>LPNX010171367.1:229199-260855 GCA_001517045.1 Pseudotsuga menziesii
AAAAAATCAACGCCTCAGATAAACCCTTGTATGCTGATTTAGGACCATGGGTACTCTGAATCTGCCTCGAAGTGTTCTGTTCCTGAGGCGGTAAATGGCCTGGTATAGATGAATCCCCGCGAGCAAGAGATTTGTTGCTTTGAGAAGGCTATTTGTTTCCCTAAACTGGTCGTGGGTGCAAAGTGGTATGTTGTGCTACAAGATCATATTATGAAGTCGTTAAAAAATAGGTGATGCATAGAATATGATAGTACTTGGAAGGATGAGGTTATGTAAATTGAAGCAAAAACCTTGGATTATATGATAGGAGGAGCTTATGTAAATTGAACAAAAAAACCTTGGATTATATAGGAGGAGCTTATGTAAATTGAACCAAAACCTTGGATTACATGATAGTAGTTGGAAGGAGGAGGTCTTGTAAATTGAACAAGAAACCTTGGGTTATATTAAGGGGTTGGAAATGAATAAGGGTAAGAAGGATGGCATGATACAAGGACTAAGAGATAAGAACCTTAGGTACATGGCTTTGGAGTAGGGTTGGGAGGGAGACTATGGAGGGAAAGGAATTTTTGGAGACGCAGATGTTGAACTTCACTTGATTAAGAGCTAGAATTATTGGCAGTGGCTAACTTAAAAGATTTGTCATTTTTGTAGATAGTATATGAATCATGGTGAGCATTATAGAGATCCCTACATTGTTGTTGGTATGGGAGGTCAAGGATCAATTCGGGGCAATCAAGTGGAGATACAATATAATTGAAGGTATTCTTGAAGGGGACAATGGTAAAGGTAATAAAACCTCATTGATTGATTAGTTAGCTAGGACAATGTTGTTGTACACAATTGATATTATATGGATATGAGCTTCTATTGGTTTTCATTGTCAAGTATGATAATGTCTATTTGATCTTTGATTTGTTAGTTATGAGTGTAAAGGAATTTATGAGATGAATTGGAGTTATCATGGGTGTGAATAAGGAGGGTCCCTAAAAAGCCAAAAAATGTCAATGCCCTAGGTCAGTTTAACATTGCCGTCGCTATAGCGACGTAGCTCCGTGGATACAGCGACGTTGATGGAGGAAGGCGTCGATATAGCGACGGGGAAGATTACCATCATCGATACAGAGATGAGTAAGCGTCGATACAGCGATGGCAAGTTCATTTTGCTTCCGATTTTACACCATAAAGTATGAAACGTGGAAAACCTCCGTGGAAAAATCCGCGCTTTTGTATTAGTGTATGAGGCTGAGTTTTCATTGT
The DNA here is from genome assembly GCA_001517045.1 of Pseudotsuga menziesii. NCBI lineage: Eukaryota > Viridiplantae > Streptophyta > Pinopsida > Pinales > Pinaceae > Pseudotsuga > Pseudotsuga menziesii. The sequence continues at coordinate 230,460 of LPNX010171367.1, forward strand.
GGATTACTATGTTGTGCATCCTTGTCTTGGTTCGAATACCAGCGGGAATGGAAGAGGCCATAATGGGTTGATAAACCTAGTGAAGAGAGGAACCTCACAGACAAATCAGGAAAGTTGGTAGATCCTTTTGTCACACCCTGAAGAGCAATAGAAGGGAAGTTATGGCTTGAGGAACTGTGTAGCAGTCAAGGGAATACTTCCTTGTGTTGGGTGGTGCAAGTACTGAGGAGGCCAAGATAGATATTGTGTAGATACCCATGGCTCTATGGTTGAGCTCACTAGCTTAGCAATTCTATCTTTCCCATTGCCTTAACATCCTGATAAGCCCAACTATTAGTTGGATTTGTCATGTATTGTGATGTTTTGGGCTTGTTTCCTAGTAACTTGTGAAACCCAATGGTATGTTGGCTTGGTTGGATAGTCTGTGAAACCTAGCAGTGTGTTGGAATGACCATGTGAGTATGTTTGGCCGTGTGAAATCCTGTTGTTTTTCTCTAATTCCTTGTGAGAATCATGCCCATCTTGAGGGTGGCAGTGTGTTGAGAGATTAATGAATACACTAGCCTATGGTTGGGTGGAATGTTGCAACGACATAGCTAGTTGTGGAACAACTTAATCATCAAGATAAGTATACTCTATTATTCTTGTTTTATGCATTGAAGTTTCTTATGAATGAATGTGATGAATTGATAAGGAAGAATTCTTGTAATGAATGAAATAGGATTCACTGTTGTAAAAGTATCTCTTATATGCTTGTTTATTCCATATATTGTATGTGAATCACTATGTTCATGTTGGATGCTTGATGATGACTAAGTAGAGGTTTTTACTTGTGTATATTTCCTTGCATTTTACTTCGGTTTGGCCTTGTATGTTCCATGCATTTTTATTAAGTCCATGGAGGTTAGAAAAGCCTGGTTAAAGAGTCAGCTTGCAGCTGATCTAAGTGTTTATGCACCCCAGGATTCATAACAGAAGGCAGAATGTGGGAGGTGGGAGAAAGAAGTTTAATCAGAGCAGAATGTGGGATTTCCGACTTCCAGGATCTGCCTATGGAAGGAAGAAGGTAGAAGGTGGAAACTAGGAAAAAGGTTAAGGTAAGGATTTGGTCTTCCGATTCCCGAGTTCCACACTGGAGGGAGGAAAGGTGAAAATGAGGATAGAGGTTCCGTCATTTGATATTTTTCTGGCATCCAAGTTCTGAAGTGTGGAAGGTGGAAGGGCGGAAGGAGGAAGGCGAAACAATGGTTGAAAGACTCCATCGAATAGTTATGTTTTCGATTTTCGAGTTCCGAAGTGCAGAAGGCAGAAAGCGGAAGTACAGAAGGAGGAAGGCGAAAAGGCCATTGAAAGTTCCTTTGCACATTTAAATTTCCAATTTTCTACTTCCGAGGTCAAAAGGGCGGAAAGTGGAGTGCGGAACCTAGCTTGCGGAAAAATGGGTTCAATGCAGAAAAGGTATTTTTGGTCGCAGAAGGGATCTGTCAAGGGAGAAACGACTATTACAGTGATGTACATGGGTTCCAAAGCTTAGAAATGAAGGTGGAAGTGTGAGTTAGCATCCATGCCCGGTGTTTGAAAAGAGTACAAGTGTTCTTGAAGCTAAAATTTTAATAATCCATATTATGGGGTATGGGGACATGACACAAATTTTCATCTAGCCTTCTTTCTAGTACCAGAATAACTTCATCTTTGATTTCTTTCTTGGGCATTACATTGTTAATTTTCATTTGTTCCTTCAAAAAAATTTGGTTGGTGATGAGGTCACTAGATGTCCTTCTCCAATTTCTCGATTTGGTCTTTTAATTCATCCATGGTCTTGCTCCTTGTATGTGGGGGCATGTATTTGGACGCTATGTTTGCCTTATGGAGAGTTAAAGACACTCAAAGTCTTTGGTAGATTTGATCAACTAATAATAATTTATAATAACAATTATTATTATGATTTTGAATAAGATTCAAAATAATAAATAAAAAATATAAAATTATATTTAAATATTGTTTTATTTTTTTCATTTCCTTTTGAAATTTTAAAATTTAATAAAAATAAATATTAATATAATAGAAATTATATAATATTTAATTTAATTTTTATTAAATGTTTTAGGGTTTGCTGGAGTCAGGGATAATTTTAGGGACGAATTTTAGCCCAGTGGGCTATTTTTTCATGTTTTCCTCCAGAAAAAGATTCACCATTTTGCATTTTTTGAAGCCTTGTTTCGCCCAATTTTGATGGGGTGAAATTTTTTCACCTTAAAAATCGCCAAATTATTATATAAATGATATAAAATCCTTGGAAATTAAAATATTTTTTGGAAAATATCGCCAATCATTTTATAGTTGGCGTTTTAAGAATTTGTAATATTCGACAACATTTATACACTTTTAAATAGGTATGGTTCCTTAAAATCATCCCTGGCTGGAGTACCACAGCAAGGGAAACGTGTGGAGGAGAGAGCACGTTGGTGGGAGGGCTTGCAGGCGCAAAGGCTGGAGGCGTACAAGCGCGAGGGTGGCGAGTTGCGTGGTGTGGTGGTGAATCGGTGATGTGCGAAGGAGTGTGTAGGAAGAGGGAGAGCATGGGATGAGGTGATGCACAGATAAATGAAGGCACGTAGTGGAGTGGGGAGAATTTTTGGTCAGCGCGCAGTGAGGTGGGAGCATGGTGTAGTGTTTGGTGCAATGGTGTGGGAAGCAGTAAATGGGAGAAAGCATACAATGTGGAAAGAGGGCGGATTGATGGCGTGGAAGAGGAGGAGTGAGCACAGGTCAGGATATGGAGAGGAAGCGAGTCACGTAGAGGGAGGAAGAGGATTGAAGGACGTGTAGGGGAAGTTAGAGCTAGGGGAGCTGCATGATCAAGGAGGACATTGAGCTTGAGGAGGGACGTGGGGTCATGGTTGAAGGAGGGAGGCGCAAGGGGAGAAGGAATGCACAGGGGTTTGAGCGTGGACATGGAGACATGGGGGAGGATAGGATGCAGGTGCATGGAAAGGGGAATACTGCATAATGAATGGGAGAGGTGGTTTGGAGGAGGTGGGGAATATGAGCAGTTGTGGGACGTGGGGATGGATTGACAAGGCACGCATAGGAAGTGAAGAAGAAGGTGTGAGAGGAGTGAAGTAGTGGTGGAATGGAGAGAGTGGAAAGTGAGAAGGGTGGTGGAAGAGTGGAATGAGGATATAAATCCGAGCTTTAAGGGGAGGAACAAAAACTCTGATACCACTTGACACAACCATATCTGGTTGGAGAGTTAAGAAGCGAGTCTGACTTCCATGATTGAGAATAAATAATAATAATGTATTGATAAATGATGATAAAATATTACAATGAGGCTCGCATTTATAAGGCTCGAGTGTGCATAGTGAAGGGTTACACCCTTTCACCTTAGTAACTAATAATTTATTTATTTATAATTAATAATATCATTTAAATATTCATAACATCTTTCTTAAATACCTCTATAACATTCGGATTGTGCTATCTCAATAATTTATATCCACAGTTAAACAATTCAAAAAAAAGTCCAAAATATTTATCTATTTTAACATATTTAATCTTTAAATTAATTAATTTTAAAAATAACATGTCATTATTGACATTTTAATTAATTTTCAAAATTGTCAAGTTTTTGAAAAAGTTGACAAATTTACCTATATCCAAATTATATATATATAATATAAATGCATTCAAATAAAAATAGTAAAAATATTTCAATTCTAAATATAGCATTTCTGTGGTTAGTGGTGGCCATTGGCTAGTTGTATAACTTGGTCAACCTCATGTATTATATATGTAAGTCTATGCAATCCTTTGCTTTTGTTTCCATATATGTGTCCAAACTACTATCAATGGTGTTTTATTTGTTGAATGCTAGGATTGTTATTTGTCAAGTGCATGAAGTTGAAAAAGACAAACATCATTCCCCCCATAAGCACAAGGAAGGGTAAGTCCAGTGTACAAGTAACAGTTGCAAACCTAGTTTTTGACCAAGATCATCCTTATTTGTAGGTTATAAAGCCTATAAAGGTAGTGTACTAGGTATGTTATACACTACCCATATCCATGTGAATTGGTTTATGAATAATGTTTATAATGATTATGCTATGTGCAATGTTTGTATCTTAATTTTATGTGAAGTTGTTATGCTCCCTTCTTAATGAAGTTAAGAGAAAACAATATTGAAATTACTATGTTATTTGTTCCTGGTTTGGTGGTTCATGAAATTTAGAGGAAAAACTTGTGAACGTGTTGTAAGAGATGAATCATTGGAGAAAAAATCTACTTGAATGTTGTGACATGGCATTGCGGAAAAGAAACAAACTTATTATTGTTTGGCAAATTTAAGTGCTAACATGCTCCAAAACATTTTACTAATAAATGACCAAACATTCTATGAGTAAATCACTAACTTCTCACAAGTTACATCCTCTACCCTAATAAATTTTCCCAGCGAATTAGATATTAGGAGCTATCTAAGTATTATTGTGTATAGGGTTTAATGGTTAAGGGTCTACCACTCACTCTATTTCCAAGTCTCCATATATGCCTAAAGGGTTACATGCAAAGTCAAAGGGGGATAATGAACTAAATGAATAATGCATATCATTGATTTAAGATTACTTCTTGGATATCTATGACAAACCAAATCCATGCAAAGAGGAAAATGTTATGATTTGTACATTCAACTGATACTTTGATTCACACTATCCAAACATATAGTAGAATTCATCAACTCCTAATAAGTAACTTTCTTATTAAATGCAATTTAAATAAAATCTAAATTAAATTGTTGAAAAGGGTGTCCATTGTCCCCTCTTTTATTCCTTTTAACTATTGAACGATTAAGAATATTGATTGAAAAGGCAAAGATGGAAGGAAGACCGAAAGAAGTCAAATTATCTTCCATTATTAGAATCACTCATTTAATTTTTGTAAATGATGTGTTACTATTTGGTAGAGTTTTTTTGGGGAGAATGACAAGTATATAAGGAAATTCTAGATCAGTTTTGTGGTTCTACATCTATAGATGCCAGTGAATCAAAGTCTTGTGTTTTGGAAAATGGTGTTGATGAGGAAACTTTATCCCAAATTGGCCAATTATTTCCTTACCAACTAGATGCACTTAATACTGGAGTGAAATATCTTGGCTACTATTTGAAGCCAAATAATTACTTAGTAGAAGACTAGGTGTGGCTCTTGAAAAAGGTTGAAAAAAGGATTGGGAATTGGGGTTATAGATGGCTTTCCTTAGGTGGGAGATTAATTCTAGTGAAGATTGTTTTCGAGAATATTTTGGTATATTGGTTATCTTTGGCCAAGATTCCAAAAACTATTTTGGATAAGATCAGGAAATGAGTCAAGTTAGTTTTCTATGGATTGGAAATAAGAAAAAGGAAAAAGTCCACTTTATGAGTTTGAAAAGGCTAGCCAAGCGCAAGAAACTTAGTGGATGGGGAATCAAAAATTTCTTCATTTTTTGCCAAGCATGGGTTGTCAAAAGTTTATGGAGGAGCTTGTTCTTTACAAGTTTGTGGAGTAGGGTGATCACAAAAAAAAACATTTAAAACATAGGTTGGTTATTAAATATATAAGGTCAAATGATAAAAAAAATAAAAGGGGCATCAAATATTTATGATTGTTTGGTTAGTTCTTATCATATTCTAGGGGATTGGTTGGCTTGGAAATCAGGGGATGGTCGTTCTATTAGAGTTGGGAAGGACCCATTCATTGGTGGAATCGGGGTCCATAAATTATCCTCTATTTGAAAAATTATCTTTGATCCAAAGGTATTCATTATTTAGCACAAGCGAGAGTGACTGAAAATGGGATCTGAGGTTTTCAGAGATGGAAACATGCAAATGCTTTGGAGTTACTAGGGGCTTTGAAGAAGAATGGAATAGTTATTTATCTGGTCTTCAAAGAGATCGATGGCATTTATCTCTCAAATGGTGATGATACTGTAGCTTGGTCTTGGAATGAGAAGAATGGAACGTTAACAGTTAAGCTTGGCTATGAAGCAATTTTCTTTTCTGCCATAGAAGTAGAACAAAGTTGGTGGTTTAATTCACTTTGGAAGGTCATGATTCATTAAACAAATACAATTATGTTGGCTTGATTTAGAAAAAAGGATATTAACCTAGGATAATTATGTAAAGAGAGGGGGTAACAATGCTAATATATGCATCATGTATAATAATGAAGTAGATTATGTAATCTGTTTAATGATTCATTGTACCTTTACTAAGCTGGTATGGTAGGGTGTACAAAAGGAACTTAAGATAACTCAAAATTGGGGTTTTTAGACATTGCAACTTTGTTTTCATAACTGGATTTCAGAAGCAAACATATGGAGAGAGCCTCCTTGTTTCGTCTATTGGGAAATCTAGAAACATAGGAAAGGTGTTCTATTTGAGGGTAAGCAAAATAATGTTGAGGGTCAGTCTTAATGCAATTGGAGCTTATGGGGAAATTTATAAAGAGAATGAAAGTAGACAGGACTATAGAGTAGTAAGGGATCCTTCTTTCAATCACAATTGGCCAATAGGGTTCTTTGATGGTGCATCTCAAGATAATGGTACAAGATGTGGATTTAGTGTTTACTTGAATTTGAGATATTTTCATGTGTTTAAACTTAAATTAAATTGTGGCAGGGGTACCAATACATAAGGTGAGTTACTTTCTCTTTGAGGTCTTTTATACTTTGTTTGATCTAAAATAATTGTACACTTGTAAGTAGTTGGAGATTCTAAAGTGATTTGACTAGGTTCTCAAAAAATGTCACATACAAGTGGTTGTCCTCAACGGTTGGAAGAACAAAAATAGAAAACTGCAAGTATAAATTGAAGAGATACTTTTCAACATGTAAATATTTAGAAAATACAATGGCGAAATTGATTCAATATCCAAACAAGCTTTGAATATATATGGTATAAAGAATTGTGAGATTCAAAATATAATTTTAGAAAGCACAATTACTATATTTTGAAATGACAATTAATACTCAAATTTTATAATTTATAGCTCTAGCGAGACTCTTAATCATTAATTTCTCTTTCCTTTTTGGAAGATTGTACTTAATCATTTTAGACTCTCTTTTTCATAGTACTAATACATTGGATTTGTGTAGTAACATTCACAGCTATTTTTCCAACTAGAGATAGAACTAGAATGTAACGTTGAGTGGGAAAGGAAGGGAAATATTTAATTGTGGTGTGTTGTTATGAGCTCACAAGTATTTTATACTTTAATAGTTTTTTCAAGGTGAAACAAAAAAATATAAAAATAATTTTTGTTATGGTGAAAAAATAAAACTAAATTAAATTACTTATTATTGTAAAACAAAATACTATTAAAATAATTTTAAAAAAATTGAAAATTTTCCAATGTGACATTAACAAGGGTTAAATTTGACAGGCACCCCCACCCATCAGAGAATTTTTTTTTACGGTTTGGTTTGTAAAACTGCCTTGCATATAACTTTCAATAAAAAAATGTACCCATCAACATGACTTTAATATTGCAGATATACTATTTGGACACCTTTTGCTATGACAAGATATCATAAAAACCTACAAATAGAACCAAAACAATAATAGATAAAAGTACATCATTCTACAATGTACTACCAAGAAAAGTTAGAGTACATACTAGAAAGGTCTATTGGACTATCTAGTGTTTCATTGCACTGATGTACAGACTAGAGGCATATGGCTCACTAGTTGCTCACCTCATTGATTGTGGAGTTGATAGTAGTTGTTAAAAGAATAAGAAATATATTCCAGTGACCCAATATGATTGCAAGAACCTCCAGAAAGAGGGTTGTACAATCTGAAGTTGAGCAAGCCTGGCCTATTATAGATGCCTTGATACATTAGTAAGATCATGATTATCATTTTCAACATACCATCTTGAAGAGAGGTATTGAACATTTTCTGCATTCACCAGACCCTTTCAGCCTTGCCCTATGTCAATCTGATATTTAAGTTGACCATCAAATGTAAATATACCCCACTGTCTTTCAAAATTTCCATGCATAATGTTTTTTGGTCCTCATCTAACAGATTAAAAATATATGTTTCTATTGGGGTTTCCAAGTGGAATTGGGTGCCCTTGTTGCTTATAACATGGTTTATCACTCCTTGAATGAATCTTTTTGCATTGTTTATGGTTGCATTAACCCCCCATATGTTGGCCATCTACCCTTTCCAACAACAATTCGCGTCTGCCTAAAGCCAATTTTTTCAAGGCCAAATGAAGTGTATCTAAGTTTCTATCAAATTAATTGTAGTAATCAGTCTTCCCATCAACCAATGAGTCTTATTATCAATGAAAGCATAATCCACTGAATCATTTTTATTTTGATAAATATTTAAACTCTCCTTAACCTCTTCGGTGCTCTTGGGCTGCTTGCACATGTCATTCCCATAACCTCTATAAGGACCTCTTGTGATTATCCTAACTCTAATCTAGAAGGCTTTGTTGTATCCCTAAGATACTCCTCCTCTCAAAGGAGTGGTGCTAAAGCATCTATGGAGAAAAATCTTAGATACACAAAATTAATAGGTTTTCAAGCTCGTACCACAACATCCTTGAGTATATAAACCTAGTCAAGTTTGCGAGAAAGAACTTTGTATTTATGGAAACTAAGATTGAAAAGCTCATATTCAATTGATATATTTGTAGGCTATAAAGTAGCAAAATCTTTAATATGATCAAGATTGTATAAAGTAAAAAAGTGTTTGAGACCTTAAAGTTCTCCATAAAATAGTGTTATTTATTACAAGGAAGCATAATATTTGAATGTTAAAATTTATGAATAATTTATTACACCAAGAAATGAGAACGGTTGAGAAAGATGCTATAACTAATTTCCATAAACCAACATTATAGAAAGAAAACTAATTTGTTATAATGTAATTAATTTAAATTGATAAAAAAAACAGCCATAAAAACAATGAACTAAAACTGTAAGAATACTTTTTTTTTCCATAACTTTGATTATAAAAAAAACATCTAATACTATAATTTGCAATCAAGTAAAGTCACTTAGTTCTAAGAACCTAAGAAGAAATAAAATATATAGAATAGATCAATTTTCACTATCTTCCAATGTCTATTTCAAGATCTCATACAATTAACAATACAGGGAGCCACTCAATACCTTTGAAGAAGAGAAGAAAGTACAAGCTATGAAAACATATAAATTTAAAATTTTAATTTACTTTTGCCTTGGAAGCCTATCCAAATCCAAAAATGTAAAGCATATAGGCTGAGATACATGCAAAAATCCCATTTATAAGAGAAAATTCAACTATTTGGCAAGAAGAAATAAGGAATAAGGAAAAAGTAAACCTCCCTGAATTCTGGGGTAAGTGTAAAAGCTATCCTACATCCTCTTTGAATTCTGAAATGCACTGTAAGTCTATAGATAAGTCTCAATAGATAAATTTTGGAATATATAAATATGTTTCATTATTTGCAGAGAAGTATGGCCCTAAAATCTTGATGGAGATTAGCCCCAACATCTCTGAAATGGAATCTTCTATAGGAAAGATTAAAAAAATGGAATCTTCTACAGGAAAGATTAAAAACTTGATGGATTAGCCACTACATTTATGAAATGAAAACATCTATAGGAAATATTAAAGACGGGAGGGTTTTAGAAGACACTAAACCTTTTTATTACATTGAGGGTGTGAAGGAATCATAACCATCTTTATCTATGAAGGCTTTCAAAGTGTTGGACCAACCTCGATATCACCTAAAACCAAGACAGTGCACTGGAGAGTCATCTAGATAGAAATTATAAGAGGTCTCTCTCTTGGGTTTGGAAAATTCCAAAGGAGTAGGGTCGGGAAGGGGAAGAAGATAAGTGATTCTATGGTAGCCTCGTAGGACTGCATTAATGTGAAACAGATTAGGGGTTTTTTTAGTCCTTTGGTTTTATAGTCCTTTTTAATTCATAGACTGTCTCAAGTCAAGTCTCCACCTATCTGCAAAACTGAAGATTCATATGCTCTGATTACGAATAACCAATTGGGTGGGTGTTTTATTTAAGGATTTAAAAAAAATTGATGAGTACTTCGTTTCTATTCATGATCAGGTTGGATGCATAACTATTTTTATCATCACTGATCAGGATTCAGAGTACTAACCTTTCCAGATTCGACAGCTAGGCTCTAGCTAAATTGCTAATGAATGTTGGGTGGAAAGCACATGGATTTTTCTGTCTTATGCTGTGATGCACCCTTAAACTAGCCTATCTAGCATCTAGGCTCCATCCTTCTAACTTCCAAGTTCCAGGGTCTTACACCTCTAGGCTCCATCCTTCCAAATTCCAACTAGATTTCCAAAAGATTGGGAGGCGCGAAGCCCTGCCATTCCTTGTGAAGGGAAGACCCTTTCCATGGTACTCCATTGTGCTTGGAAAGGGTTGTCCCCTGTCGACATTTCAATTGATGGGAAAGTATTACTTCCACCACCACTAAAAAGTGAAAAAGAATTTTACCTCCCGGGTATAGCAGATGATTTAAAACTACTCCTTATTTTAGGGCTCCATCCCATAAAAAGGGTTTCTCCAGAAACAGGTCCAAAAGATTGGAAAGCTCCACTCCCCTGGGTCTTACGTGACACACTAACCATACTCTGGAGTCTGAACTCACAACCTCAAGAAAAGACCCAGCCTCAAGGCTCCAGGGTTTCGAACCCAACTCAAAGTGTAACACACTCATGACTTGAAGAAGCTGTAACTTGCAGAATGTGGAACGAGAACTAGTGTCTAGATTCGCAGGCAAGTCAGCCTAAATACACAAGAGCAAAATTGTTTCACACAGGTCTGAATATAATTATGCATCTGACCAAACCGCAAACCAACCTTTCTGTGTTTTGACAGTGGCCTTTTTTTTAAGAGCAAAACTGTTTCACACAGGTCTGAATATAACTATGCATCCGACCAAACTACAAACCAACCTTTATGTGTTTTGACAGTGGCCCTTTTTTTTAAAGTAAAAAACCAATAACTAATATATTTCCCTTTTAAGGCTGCATTTTGTATTAATCCCCATGAATAGGTCACATTATATCTTCCTACATTTCATTTCGAAATTCGAAGAGTATCTAAATCCATATTAGGGTTGGATACCAAAGTGAAAATAATTCATCTACTTTAAGGCATATGACGAATAATCGAAATTTTGAATGGTTATGGAGCCGAGCCAGGCTACAAGCCTACAACGATGCCAAATTGTCAATGTCATTAATCGTCCTACTGTCTGAGTGACTGATCAACTACTCCAAATGCGGAACTTCAATGTTGCATAATGCATTAATTGAAATTTTGAAGTGACTGAGTCCAGCCACGTTGCTAGCCTTGGCCCCAACCACTACCCTTAGTCCGACTGCTTTCAATTCATAACCTATAATTCTACATCTAACAACACTTAATAGGCTGCCATCCTTGGCCCCAACCACTACCCTTAGTCCGGCCGCTTTCAATTCATAACCTATAATTCTACGTCTAACAACACTTAACTAGCTGCCATCCTTGGCCCCAACCACTTACGAGAGCTAATGATAAAGCTGCAGAGTCTTAATGACTCTGTCAGCTCATGGGTCTCCAATGATCCATCCATGATACCATGGAGATCCGGCACCTTAACCTTCTTGGCAATGTACTTTTCAGGGGTTGACAAAATGACCATTGACTTATGTCGAGGGGAGCCGCCTCCTGTTAATTTGTTAATTCAATAATCTGGATGTACTTAAAAAATAATTAAAAAATCACATTTACGAAAGCTACGAGGTTTGTATAGTGATATTTTACTTAATTTTTTTAGTTTTATAAATGTAATTTAGAAAATTAAATTTATTAATAAAGTTATTTTTGAATTAATTATTTTTGAATTTTTTAATAATGTAAATTATTTTAAAATGGTTAAAATTTATTATTTCTTTTTAAATAAACAAAATTTATTTTTATTTCATGATTATTTAAAAACAAATCTACAATTTAAATTATTTTAAAATAATAAAAAAATTAAGATAATATTTATGATCAAAAATTTTAAAATAATCTAAAACTCTTTCTTTAAAATAATAATAATAGTTAATAAATAAATAAATCTCCTTAAAATTGATTTGGAAATTTTTACTGAATAAATTATAATGATTATCATGATGGTTAATTAAGGTCCACTCAAACCAACTTATACACCATCAACAAATCACATCAAGTGATTTATTTATTTTTTAATAAAAAATATAAATTATAAATTAATACATTATTCTGGATATTAATTAATAATGTTGATAATTATAGCCATTACCTATAAAACTAAATTATGATAGATTTTATCATTTAAAAGATTCAATCCAAAACAGTTACTTAATTTAAATTATAACATTTTTTTGATTTATTTAAAAAGAGTGGTAAAAAAAACTTTACCTAGATTATTACAAATTTAAAATAATAATTTAAAAAAACTTTATCTAGAATATGCTGCCTTAGGCATGCACTTGAGGAGATAACCGGTTGAGAAACACACCACCAAGTTTTCATTAAATATTTCAACATCCAGTCAGTCAACCCATGCAAAGTACATTGCCGAGAGGGTGCAGGTGACGAAGCTCCATGGCATCATGGATGGCATCCATGAGCTGACAGTCATTAAGACTCTGCAACTCTATCGTTAGCTCTCGCCAAATGAGAGCTAACGATAGCGCTGCAGAGTCTTAATGACTCTGTCAGCTCATGGGTCTCCAATGATCCATCCATGATACCATGGAGATCTAGTACCTTAACCTTCTGGGCAATGTACTTTTCAGGCGTTGATAGGATGGCCATTGACTTACCTCGAGGGGAACCCCTATTAATTCAATTACCTCGATGTACTTAAAAAAATAATTAAAAAATCACATTTACCAAAGCTACGAGGTTTGTATAGTGATGTTTTACTTAACTTTTTTTAGTTTTATAAATGTAATTTAGAAAATTGAATTTATTAATAAAGTTATTTTTTAATTTTTTAATAATGTAAATTATTTTAAAATGGTTAAAATTTATTATTTCCTTTTAAATAAACAAAATTTATTTTTATTTCATGATTATTTAAAAACAAATCTCCATTTTAAATTATTTTAAAATAATAAAAAACTTAAGATGATATTTATGATCAAAATTTTTAAAATAATCTAAACTTTTTCTTTATTGACTTATTCAGTGATTAATAAACATTCATCATTGTTTATTTAAATATAATATTTTTGGGGATATATATTTTTAAATTAAATTAATAGGTGGGTAAATTCTTGTTTTCGGAATATTTTTTTAAATTTAGTAAAGATTTATTTTAAAAGATATAATTCATATTATTGGTGAAAATTTTGACCATGAAACTTAGTTTTCAAAATTCTATTTAATTTAAATTTAAAAAAAATTATAATAAGAAAACAAGACATCTTTAAAAAAAAAGGAATTATTATAATTATCCACTTATAAACTCCGTGTGTGTATGTATATATATGTTCATCTTCATTTTAAAAACTATTTTGATTTTTTTTCTAAATTTATTATGATATTTTGAAAATTATAGGTGACAATGTTTAATAATAATTTTGACCATGAAAGTGTCTTTAAATTTTTATTTAATCTAAATTTTAAAAAATCACATTTAGAGAGAATAAAAGATATTTATTATTGAAAAAATCAAAACTTATCATAATTATCCACTTATAAACTCATTTTATATCAAAATTATATAACAATGTTAATTTTCAATTTACAAAACTATTTTGAAGATCATTTCCAACATATAATACATATATATAGAAAAAATTATATTAAAATAGTTATAAAAAATAATATTACGATAGTTCAAGAACATATATAATATGGTATATAATTTGAATCAATGTAATAAAAACATATGTTTTTTATTTAAAATAATAATAATAATTAATAAATAAATAAATCTCCTTAAAATTGATTTAGAAATTTTTACTGAATAAATTATAATGATTATCAAGATGATTAATTAAGGTCCACTCAAACCAATTTATACACCATCAACAAGTGATTTATTTATTTTTAATAAAAATTATAAATTATAAATTAATATATTATTCTGGATATTAATTAATAATATTGATAACTATAGCCATTACCTATAAAACTAAATTATGATAGATTTTATCATTTAAAAAATTCAATCCAACACAGTTACTTAATTTAAATTATAACTTTTTTTGACTTATTTAAAAAAAGTGGTAAAAAAACTTTACCTAGATTATTAAAAATTTAAAATAATAATCTAAAAACGCTTTGTCTAGAATATGTTGCGTTACGGGTGCAGTTGAGGAGATAACGCATTGAGAAACACACCACCAAGTTTTCATTAAATATTTCAACGTCCAATCAGTCAACGCATGCAAAGTACATTGCCGGAAGGGTGCAGGTGCCGAAGTTCCATGGCATCATGGATGGCATCCATGAGCTGATAGTCATTAAGACTCTGGAGCTCAATCGTTAGCTCTCGCCCCAACCACTACCCTTAGTCCGACCGCTTTCAATTCATAACCTATAATTCTACGTCTAACAACACTTAATATATGTAAAGTACAAAAATTTGACGAGTAAATGCTCTTCATGAGTCAATTTACCCAGCCAAGATTTTATCGAGATCATCAAAATCTGGCTTGAAATACAGAAAACGTTTCAGATTTTGATTGTTACCGGCAATTTTGACGGGTGTCCGTCATTTGAAATTCCAACCCTGCGGCCAAGTTTTTGCTCTGCCCGTCAATTTGATGGTTGGAAAAAAACATTAAGCTTCTCGGTTGACGTGGTAATTTCAATTCCAGGTGTATTTTACGAGAAAAATGGCCAAATACGTCCATACGGGCGTCAATTTTAACCCCTCCATACTATTCAGAATTGAACATCATGTTTATGACTCCGTGTGAACACAGAACGGACAAATGCCTGCCCTGCCAACGTGGCAGTGGCAAACAGGACAACCCGTGGGCCGTTACCCTATATAAACGCCCATTGCCCATAGGAGTTCAAGCCCTTTACAGTGTTTCACTAGAGGTTTTAACTTTTGACTGAATTGGAAGAATGGGCACTCTGCTGAAAACGAAATGTGTAGCTCTGTTCTGCCTTGTCCTGCTAAGCATCAACATCTGCCATGGAATGACAACAACCTTGGAGCCACCCCAGGGCAATAGGTATGTTGTTAACCCTCGTATGGTCTCAGTGAGCTTTGAATCATATTGGCAACTGTATACTCTGCGTTCCCGACGAGAGTTTAATTGCTCTTCATGGTGATCCTAATTTGGGTTTTGAAAATTTGATCTAGTATTGGTTTTCATGTTTGTGCTTTCTGTTATTTGGCTTCTCTGCTGAATTTGACTGATGGGTATGTTGGCTGTTGCTTAATTGAATTGGATTCCCAGCCTGAAGATGAAAAGCAGGACATACCAAGGGAAATATGTGTACAAGTGTAATAACAGAACATGGGTACCGGTCTCAGCCAGTGCGATGCTGGTTAACATCTCGGATTCCAAGATTTCTCTTGGCAATTACTCTTTGGAGTACGCTCCAGCCAATCCCATGTTGGTTGGGACGTGGTATCTCAGAAACGATGATGCTGATACTGCAGAGTCAGGAACACCCATCAGCATTGTGGCAGGTATTTCTCTAAGAACGATGCTTAGATTATGCATCTATGGAAATTTTATTCAGTTTGGCTATGTTGTGATCGAAAGCAATAGGTTCTGAAAACTTCTTGCCTGCCTTTGCCTGCGTTTAACAGGTTGAGGTATGATAAAGAAAGTCCATATAGATTCTGGTCGTTTTCTTTTTAAATACGGTTTATCATTTTTATTTTAGAGAAAACACCAACATCTGTTATTCAAGCATTATGTTATTTATGTTATTTTGAGAATTAAATCTGAGTGGGAAGTGTAACAATCAATCTTCCCAATCACTCAAGTTACATTCAATGGACATATTATCAGCTCGTTTATCATTAACGCAAAAACTATTTACTAAACCTGAAACAAATTAGACTTTTATTATTAAAGCATACTATCAAATTCACAGTTTAATAAACTGGTTTATTTTCTAGCAGATTTAGAGTATCCGAAAAGCATCGGTACCTATTCCATTTCTTGTTCTTGAGGCAGATTTTCGATCTCTCACTAATAGACCTTCTTTGGCATAGGTGTCAGGTCTTAGGGGTAACAGACCTCCTCTTGGAAATTCATCACAAACTAATAGACCTTCTTTGGCATAGGTGTCAGGTCTTAGGGTTAACAGACCTCCTCTTGGAAATTCATCACAAATCAATGTCTTCTAAAAACGTTATATATCCAGAGTTTGGATTCTTAGTTCCCTTGTTTCTGCCTTTCTCCCTCAGTGATTGGATCCTATGACAGGTTTGAGGGGTAAGAGATCTTCTCCTGGGACTTAAACACATATCAAACTATTGAATGGCCCTTATATTTTTAGAGAACAAATTCTTAGTTTCCTTCAATCTCTTCCTTTCCCGTGATATAGTGGACCTCTTTTGGCATAGGTGTGAGTACGGAGGGGTAACTATTCCACTAAAATCTTATTCCTCTGAAACTCATGATATTTGGGTGGGGGAAGACCACACCAAGAATGAAATCCTGGTTGAACACTTGAAAACTCTGTGAATCTCACGATCAACTGTACCTCAATGGCGGTTTGCTTTCTTTGTTACTCTATCAATCTCACCATCAACTGTGCCCCAATGGCGGTTTGCTTTCTTTGTTATGATAAAATACTATTAAAAACAGTGATTTTCATTTGAAGATCTGTGTGATGTAATGCGGACCATTTGAAAGTTCTCATCTCGTATTGAATCCAGCATGCAGCACACTCCATTTATGGTTTCAATCTACTTTTATTAGTTAAACTCTTGCAGCATGCTCATTTTTCCAATTCAGACTTTTTGCCTTGCATCAGTGTCTTACCATTTTTCTTGCTCTATCATTTTCTGTTCATTTCTGAAAATGGTTTTTGTGCTTATCAGATTTTTACACGCTTCTGCTGCATCAAGTTTTTGTGTACACATTCTGTATATCACAAAACAATTCATTGCTCTGTTTTTAATTGGAATTTGTTTCAGCTGTTTAAGATCATAAGACATTATCGTGGTTCCAGATTGCTCTTTTGAAGTTCATGGTATAAAATATCTAAATTCATTATAGATGTTTTCCTTTCATGGATTCTAGTATTCATAATTCTGTTTGTGTCCGGATTCAGGAATGGAGATAGCGTCAAAGTTTGGTTCAGATTCTGCAAGCATTAAACAAGTTTTGGCAGAGGCCAGCTTCCATAAAAACTTTGGGATTGCATATCGGGTGTCCTACATTCAGCGTCTGAACACCAAGGGCGGACCCCCTCCAACAAACAAAAACAAGTACTGCTCAGAAAATTCCAGAGTCGCAGTTCCCTTTGAAGCAGACTTCTGGTTTTACACCCAGGACATGGTACCTCCCTCGACTCCTGCTACCATTGCAGTGCCTGCCTCCGATAGTTTAATGGTGGAGGGCTTCTTCTGCAAAGGCATGATAGACTACTCTTTTGATGGTTCTCAATGGCAGAGGAAGAATATGCATGGCAAACTATACTATGTGCCTGGAGGAGATGAGGTGGGATCCTTCTACATGGCAGAAAAACCAGACAGCCATGGTGGCAGATTCTCCTTGGAGACCCATAACCGCAATGGTTGGCGGGTACTTGGCAAGATTGTTGGTCGCTCTGTCAAAGTTGGAGATAATTCTATTCCATGGTCCCTCTTCAGAATTACCAGCAGCAGTGGAAATGTGTATGTTTTCCTGTTATTGTACTTGATTCCAGCTGTTTTATTAAGTGCTTCTAATGAGCCTTATCCCTTTTAAACTCATGCCAATTCCAGTGGAATAAGGCCATTCCAAATATAGAATTCTTAATACTCTGTTGTCCTCACCGTTGAACCAATACCTCCACACAATTCAAACAATTTTTTCATGATTTTCTATTTTTGCAGCTAGTTACATTGAAGTGTCCAAGATATTTTGATCCTTCTTGTTGTTTTGGTTAGAATAATTGTTTTTCAGCTCAGATTTTCATGGTTTTTTATGCAACTTTGTGCAATGCAGATCAATAGTGGGACCATTCAGCTATTATACAATGGTGAGAACAAGAGGAGGAGTTCCTCCACTGTCCTCAAACGTTACAAGGAAAGGAGCTTCATGGAGAGGTGTGTTCAGCTGCCAGTTCTGGACGTACAAGCCTTGTTCATCTCATTTTTGCTAAATATGAAATTCTGTTGGCTTTTTTTGTATAGTTGGTTGTTTGTGGAAACTTTGAAATCACATAGATTGCAAACATTAGAGACTATTAAGGATGGACAAAGACAGCCATGGAAAATGGATGGATTCTCAGTTTTAGATCTCAAGGACACCTTAATTTCATAATAATGAAAAGGGTCTATAGGTTAATTGGTCTTTTGCGTTATTAGTTTTTAAGATCAAAACCTGTATCAATGATAAAAAAGCTCCTCATTTTTACTGCTGGCCAGTGTAAGCTATAAAATAAGGAAATCTATATTAATCATGAACATGGTTGAAATTACAACCTTTCATTGCTAAAAAGTTGTTATACCAAAAGTGCTCGTATTATGAAATTGTTATGCCAAAAAGTGGTATTATGAAATTGTTATGCCAAAAAGTGCTGTTTTTTAATAACAATATTATAAAGTCTCCCAAGTCTCTCCTAAAGCAAATTAAAAAAAAATGTGGAAATCCACAAATGCTTTCTTTTTCTTAAAGTTTTTTTTGGAATAAAATCACATGATAAGTGGGTGGGTGTTTATTGGATACGGTCTCTAGTTGTTGTCAACATCATGATAGTAGCTCTTGATTTGTTGTACACTTTATTTATTTTATAATTGTCAGATCATAATTTACTATTTGTAATAGTATTAGCATATAGATTAAATTTCTTAAAGTGCAAATCTTTTTTAGAGTAGAAGTGTGTAATCTAATTTTTAGGGTCTCCAGTTGTTGTCAACATCATGATAGTAGCTCTTGATTTATTGTCCATTACAATACAAAAACTATATTAAGGCAAAACCCCTTTCCCCTTTAATATCCATCAGAAATGTCCAACCAATCATTACAATTCATAAATGTCAAATGTATCATTATAAATCATAACAATAACATGATGTCTCCAGGCGTCAGCTTTCTTCTCATTGGAAAAATTAAAAATTATAACCATATTTGTCAAGACACTACACTTCATAAATATCCAATATAATATACACTTTATTTATTTTTAAATTTATAATATAATTTATAATTGTCAGATCATAATCTACTATTTGTAATACTATTAGCATAGAGATTAAATTTCTTAAAGTGCAAATCTTTTTTAGTGTAGAAGTGTGTAATCTAATTTTTATGGTTTTAGTTTATATAATTTATATTTTTTTATTTTTTTATATTATACAATTCTAAATAATATAAATTTATGAGCATGGAAGAAATTACACATCTCTTCCCTATTGGGTTGTAGAATGCATCTCTCCTGTGCAATAATTTATAATCATCAAATCCAAATCATAGCCCACCGGTTGAACTATTTGTAATAAAGAAGTTTTCAAGTAGAGTACACCTGTTTCTAAAGATATATAGTGAAACTATTTATAATAAAGAAGTTTTCAAGTAGAGTACACCTGGTTCTAAAAATATATAGGTATTATTGTTTTTTTAACAAATTGATGAAAATATTGAATAAATTGTTGGGTGTGAGCAGTGTTAGAGTTTTATTTCAATTTTATCCATCATATTATTATTTTTTGAGGTTTTAGGGTTTAGTATTTCTTTTAATGTTTTACTTAAATATGTACTTGTTAATATTTTAGTATATAAGTTACTTCACTGCAATGCAGTTTTCAGAATAGTGATGTTGGAATTTGAGAATGTAAAAAAAGTATGTTCTAAGGCTGCTACATGATCATCCTCATTGTTGTAGCATATAGTTTATTTATTGCTGAAAAGAGACTATTGTAGCTTTATAAGGTTAGCTAGCTTACTATAGATGACTGTTAATATGGGGGAATCATGCCCGTAACTAAATAGAAGTCTCACTGCAATTTTATGGCTGGTGCAACACCTTTTTAAAGTGAAAGATATAGCTTCCAAAATGAAAAGAAACTCCATACTATTGTGATTGTCTTTGTATGGGTTGATATCACAGTTTCCACATAGAAGTAAATATCATCTTTGCAAACAAGGATAGACATACATATATGCTCCACTTACATAAGATTAATTTCGTAATTTTAAGGAACCGACATTTTCTCCAACTTGTTCTACTCCATTAGTGTCAAGACATAAAAAGGAGTATATCCACTACCAACCAAGGATTTAAGCATCATTTCTCTACACTTTGTATTATACAACAATAAAAACTAATCTCATGTAGCAAACCAGGAAAATGTCTTTTTGACCTCCCAATTCAACATAAATGTGTCTCAATTAAACATCAATTTCTAGTTTTTACCCTACATTTTGGTTCCATCATTAAAGAAATTAGTATATGAGCCTCCTCACAAAGCAACTATCATACTATGAAACATAGGGCTTATATAAATAGAATAGATCACATTTTAAATTCTCATAATGCAAATTTTTGTAAAAATTACCAGAATCGACATGACGCACATATTACTATAAGAATTGGAAGATCGTATGAACTTATAAGTTCCTTTCTTGTCTAATAATGGTGATGACTACTTCCAAATAAGGGATTCACAAAATATAACAAGTTTTTTTATAATGTTTATATATAAATGCAATAGCAGCGATTCATTAAGGACATGGTATTATCATACTAGTGTTCCCATATGAAGAGCCACATTCACTTGGAGAATCAAATATGACAACTGTTAAAGATTTGTGTTTTCTTTGAACAAAAATGTCTTCATAGTTATGAAAGATGCATAGATGAAAGTCACAACTTAACTCTAGTTAAAAGTTAAACCAAAAGTAAAAATATCCATTACAATGGAAATTACATGGGCATACATTACTATTTTTGCATGTCCACATACTTGTTTATAACATGGGAAATCCAAAAATATAGGAAATAATATTTTTGAAATGAGAATAAGGTACCTTTTCTACTCCTTAAAAAGAAGGCTGCTTATATTTCAAACCCAACACATAGTTGTGAATATGGGCTAAAACCTCTTTCAAACAACAAAGATTAAATAAAAATGTAAAATAACCTCACATAAAGAGAATCACACAAAATCTATGAAGGTTACAAAATCCCTCCTAGTCTTACAGAAAGAGGCCACTTCATCCCTTCTAAAATCATAATAACTTGAAAAAAAGAATGAGAGGATACAATCAATCATTTTATGGCTAAAATTAATTGATAAAAATACAAATTGAAACATGATTACCTTTGTGTTGCTCTTTGTAAATCAACATCATACTTGGATTATGTTCAATCTGCATACACTAGTGGAAAATGAGAGATTAGCGACCAGGAGACCAAAATTTTTGGTCACCACAGTTTTTTTCCAGGGATAAATGACCAAAATTGATAAATTTAAGTGAGATAACTAAAAAAGACCAAGATAAATGACCACTTTTGGTCACGGAATAAAAACCAACTAAAAACGACCAAGATAAATGACCAAATTTGGTCACGGGATATCTAGACTAAAAATGACCACATAACAATTGGTCATTTATTTGGTCATTTTTAGTTGTCACTCCGGCAATGAAAAAACTTACAAATTTGACAATGAATTTAGTAGAATTTAGTAAAATGTACAAATTATGCTAGTCCACCCCAAAATCTAAAATATAAGCACCTATTAATGTAACAAGATTTATAGAATTTAGGAAGATGTCATTCACTTATAAAAAACCATAAAATACTCATCTAAAATATCCTTAATCTCTCTTCACTCTTCTAAAGTTATATTTTAGTTGGATGTTTAAGTTTATGTTTATATATAATATATATAATTAACTTTAAACAATAATAACAACATTATTATGATTTTTTAGTGGATTCAATAATTGTTTAAAAATATTGGAAATATATTTGGTAGAATTGTTAAATCGTACATAAATTGAGTTCAGAAGAGCATATTTACCTATGATTGAATATGTGTTGATCTTAATTACAATTTCCACCCACTTTTCAAAAGTTGGACAATTCTTGATGAATCCAATGTATTGGATTAAAAGAAACTGATATTTTGTTATATGACTTGTCAACACACATACCATTTGCATGTACTCGGGAAACAATGACACCCTCCTTGTAAAAACATTTAAAATCAACCTTTATAGCAATATGAAAAAAGAAACCTCTATGGAAACTCCAAAACAACATGTGGAACAAGTGAGATCAACAACATCAACGTAGTAACCCAACCCTAGATCAAAACATTAGTTCATGTACTCAACCTAGCCTCAAAGCTGGTTGGTGATGTGAATATCAATACCTTCCTCGATCTTGCAAACAATCCTAGCAAGAAACCCCTTAAGTGGGATGACAAGACACTATGAATTAGAGAATTTGAATTCAAAGAAAGATATAGGATCCACATTTAGCTCAAACTCAAGCATCCATAGTCAATTTTTCTTCCATAAATAGTTGACCCCTTATTGAATATAATAACAAGTGAAAAAATATTCTTGTTTAAAAATTAAGAAACATAATATCTTAATACCCATATTTAAAAAAAATACACAATATATATTAGTTATAATGGTAATTAATTATTCAAAACTTAAAATTCTTAATCCTTTATAACTAAAATAATAATATTAACTACCATAATATTCAACTTTTGTCATATTTTTCATTCAGTCAAATCTTTAAAGCTATGTTAATTGTCATATTTTTCATTCAGTCAAACCTTTAAAGCTATGTTAATTTAATGATTTCTTGAACATCATACTGAAAAAAAATTTGATTTCCTCACCATTCATAAGGCAAAGAAGCCTGGATCCTCCCAAGATGAACCAAATCCAAGCCATTACGTATATTTTGGCGCCACACTTTCAAATTTGGTTCCATGTTCATTTGTTTTCCATTTTCGCAATATGTGGTATTTGGAGACAGTTTAGGATGCTCATGGCATCGGGAAGAGCTTGTGATCTGCTGGACCCTGCAACATATTCAATGTTTTCCATCCTTAAATCCCGTTTATGGATCATGGCATCCTAACCTTCTCGTTCTTCAACACGCCCTTCTGGCTGTCATTCATCACTGCAGCCGTAGAGTCCACCAATATCTTGTAAAGGTATGGGGCTTTCTTTCCATTCCGTGTCTTTGATTTTTTGTACTAAAATGGTTCAGTTAATTGCGACAAAGCTGTTTGATTTGTTCTTTCTGCTATGGAATGCATTGTTTCAAATCATCTATCATTGAAAATATATGCTTGGAAGAGCACCCATTTGAGATTGAGGTAAATGACTTCATCCTTGCTTGAGCTCTTCTAAGTAATTTTTCTATGGTTTCTGTTAGAGGGTTTCTAGGGTTCTGCTGTAAGCCTGTCCATATTTTCTTTATTTCATCCCAATGGAAATGTCGATGTTAATAACACGAAAATTGTGTATAGTCAAAGACTCTTGTATGTTACAAAAGGCCTCTTGAAAGCTCGGATACAAAATTTGATGAATGCCACTGATAATATGACTGTGATTTGGGCTCTAGGTTTGATGAGGCTACCGGATAGTCTTCGACCTTTATACCTGCCTTAGTATCTTGAAGGTTCTCCACATGTTACATATGGTTATACTACTTTGAGAGTTTCAGACAGTGTACACAAATGTTTGGGACCTTTAGAGGTAGAAAATAAAGAGGATGACCGTCCTTTAATTGTTGCAGATGGGAAATCCTCTCTCGTTGTTAGAGCAGAAAATGTAATGCATTATCCTAGCCACTTAACAATTCTTCCTGCAATAAAGTTCCAAACCCCTTCCCAAGACTTGATCCTTGCATGGAGGTTAGCTTATTCCCAAAACCCTAATACTTCAGCTCCTCATTAGTCTGGAATGTTTTGGTTTCCCCTCATGCCAGCTATATTAGTGGATTTCGATCCTTCTATATCTGATGTTTTTTTGAATTGTACCTCCTTGGTATCATTGTAGGCCTGAGATCTTACCTATTTACCCTGATCAAAGTAAACGTTTGGTACCTCCTTTCCCTTCAGGGCATCCACCAAAGATTTTGAATCTCCAATGGTTCTATTATGTTGGGGCCTTTGTTCGCTCTAAGCGCTAGACCCTTTACAAATTTTGAAAAGATTGTCTCTTGAGATAAGATAGACTTTAGGAGTACATCCTCCCCTTCCTCAGAGTAGTTGATGAACTCTTTCTCCATGATGGAAGGGTATTGCAATCAACCCGAAAGGTTGTTGTTGGCTATGGAAGTATGATATAGTACAAACTGTTCATATATATCTGAAAAGTAAATAACTGGATTTTAACATTGTGAAACAGCTCCAATACAAAATATACTGTGAAGTCTGAACATGCAGCTAGACTTACTTAAGCTGGAGTAAACCAGGCATTTGAATTTGAAAGTCAGAATATGGCTGCGGAAACATAATGTCTTACTGTTCAATCAGAATCCTTGTGAAACGACTCCAATACAAAAAGATAGTCTGAAGTCTGAACATGCAGCTAGACTTACTTAAGCTGGAGTAAACTAGGTATTTGAAATTTAAAGTGAGAACGTGGCTGCTCAAACATAATGTCTTACTGTTCAACCAGAATCCTTATTAAACCTTCTTGATGGCCAAATTACTTGCTAATATTTATCAATGATGGACATTACAAATATGTATGTTGCATGCACCCCACAAGTCCTTCAATATACTATGTCACCTGAGCACTTCATTGTGTGGTATGATCAACATTGTTAGTTTATAGTTCAAAATGATGATTAATTTGCTCTTACACATTTATCCTGTGTATTTTGGTGTTTTAGGAGTGGGTTATCATTGGATCCAAACAAGATATCCTTTGCAGAGATGATGGAAGATGATGTGCAAGTTTCTAGGGAGGAAAGAGCTTTCCGCTTATGGATCAATAGTCTGGGTATCAACACATTTATCAACCATCTTTTTTAGGATGTTAGAAATGGGTAAGTTGGTCTTCAATCATGACTCTGGTGGTTGAATTTTACATCCTTTTTTTTTAAATCTTCCCTAGATTTTTTATTGGTTGGTGTTTCACTTGCATCTTCCATAGTGCTTATATTTTCCACATTTGATTTTGTCATCTTTTATAGGACAATTCGCCGGGTTCTAAAATATTTTTATTTGTATTGTGCTTTTCTTATCGCAGATGGGTCCTGCTTGAAGCACTTGACAAAGTGGCCCCGGGGATGGTAAATTGGAAGCAAGCAACCAAGCCTCCAATAAACATGCCATTCAGGAAAGTAGAAAATTGTAATCAAGTCATCAGAATTGGAAAGCAGCTGAAATTTTCACTTGTTAATGTTGCTGGGAATGACATTGTGCAAGGAAATAAAAAGCTCATTCTTGGTTAGTCTTTGATTATATAGGGCTTGTTTAATCTACCTATTTCTGTTTGCACATCTTAAACTATATTTTAACCTATATGCTACCTCTCCCAGATGACATCAATGCCATTAAGCTAATTAACCTGGTCATGGTATGCTGTTGGATAGAAGAAATGCCTGAGCTGAAATTCTAAGCAGCCTGTATAACTTAGACCCAAACACAGTGGGAGAACCATCATAGTTGACTGTTAACTAGAAGAATTCATCAACTACAAATCTACAAGTTAAAGTTTACTCCAAGAGCACTTTAAAGTTTAGATTCCTAACCCACCAAACCCATCGAAGGTTTTGTATATTAGCAGGAAGGAGGCTCCTATTTTGAGAGTTGAAAGGGGTGTACCAGTTTCATTATCAATACGGGTCGGGCATGATGTTGCATTTTGTATTACATTCGATCCTATTGGTGGGGCTGCATATGAAATCCACCTTATCAACTTTCCATATGAAATAAGCTGCAGGGAAGTCAATTAAACCCAGAACTGCTGCAACTATTATGGATGCCAACACAACTCCAGGAGTGTAGTAGAATAGAGGCGTTAGAAGAAGAAGGGTCGCCATGATTGTTAAAGCCATCATGACATTTGATACTGCACTCTTGCATCCGGCATTGTAATTCACTGTTGATCGAGAAAACGACCCTGCAAAATATAATTTAAAATGTCAAATACACAAATAAGTTAACAAATATGTTATATTTACAAGGATAGGGGTTTGTATTTACACCCATGAAAGAATAGCATTTTTTTTTGCTAAATTGCAAAAGGATTAATCAGGGATTGGTGATGACAGGTAGCTAAAGCATAGGATACGGATGATTACACTTTTTTACATAAAAAAATAAGTAACATATAACTTATTCCCAGAAGCTAAGTTCAACAACTACAACTTACAACTCCCTATCAAAGTTCAACCACCACAACTTACAACTATAATAATGCTTCTTGCAGTTTTGGAAACTGCAAATGATTGAATGGCATCTGCCCCTCTATCACTACTACATTTCGATCCAAAAGCTCAAAGTAAACATACATGCTTAATAAGAAGAGATGAAGCCACCAAAAAATTGAAGTCCAGTAGATAAGAATCTGACCATTTCCGGTGACCCAACATCTCCTATATGATGTCTTAATGAAATCTTTGAGTGTATAAAGTAATAAATATAATTCCCGTGTCGTAATCTTTGGAAAAGTACAGCGTTAGTCATATGGCTAGGATCCTCACAAAGAAAAGTCAAGAACCCAGTTAACATACTACACCATCAGTTTTAAAATAAATCATGGTTTCATGTAGCAGAGTGTTTGCAGAAGCTCTGATTTATCAAAATACCAATCAAGGAAAACGGATAATAGATTTGAAGGTCTTATGTGTTAGATTCCCATACCTGCAACAACTGAACCATATTTGCACAAAAGAAGGGCACCATAGTTGATTAGAACTCCTGAATGGTGTTTATCTTTCATTAGCAAGGCCTGAAAACATCGTGCAGCATACTCCAACTCGCCACTGACAAACAGTAATTGTTTCAAACTTAACATCATATTGACCTAATGACTCTTAAAAATGAGTAAAATAAACTACCCAACAAGGCACACAGAGCCTAAAACTGAAAAATAATACTTCCCAAATCCCTCTTAAAGTATCCGTTAAATGAAAGGAAGTAGAAAACACCAGTCACTAGAAAGCCTAACAAGCTGGCGACAAATTAATTTCCTGTTCAAGATGGGCTTTTCACAGGAGCCATACATATAGACATACACTTGAAGGTATCACTCTAATGACTTAATTACACAACAATCCTGTACATCTCAGTCTTCTGAGAATCTGCGGTGTGCACATATCTATTACCTTTTCCTCTATAATTTGTAGCATTCATTACTTAACCACACAAAGACTTACTAGTTCCATGCTTCAGAAATCTAGCCTATTTTCTTGAATCCCAAACCTATCTTCTAACAGGAAGCCTAAGAAATATATACTATACTTTGGCCCATAGACATAATGAAAAATAAAGGGAATTACAAGTCTTTCTTCTTACCATGCAATTGGTATTCAAAGAAAACATCCATCAGTCCACAATTTCACTTATTATTTGACATCTCCTACAGACACACAAAGCAATATACATGAAGAACACAGGCTATAAAGTTTACCACGCAACCTACATAGAATTATGAAAGCATATTGTGCCAATAATGCTATTATACTATGTGCTTCTTGTGTCTTTAACCTGGAAGCCTCAGTGAATCTTAGATCTACTAGTGGCATGAAGCCTGCTGATAATTCCATGAAATTCTACTCGCTGAATTGATACTTTCTCTAGATTCTAAATGGTTTGAATAAGTGTGATTTAATAACTTTCCCTCCATGTTTTCTAGGAGAATATAGTTATCTAAGGTGCAAGGGTTTACTGTTGTTTTCATATCCTTCAATGCAGCTGTAGCTTTTGAATAATGGGTTCAGATTGTTGAAGATTGGTGGTACCCTTGTTTACAGCACTTGCGGGTAATAATGCATACCCTTGTATTCTTCTTTAAACATGTCAGATTGCA
Source organism: Pseudotsuga menziesii (assembly GCA_001517045.1). Lineage (NCBI taxonomy): Eukaryota > Viridiplantae > Streptophyta > Pinopsida > Pinales > Pinaceae > Pseudotsuga > Pseudotsuga menziesii. Next base: position 258,645 of record LPNX010171367.1, read on the forward strand.
TTTTTGTGCATTCATGTCATGGAATATCCCAGTCGTTAAATTGGTTGATAACTCTAGCTATTCTTTGGTCTCTTTTCCATGCAGCTTGACAACAACACAAAATGAAGGTGTTGTAGAGCAATTCCTTGTTGTAACTCCTAATGCTGGTAAGGAAGCTATGTTAAGCGTCAGATGACAATCATTATTATCAATCTTATACATGTTGTGACAGCCATAATTTTGTTGAGATTGAATAATAGAATATTTTGATTCCATAATTGTGTGGGCAAAAATGCAAGACCTGTACGGATATAAGATAATTTTATTAATGTCCAATGAATGACCACAAATGTAGATCAATAGGACTAATGAAGATATGAATACATGATTGGACACTCATCAAGAACATGTCAAGAAAAGCTGGAACTAGAAGCCAAGGCCAAAATGCAATGAGATGTCCCAAGCTAAAATTGACCCAAATTTTTCCAACAATCTAAGTTTAGTTGAAGATTTGTCAAACACTAGTGTACACTACTACCTTACTACCTTAAGATCAAGTCTGATTTCGGATGATTTTAATTCTCTATGAGAAATCCCTGATTGAGACCATTTTAACAAATACTTCAACATAGACTGTTGTAGCTTGCTGTGCATAATTCTGATTGTGGAGTTTTGTCAAACACTTAGAATGCTCATTGTTGTAGGTGTCCTGTGGATGTTTTAACTTTAAGCCTTGGATCTGATTTATGGGCTTAACATTGCATCCTTATGAAACCATATATGATTTTTACCATTTATAACTTGAGATCTTAATGATAACATTAGATGAACAAACCATATGCATTACAAAATTTAAAGAAAGAAACTTCAGATCTGATTATTTATTCAATGACTGAAAACATGCCCGGGAAGTGATGAAATGGATTCCTTTTGACTGGTTTGCTCCACAAACAAGAAATATAGACTTTAATAGACTGATGTGACCTTAGGGAAGCTTCATGACCCCTTTCAAGTTAGCCTTGTACAGGAAGTCAAATTACTGCTGCTCGCTACAGGACATAAGTGCGTTGAATATGCTACTACTGGAAAGTGCTTTTGAGCAATAGAGACAATCTGCTACAGGACTGATTCGATTTGCAGTAAATAAAGTCTGATATTCTCATCAAATATGTTGAATATTTCTCACATGAAATGTACAAACCTTCTATCTTTTTCCCCACACCCAAAGGTGCCCTGTTACATAGCTGCACCCTCTCAAAACTGTAGTGGATAGCACTCAACGCAATTGAGTTTAACCATTGGGCTCCAACTGATGTGTATCCCCACAAATATATATGGTATAATGTTCTTTATTGGCAGCTGAAATAAGGAACATGGAAGTTGGATGCTCAAACTTCCTCCTAGCAAGTGTGCCCCCCCCCCAAGCTCTACGAAACAACCAAACGTGGGAGAGGTTCCAAATTCAACCAAGACAAAGCCGCAGAAACAATTTCAACAGTCAAACCCTTACCCGGGTAGCAAAGAGTTTCGGACTGGTGCCTACAAACATGAATACTTTCCAAGGATTACTGTTGATCCTACTCCCCTGCATCAAGCTCATGGTTTGACAGACCCACAATGCCTTGATTTATCCCACCTAAGCAATGAAGAATAGAGGGGAAGCCATAATTTCCACTACATCCATAGGTGTGAGTAAAGGCATGTATGCTAGTTTTTATTTTTAATGTGATTCAGTATGCTGCCACAGGCAGGCCTGTACTTTTCTCCTGTAAAATTGGATTCATGTACTTTTTTCCAGTCCCATTGGCCATTTTCTGTCAGTGGATATCTAAATATTAAATTTAAATAAAAATCCATGGATTTCAAATCGTCTTTTATGATTGAAATTAACATTGCAGAAACAGTGCAAGCTATGTTTCAAGAAATAAATGGATCTTCAGATACAAGGATCATTATATCTTGTCTACTATCACCACCATAAACTTCTATGTGAATAGAGAAAGTTACTTATAAATGCCTGTTAATTTTTTGTTTTGTTTTGGATATCTTGGTGTTGAATTCTCATCCTATCTTGTGACTATAAAGTGGGTATGCTGTCTCCCATTATAGTGCCCTGATTTAGACCGATTATGTGCTAGTAGGTTATTTTGAATCTTGGCAAATGCTTCATTTTATCATGTTCCTTTCATTTACTGGTCTTTGATTGCACATAGGTCATTTGCCAATTTAATT
>LPNX010171382.1:0-73713 GCA_001517045.1 Pseudotsuga menziesii
TACTGAAATCTTTGCTTTTACTCTTCTTGATGTTCTTTTCTGTATTTGTGAAGTGTAGGAAATGTCTTCAAATTTGTACCATAAAATGTCTACTCCTTGAATAGGACTTTTGTTAATGTGAGAAGTTAGAACTATATAAACCGTCATCAAATGTTTGTTTTGCAAGCTGCTTTGACAACCTATGCTAGCACAATTATGAACTTTGGAACCACATGGACAGCAAGTAATTCCATATTATGACTACACATTGGCTTCTTTTATTCACCAGATATGTTTCTCCCATGCAACGGCATCTTCACTGCATAATGTATTGTTAATTTTCTGATTTTTCAATACATTCAAGTGCTCCATTTTTTTTTGGCTCACTTCAATGTTACACTTTTTTTCCTTGCTTACCCGCTAACAACTACCTTAATGGCGTATTATTGCACCTTCCTTGGGGCAATTGCTAGTAATAACAATCATAGCCTCACACTTCATAACATAATAATATAATAAAAAAGGAACTTGAAACTAATAATATAATTAAAAAGGCACTTGGTTCTTACTTAAGGTCTAATAAAAACCCTCGACATCATCATCACCATCATCATTGACATCATCGTCACCATCATCATCATCATCATCATCATCATGATCATCATCTTCATCATGATCATCATCGTCATCATCATCATGATCATCATATTCATCATGATCATCATCGTCATCACCATCTTAATCATCATCATCATCATCTTCATCATCATCGTCATTACCATCATCATCATCATCATCATCATCATCTTCATCATCATCATCATCGTCGTCGTCATCATCGTCATCATCATCATCAACATCGACATGATCCTCTTCCTCATCAACATCTTCATCATCATCGTCATCATCATCATCACCATCACCATCGTCATCACCATCACCATCATCATCACCATCATCATCATCACCATCACCATCATCAAATTGACACCAAATTAGCTATCATGACGATGTCCTAGCAAGCTATGGCTTATATCAATATTACCTTATAGCTTTCCCCATCAACTAGTCTTTGAACTTATTATTGTATTAATTCAAAGAACTAACGTTTTCCTCATTAGTGCTATAAACAACACATCCCTAAATGTACTTGGAAACTTATTCTTTCATTTTAATCCAATACACATACCTCTATAGAGTAAGCTGCATACCTGGTTCCAAGACCATCCTTAAACCAATTGTAGGCTTAAGCAATCAAACAAGGACCATCCTTAAGTTCATGAATATAGGACCATCCTTAAGTTCATGAATATAGGACCATCCCTAAGTTCATGAATGAGAGTTTCATAAAGTTTATAGAAGACATGAGGCAGATGATGTAACTACATTAAACCCATGGAAAAAGGACCATGCACACTAAGTTGGATACAACAATCCACAGCCCTAAAATTTTTGAGGAAGAAAAAAATGTGAACCTTTGGGGAATAAGAGGTAACACCCCTGCAAACTTGTCAACTATATGATGACGACGACGATGATGATCATCGTCATCATCATCATCATTGACATCATCCTCATCCTCATCAGCATCATTATAATCATCATCATCGTGTCCATCATCATCACCATCACCATCATCACCATCATCCTCATCATCCTCATCGTCATCATCATTAGCATCATCATCATCATCACCATCATCATCATCATCATTAGCATCATCATTAGCATCATTGTCATCATTAGCATTAGCATCATCATTATCATCATCATCATCACCACCACCATCATCCTCAACATCATCATCATCCTCATTGTCATCATCATAATTAGCATCATCATCACCACCATCATCATATCATCGTCATCATCATTGGCCTGTGATCATCATCACCATCATCCTCAACACCATCATCATCCTCATCGTCATCATCATTAGCATCATCATCATCATCATCATCATCGACATCATCATCACCGTCATAATCATCATCATCATCGACATCATCATCATCATCGACATCATCATCATCATCATCATCATCATCATCATCATCGTGTTCGTCATCATCATCGACATCATCATCGTCATCATCCTCAACATCCTCCTCCTTCTCCTCCTCATCATAATCATCGTGTCCATCATCATCACCATCACCATCATCCTCATCATCATCATCATCCTCATCATTATTGTTTCCATCATCACCACCATCAACCTCATCATCATTAGGGGTTATAGGTCATATGTGTTATCACAATAATAGATTAGGGGTTATAGAGTTTCTATTAGTGGTACATTGGTTATGGGTCATAATTAGAGTTTCTATTCCCATTATGTACAAATCCCTGAAATGCACTTCCATTCACTACACCTCTTCCATGTACATGGTAGTCCTTTCCATGTACAAATCCTTGAAATGATGACGACGATGATGTACAAATCATTAACATCATCATCGTCATGATCATCATCATGATCGACATCATCATCATCATCATATAATCGTCATCATCATCATCATTGACCTGTGATCATCATCACCACCATCCTCAACATCATCATCATCCTCTCATCATCATCATTAGCATCATCATCATCATCACCATCATCATCACCATCATCATCATCATCATCATCATCATCAACATGACCATCACCATCACCATTACCATCATTAGCATCATCACCATCATCGTCGTCATCATCATCATCATCATTGACATCATCATTATCGTCATCATCATCATCATCATCATCATCATTATGTCCATCACCATCACCATCATCCTCATCATCATCATCATTATTAGCATCATCATCATCATCACCACCACCACCATCATCATCATCATCACCATCATCATCATCATCATCATCACCATCATCATCATCGTCATCATCATCATCATCCTCATCCTCATCATCAACACCATCAACATCATCATCATCATCATATCATCGTCGTCGTCATCATCATTGACCCATGATCATCATCACCATCATCCTCAACATCATCATCATCCTCATCGTCATAATCATTAGCATCATCATCATCCTCACCATCATCATCATCATCATCATCATCATCATCATCACCAATATCATCATTAGCATCATCATCATCATCATCTCCATCATCACTATCATCATCATCATCATCATTGACATCGTCATCGTCATCATCCTCATCATTATCATCATCATCATCGTGTCCATCATCATCACCATCATCCTGTATGCAATATGAAGTGGAAGAAACTATTAGGTAGTCAAGCACAAATCACTCATTCAAACATAAACTACTCAATGAATTAAAACCAAGAGGATACAATCAATGGACAAAGGCATCTAGAGACATCCTAGGAGGAAACCAATGAAGACATTGCTATAAGGATGTCTAACACAAGAAGTGAATGGAATGACATGAAGTCCAACTTGAGAAGAAATGAGATATACTACATCGTCAAAGATGTCAAGTCAACAATAGTGACTTAATAAATAGGGATAGCCTAAGTGGTAAGGATGTGCTCCAAAAACATTTGTTACAAATTCTTGCCCTTTTTATTCTTCAATGTTAGCTTTTCAATGAAAAAATTTATTAATGTGTTAAGGATAAGGAATTATATATGTACTAAGTTTTTGGTCAAATGGATGTTTATACAATACTATATAAAGTGGATGCCATTTCCTTTTTGTTAAGTGGATACTATACAATACCATGATTAATATCAACCTATGCATTAAACAACAAATGAAAATATTGCCCATTCATCCATTCCTCCATCGTGAGCCACGAAAATATGGCCCATTCCTCCATCGTGAGCCCATTCCTAGAAACTTGTGGCCAACAAATTCCATCGTGAGCCCATTCCTGGAAACCTGCGGCCAGTGGATTCCATCGTGAGCCCATTCCTCCATTTGCCAACGAGCCACAAAAATATTGCCTCTGTAAAATATTAACAGGTACCCAAATGTTATGAGGCATTTACACTATTGTGGCGTCAGGGGTAGGGGAAAATTAATGGTGTTATGGAAATTGTGGAAGAGGAGGACCGGGAGGGTATAATTCTTGTTGAGGACTGGGAGGATATGCCATACAATATTTTTCGTTGCCATTAGGGTTTTATGACATGGCATCAGCTAAAAGACGAAGAGGCAAAACAACTGCCTGCAGACAATGGAGGCTTGAAGATCTTGTGCTCACCAAGGTCAAGGGATTTCCGGCATGGCTCACTAAGGTACGTTGATCTATTTCTCATCCCCATTTGTTTTCCCTTATTTGATGTATGCGATGTATGTTGTTGCTGTTATTTGCATTTGCCACATCAAATTATATGTTGTTGTTGTTTTTAATACCCGATTGTTGTCCAAGGGTTTGTGTGAATGTTCATAGATTTTCATAGGGTTTCATTTCCATTGTGTCGATTGCAATGGCTATCAGCATCTTTTTCGATTGCTCAATATGTGCCGATATTTTCTTCTTAATCCTATAATTGCAAAACCTGGTTGTTGCACCGGGATTCTCTGAAACCCTGCATGAGAAATCAAACCCTATCATATATTAGTGTTTAAATTCAAGCGATGGATGCAAGTTTGTGTTTTTTGGTGTTTAAACCCAAGCGATGGATGCATGTATGTGTTTTTTAAGGTGAAATTGCTTCTGTCTAGCTCCAAGAGGATTACAATTGGCCCGAATTCATTAGGCCCACAAGCAACTTGTTTTTGAGTGGATGTGCAATATTGGAAAATACCATGAACCATGAACCATGAAATGAAATTATGAACCATGAACCATTCAGTGACCTTATGAACCATGAACCATGAAGTGACCTTATGCATATGACTTGTGGACTGTGTGGTGTCTCTCTTGCTGAGCTGTGACCTTATGCATCTGACCCATGGAATGTGTGGTGTCTCTTATGTTGCCATGCTGGGCCGAGACTCTATGAAGCTGACCCATGACTATTTTAGGTTGATATAAGACCATTTTTCTGCTGAAAATATAGGTCATGTTCAGTTCTGTGGTATACTCTTGGACTGTTAGCTTTGGTGTCATCCCTCTAGGGATGCTAAACCTTATTTGTGACTGTGTAAGGTTTATCCTAATGGATTGTGACTACGTATGATCTCTCCTAGATGGGCCATGGACTGTGATGACCTCCCTCATCCTTAAAGTGGGATGTTGTAACCTCTCCTAGCTAGGGTTTAGGCTAATTCATAGTCCTACTAGGACTAGCTAGATTAGACTCAGATACTTTGAGGATGACCTTAGTGGGACTGTGTGCCCTAGCTAGGCTAGGGGTATCTCTTCAATCTAAGGTTATGCTACCAATTTTGTTGGCAAAAAGTGTGAGAAGCTAATATGTGTCCACTCACATTCTTGCTTTGCCTTAGCCTCATGTTGCCCAAATTTATCTTCAAAGTGATGATGGAATAAGGGGAAGTGTTGTAAGATTTTTGCTTCAACATAGAGTGTTCTTGGAGGATATTAATGACCCTCCCATGGAGAAGGAATGTTGACAACATTTGCAATCTTGTCCTTAGGTGATGTCAATTAGTTTTATGGCATTTCCATTGGATAAAAAATAATTATTTTGATTCCCCTAATAAGTTGTTTGAATCATTAAATTTTTTTATTTTGAATCAATTCTTAGTTAGTATACATGCATAAGGATTATCATTGATGGATTATCTTTATTTGTCACTTGCACACTCTACTGGCCATCAATTGTACTCTCTAATCATATTGATCTATTCCTTGGATCATTTGTAGCCCACTCATGGAATAGGATAGAATTATTGGAAATAGGCAATAATCCAAAGAGTGACTGAATTCTTAGAAGTTGAGGCAATATGGTAGCACAATATTGTTGAGTAAAAGAAAGCAAAATTAGGAGGCAACCCAGTTTTAACAAGAGTGATTTAGAGGTGCATCTATTTAATACAATTAAGTACACTAGGGACCTTGAGTTCCAATTTCCTTGTTGGAGCTTCCCTATCGAGCTAGGGACGCCCATACAATAGCCAAAATTAGTTGGGCTAGGGATGGTGAGGCATATACTAACCAGTAATTGCATTTTACAGATGATTTATCCCTGACCCTAGCTCTTGCAAGAACTAATAGAGGCAACATTCTAGTGGCCTAATACTTTTGTTAATGTAGTTAATGTCGTGAGGGACCTAGAAATGGATGGGATATTGCAGATGGATCAATCTAGACCTTTCCAACACCAATAGGGCATATTGGATATACTCCCAAATTGTGTAGATAAGAGGCTTTCTAAGAGAGAGCTCATACATGGGCTAATATACAAGATAGTCAAACCTAATATCCGAGGCTTTATTTAAAATGATTGGCATTGTATTTATGGAATATCCTTCTCATATTATGATACCAAGAAGCTATATTGTGTACTAGCAGAATTGATTTTCATTTTGTGTTATTTTCTTATTTGCATGGATTCCAACAACCCCCTTATTTTCTTATTTGCATGACATCTTTTTAGAGAAGGGGGTTGAAGATGATCATAGAGCTATATCAAGTATCAGTCTCTCCTCTCCATTCTCTTTGTCCCTTTTAGAAGGGATATTTAGCCTTTAAGAGCAACACCCAAGAGAATAGGTCAAATTTAGGATGGAAATTGGCTTCAAAAACTGCCAGCACACTCCCAGGCCATAGACCAATGATTGTCTTGGAGCTGAAACACTTGTAACGTTGTTGGAAATTATTCTAGGGGGTTCAACTACTTGGACTACCATGTTCACCCTATCTTAGCTAATAAGCGTTGACCCTACCCTACCGAATAAGCCTGATCATTATGACCTAGCTTTATTGGAGATAATGGAATTGGTGTTGATATCTCTGTATGCTATTATCAGATATATAATTACAAGGAGTAAAAGTTGACCAATTATAGAATGCCTTTTGTGCAGCATGGGTTTTCATCACTTTGTGTTCTCAACTTGCTTCCTGATATGTTTGTTGAATTACAAAATGTCAATCTTGCATTATGAAAAACATAAGCACTTTGAATCCTTAGAGATGGCTTGTTAACTATGCCACTGAAGCTTTTCATTGGCATTTATGATTTAAGTCTGAAGCCTTGGGTTTGAGGTTTCTAGTATCATTTTGAAGAGGAAAGGTAGTTTGAGAATTCATTGTTTTCACATGTTTCCTATGATGTATGGTGTGAAACTACATACTCAGTTTTAACTTTTGACATACCCTTGTAGAGATTTATGGTTTTGCACATTTCTTTCTATTGCATGTAAATTGTAATGATAACATGCTGTGATGTTGCATGGTATGTTTTGATAGTGTAAGAAGCTCTAAACTTGTCTATTTTATATGTTGTTTTAATGGATGTTGTAGTACTATAGAAATTTATGATTTTGGATATCTCTTAATTGCTCTTTTTGGAAATATATTCTAACCAACAGTATAGTTGAGATTGACTGATCTATATCAACTTGTTTTTGGTTAGCAAAAAATGATGTATTTTATTTTTGAACTTATATTTTAGCTACAGTAAGAAAACTTACATGCTTATGATCCTTACCTCCCATGACTCAGGAATCACAGGTTTGAATATTTTGAATGATTAACATTGAAGAGCATTTTGTGTATCCACTAGAAAGACTATCCATGGTGTACAGCAAGAGTGAAGAAACATTGCAATATTACTGCTTGTATTGTAATTTGTTTCTTGTTACTTGACATGAAAAGTACAAACATGATGTCTTCAAAAGACAAGAAAAGTTCATAGAATATTTCTTGTTTCTTTGAATAATATTTATGGAAAGATGCAGCTTATTTTGCATGCTCATGATCCTTACTACCCATGGCTCAGGTTTGAATATTCCCAATGACTAACATTGAAGAGAATTTTTTGTAATATTACTGCTTGTATTGTTTTTTGTTACTTGACAAAGCCAATAAAAATACAAACAGCCTTTCTTCTTCCCTTCCAATTTTTTGGAAAGCATGCATCTTGTAATATACAAAAAAAATACTAACATCATAGTGTTCTTATTGGATAATTGCATGGCCCGATGCATATTGAGATGACATCTTGTCCCAAAATTAGCGAATAGTACCAATATTTCTTCCTTAGCACCGATCTCCAGCAAGTAAATATATTTCCTACATAGCCTCATTCTAACTAAACATTGTGTAGCTAACTTAGTTTTAAAAGCATGCATTTAACCAGAGCAGATGTTTCCCTGCATGATTGTACTCTATGCCCTCAAAATATATCCTGCATTGTCAGTCTTGATTTATGAAGTCTAGTTTTGACTGCTATTATTTGGTTATTTATCATCCCACCCTAAAACTGCTTACTTAAGTGACATTCGTGCTTTCCATATAGCCTGACAGTCCATGCATTTTCATCTGCATTTAGATTATATTTTGGAAATAGCTTCTTGATCCTTTAAGATTGTAAGAAATGAGTCATATGGGAAGTGTCCCTTTGACTCTTTGACCTACTTTTGGCTCAGGAAAGGGAATTCACTTGATTAGACCTAGGCCCACTTTTGTTGCAATTAGATACCTCAAACCTTTTTCCCATGACATAGAGGCCAGGGATTGATGGAAAAATGGCTGATTGATTTGATCAACTTGTAACTTGCTCACATCCTCATTTGCATCTAGTGATGGAAAGGTAGGCCAAAGTGGCCAGAGAAAGAAGGGGCCAAAGCCCAATGCTGTAGCATGGATAGGATAAAGGTCCACTTATTCCATCATAAGCTTTTTCAAAGTCAATTTTGATGAACAAGGCATCGCATCCCAGACATATGCCCCAGAATAAATTTCCCCATATAAATACTATATGATCGGGTCTAATAATTGTCTGTAGAATATGTTTTAATTCTGAGAGCAAGGGCCTTTGCAATTATTTTTAAAATATACATTTTATTGCATGATGGGCCTTCAATTTGAAATCAATTCTACTTCGAGGTCACCGACCTTAATTATGAATTTAATAACACTGATGTTTCAGATTGCTTCCTTGTATATCTGTAGAGGATTTGGGCCAACAGAGTTCCAAGTAGTCTTCCAAAGCTCAATGGCAAGCCATCTAACCTGAGATTTGTCATTTTCCATTTATGAAAGTGCTATGGATAGCTTGTCTAAGTTAACAGCTAGTTGGGAAGTCTTGTCTGGGATTCAATCAACCTTTGAAGGACCTTATCCACTCAAGTTTGCATCGCTACCCTACTTTTCTCACTCCATTCATTGAGAGATTTCCATCCCATAACTCATCTTCAATATCAACCTGCAAGTTATTTTTCCAGTCACTGTTCATGTGTCTTAAGCACCGGGATATTTTTCAAGGGATTCCTCGAAGGACATGCCTTAAAGAAGTCTTCTGTCGGCTTGTCTTCTAACCACTTGGAATAAGTTTATTCAATCACATATTCATGTGTTTTGCCATGGTGGAATCTCATCACTTTTCAATAAATCAATCCATAGGTTTGGACTCTGGAGAGAAGATTCCACACAAATGCTGCAACCTTTGCTGGGATTATTTGCCTCACTTTTTCTTTCACTTCTTTCTTGCATACTATTGTATGTTGGAGACATAATTATCCTATGAAAATGGTTATGACAGATCTTTGTTATATGGGATTAATATTTGGCTAGTCCCTCTTACCTATAATTGAGATCTGATATCCTCTTAGTGCAATTATTTTTCTTCAAGTATTGAAAGTAAAATTTAGTGGTGTCTTTGCCATCCATTTTTGGTCAAATCTTAGTCCCTTTAGCTTGATATTCTTAAAAAATAGACTTGCCTCTCTAACTCTCTAGTCTTCTGTTGTTTCCCTAGACTGAAAAGGTTTTCTGCTCCATCTCTTGGGTGGTCAGTTGAAGTTGTTCCCTAGGATTGCTTTTTTTGTTATGCTTAGTTCCAGGGGTCATTCTATCCCATTCTCTTAGAAATTTAGTTGTTTTTAGAATAATAGACATTGTATCTAATGTGAGTCACCTATTTGTGAGGGGCCTCAAGGCAGCAAATTCTTTATTATGGTCATTGCTTGAATGGACTTCTGCGACTTTGAAAGAGAAATCTAGAGTCTACAGGTAGTTTGTACTATGTGGAAGGCACTTGGATCCATCAGTATCCATTTTTTAATGCCATTATAAAGGCGTTGACCACATCTTATTACTGAACTTTTAATCTGACCAAGCAAGCAGATTTGCTGGAAAAGTAACCTACCACAAGTTGGAATAAAATCTATATCTAATCTAGCATAGATTGTAGCATGGATCCTCTCATTTCCTTTTTGTCATTTTTTTCAAATGTATCACCCATCTGCTGCTAGATGTTATTGTCTCCAAATGACATCTGATAGTCTATTGCCAATTTGCAGTGGTTCCAAAATTCCTTGTTTGATGCACCCACTGTGGTCATTTGTTCTCCAACTCTCTCTTCACACCTTTCCATTATTATTAAAATCCCCACAATAATATACTTTGTTGTAGAAAGTATCAGAGTTGCATTCTACCTTCTAGGATGTAGGTGAGTAGAGTGAATAAGACCATTTCACAATCTATATTTATATTAGTAATTTGGTAATCCAGTAGCATCTAGCAGCAGTGTCACCCCCTTTACTGAATGATGTGGGGGGGCTGGCCAAGATGCTAGTTCATAGATTGAGCCCTGATTGCATTCCTCTTTATTATCATATAGAGGTATTCTCCCTTGCAACTCCCATGCATAAGAGTTTAAGTTGAAAGTCGTTTGACTTTTGACTCTTTCAATAATGATATTTAGTTGGCTATCTTGAAGGGTTGATTGTATGAGGTATCTCTCCCACCTCCTGAATGACCCGTCACATTCCATGACATCAATATGAAGCTTTGAAGCTTGCTGTCTATTTTTAAACCTAACTATCATATTTATTTTAAATTTCGAACATCTACATTCTAATGTCAACTAGTTCATCCATCTATACTCACTATCTTTCAACTTAATATTGAGTATAGTATTTTATTTTCCATACAAGAGAGTTGTATGGATTTATTAAAAAATATTATTTCTAAACGTTGAATTCATTTGTGCAAGCACTTGGTGAAACAACATCCTGGTTCAAAAGGGCCTTGGTAGTGGAACCTGTAAAGGGACACCTCCATCTAAGTGGTTACTCTGCATGTGGTCAGGATGGTGGGGTATAATTGCCCCGTCAGTATGTTGATGGTAAGAAGATGGGTTTCCTTTGTTGTTTTCTTTCATTCCATGCATGAATTATATTACATGTAAGGTGATGTTCCTCATTGATTCAATCATTCTTAACATAGTAAATTTTTCTTATATCCTCAAAACTTAAATTGATATAAGGGGCAACACATGAAGTTTAAAACAATGTGGGGTGCTTCTCCATTAATTAGAAGTATTATCTGTAATGACTTGTACAACATTCGACACACCTATCTTTTGGATGAATTTATCCAAAAATTAACATATCAATGCCACATGTTTAATATATGGAAATGCATCACTGTATTTAATAAACTGTGCCTCCTTGGGACAATTAACCAAGAAAGTTGGAAGGTCTTTCACCTTCTATTCTTATAACAATAAGCCATTATTGTGCACCTTAGTGGTTTCCCATGTTTTTTAAGGTCCTCCAATCTAGTAGTGATTTTGTTCGTTTTCATTGCTCACCTCAACTTGTCATAACTCATATTAGGGCTCTTCTATTCGTGGTCAATAACATCAGAAACATGAATCATTGTAGGGTAGAATGGCTTGGAAATGATAAATGGTAAGTTGCTTGATGGGAAATCCTTACCGATAACCCTATCATTTTCTTCCTTATCCTCTCTTTCAATAATTAATTTGATGGAAGGTTATGCCGCCCCAGCTCCATTTATGGGAACATAGAAAGATGATGCTCTGGTAGAAGGTAAACCTGTTTAGGTTGAGCTGTGGCTGCAATAGGTTAGGTTGATTAGTTTTTTACTTGACTTCTCTTTCTATATCCCAAATCCCACCTTTTATTTTGCATGCCTTGGTAAATAACTGAACTAGTTATTTGTATTATATAGTGCAGAATTGACACACAATTATTGGAAATTACAGCCAATCCAATTCCTATGGGCAAGGTGATACAACCTAGCCAAAATAGGTCAGTGGAGTCAAAATAAAGGAGAAAAGGATAATTTATGCACTTGTTTAATAGAAAATGACATGTGAATGGTGTTGTAAGACAACACAAAATTCCCTTAATGACCTACTAATGACTATTGGTTCAAGCTAGAGTATTAATAGTGGTAAATAAACAACAACTCTTTGGCTATTGTAGCAATTTGAAGCAGCCAAGGAAGGAAGATCTGTATACCTGCAGTATCTGGCCCAAAGGTCAAAAACCATTTTTGTAGATAAATGTTCGATCCTTGGAGGTTGTTGTAGTTGCTTTAATATTATTGAAGATCTCAGTGGGGATCAAAAACATTTTTGTAGATTAATGTTGCATTCTCGGAGGTTGTTGTAGTTGTTCTAATATTATTACAGACTCAGTGAGGAGTCAAAACACTCACCGAATCAAGCTTACTGCTGAAATGAGCTAACCATACTCAGTAAACAGTGGGGAGGGTTTCCAAGATTTGACAATTATTCAGCTAGTATAAACGAATATGGTAGTTCCATACCAGAAACTTGATGAGTCCATACTAGAAACTTCCAAAGTCCATACAAAAAATTTCCTGTTTTGGTAAAAAATTTAGCATTTTTAAGCTTTTTCTATTTGTATCAGTTTCATTTTAGAATTTTTGCTAGTTTTCTTGGATCCAAATGATATTCCTGATCTTCAAATTTGTTGGGTTGATCCTGTGCTCAAATCACGTGACTTTGATTTTTGTTACATGTAAAAAGAATGGTCGGTGAGGCATAGGGTTGACAGACCTAAAAGCTCAGGGAAAATTAGCATCAAAATAGATTGTAACAACCATGTCTCAGAATTCTCCCTGGCAAACTCTTGTTTGGCATCATATTCAGATGGTGATGCATGTTGCAGGCATAAAAGGGTGGTTTGGTCTATGTGACACTATCATTGGTGCTAAGACTTTTAGAATTCCCATGTCAGGATCACTCAAGTAGGTGTGCTAGTATTTAAAGAACTTCATTGTGATTCTGATGACCCTTGTAGTGTTAGGGACTTAGCAGACAGAAACTTTGAAGACAAGACATATATGTATAGCTCCTTTTTTCTCATTGGCCAAAATAAGCTTTCATACATGGCGGTACTTGAGTGCTAAGAATTTAGGCAACTGGATTCCATGGAGAGTGATTAGCCATGGCAAAAGGCACATAATACATGCAATAGACAAATAAGCTCTTTGTAGAATCATACCTCAAACCATCCCATGAAAAAAAAGCTTGGATGTGCAAGCTCTCACTTTGAAGGATTGGAAATGGTTCAATGTAGGACCTTTGACTACAGGACAAAAGAGATTTACATTAGGACCCACATGAGTTTCTCTTAAACAAAGACTAAATGAAATATGGGTGGCCTAAGATCATGAACTAAGGTAGGTTTGGAAATTTCAGGGCATTTTTAAAGCAAGTACATACTTTAAAGCTAGAGTTCTGAGATGGTTGGTCCCTGATAGCCATGCTTCATTCTATAGGTTATAATGATGGCATGTGCTCTGTGACAAGACAAGCAATCAAGCATCTTCTATGGGGCTACAAGAATGCCAAACAATCTGAGACTGGTTGTGGCTTTTGGATTTTGGATTGGTCATTAAATTCAATTAGGACTCTCTTTGCTTCAATTGATTCTTAAATTCGTGACCTTCTTATTGTTCATACTTATTCTATTTGTTCGTACTTATTCTATTTTGTACACCATTTCAATGTTCATACTTATTCTATTTTGTACACCATTTCAATGTTTTCCAAATTGGGGAATCCAACTTCTGAATTGTTCTTTATTCTATTTGGCACTTGATAGTAGTCTATTTGGTACTCAGAACTTGATAGGTTTTCTGGTGGTGGTACTATACAGTTCACTTTACTCTCTATCAAGGAAAAGTTGAAATGCAACACCTCTTGGAACCTCACAGAAACAACAAAACATGAAACAATATTAAGAGAAATATAAGTATGGTAAAGCAAATACAAGAGATAATGATATTAAACCTATAGAATACAGCCACTGCACTCCATAGTCATCCTTTGGATTGACAAAGCTTTGATTATGTTTTGAGAACATGTTTGGATAGGATAATCAAGAATTGGGAAAAAAATTGACATAATTAAGATCGAACATGATAGTATGAGCTCCTTAGGTGGTTGGAGTAGTGCATATTGTTGTATCTTATTGAGATGACTGCATATTGGTCTTCTGTGCACTTTTGTGCAAATGCTGCCAACATTACATTGATGGTCAAAATGCAGTTTGAGTGATACTCAATTTAGCCATGTGATCACCAGTAGATAAATGTTCACTGAGGTTAGTCAAATAAGCTTATTATATTATGATGGGGATTTTCAGCTTTTTATGTTCTTAGCATTTTGGCTTATGTTACAGGTATGATCCTGCAAAAGAAGTAAAATTATGATGGGGATTTTCAGCTTTTTATGTTCTTAGCATTTTGTCTTATGTGGTAGGAGTAGTGCATATTGTTGTATCTTAGTGAGATGACTGCATATTGGTCTTGTGTGCACTTGTGTGCAAATGCTGCCAACATTATATTGATGGTCAAAATGCAGTTTGAGTGATACTCAATTTATCCATGTGATGACCAGTAGATAAATGATCACCGAGGTTAGTCAAATAAGCTTATTATATTATGGTGGGGATTTTCAGCTTTTTATGTTTTTAGCATTTTGGCTTCTGAATTTTGCTTTATGTTCTTAGCATTTTGCATAGTTCCTTGTCTCAGCTGAGCATTCAAGTATCATCTAGAGATATGATTCTATAGCAATAGTAACCATTGATTGTCTAGGATTCCTGTAGTTGCTCATAACATATAACCCAAGTTAGATGGACTTGTATTCCACCATTCATGATAATGCTACTTGATGCGTGTGAAATTTATGGAGCCTTGTGCTAGTTGTATTTCAATGATTTCTAGTGAATGCACTATGCAACTGCATAGTTGAAGAGAATTTGATGTTATTCATCATTGGAGGAGCTAGAAGGGAAAGCGAGGCATGTCGATTAATGTTTCATCAATGTGTTACGATAATTAAAAATTCAAGAATGGCAGTTATGTTTCTATTAGTGAGAGAGCAATGCCTTATTGTCCATACTTATTCTATTTTGTACAACAATTCAATGTTTTCCAAATTGGGGAATCCAACTTCTGATTTGTGCTTTATTCTATTTGGCACTTGATAGTAGTCTATTTGGTACCCAGAACTTGATAGGTTTTCTGGTGGTGGTAATTGCAGTGAGTTCACTTTACTCTCTATCAAGGAAAAGTTGAAATGCAACACCTCTTGGAATCTCACAAAAACAACAAAACATGAAACAATATTAAGAGAAATATAAGTATGGTAAAGCAAATACAAGAGACAATGAGATTACACCTATATAATATAGCCACTGTACCCCACAGTCATCCTTTGGATTGACAAAGCTTTCATTATTTTTTGAGAACATGTTTGGATAGGACAATCGAGAATTGGGAAAAAAATTGACATAATTGAGATCGAACATGATAGTATGAGCTCCTTAGGTAGTTGGAGTAGTGCATATTGTTGTATCTTAGAGAGATGACTGCATATTGGTCTTGTGTGCATTTGTGTGCAAATGCTGCCAACATTATATTGATGGTCAAAATGCAATTTGAGTGATACTCAATATAGCCATGTGATCACCAATAGATAAATGTTCACTGAGGTTAGTCAAATAAGATTATTATATTATGATGGGGATTTTAAGCTTTTCATGTTCTTAGCATTTTGGCTTCTGAATTGTGCTTTATGTTCTTAGCATTTTGCATAGTTCCATGTCTCAGCTGAGCATTCGAGTATCATCTAGAGATATGATTCTATAGCAATAGTAACCATTGATTGTCTAGGATTCCTGTAGTTGCTCATAACATATACCCCAAGTTAGATGGACTTGTATTCCACCATTCATGATAATGCTACTTGATGCTTGTGAAATTTATGGAGCCTTGTGCTAGTTGTATTTCAATGATTTCTAGTGAATGCACTGTGCAACTGCATAGTTGAAGAGAATTTGATGTTATTCATCATTGGAGGAGCTAGAAGGGAAAGCGAGGTATGTAGATTAATTTTTCATCAATGTGTTACTATAAGAAAAATTTCAAGAATGGAAGTTATGTTTCTATCAGCGAGAGAGAGACGCCTTATTATTCATACTTATTCTATTTTGTACACCATTTCAATGTTTCCCAAATTGGGGAATCCAACTTTTGAATTGTGCTTTATTCTATTTTGCACTTGATAGTAGTCTATTTGGTACTCAGAACTTGATAGGTTTTCTAGTGGTGGTAATTGCAGTGAGCTCACTTTACTCTCTATCAAGCAAAAGTTGAAATGCAACACCTCTTTGGAATCTCGTAGAAACAACAAAACATGAAACAATAATAAGAGAAATATAAGTATGGTAAAACAAATACAAGAGACAATGAGATTAAACCTATAGAATATAGCCATTGCACCCCACAGTCATCCTTTGGATTGACAAAGCTTTGATTATGTTTTGAGAACATGTTTGGATAGGATAATCGAGAATTGGGAAAACAAATTGACATAATTGAGATCGAACATGATAGTATGAGCTCCTTGGGTGGTTGGAGTAGTGCATATTGTTGTATCTTAGTGAGATGACTGCATATTGGTCTTGTGTGCACTCGTGTGTAAATGATACCAACATTATATTGATGGTCAAAATGCAGTTTGAATGATACTCAATTTATCCATGTGATCGCCAGTAGATAAATGTTCACTGAGGTTAGTCAAATAAGCTTATTATATTATGATGGGGATTTTCAGCTTTTTATGTTCTTAGCATTTTGTCTGATGTTACAAGTATGATGTTGCAAAAAAAGTAAAATTCAGAACTATGTCAAATGATTTTGACATTGCTACCCCATCTACATCTATGAAGCATCTTATAGTAGTTGCACAAGCTAAGCGAGAACAAGAACGTTCTGTAGCTCTACCACATTCTATTTAAATTGAAGAGACTGAGAATTCTATTTCGTTTATTTCCAGTCCTTCACCAATCCGAGGGAGTAGTTCAGATCACAGTTCACCACTCCAACTTCACTTAGATGGTGAGGCAACTGAGGATACAAAGGATGCCATTTCCCATACAGAATCAAGAAGTCCCAGAGTTAATGTGCAGCAGCGGGGTCTGCCAAATACGATGGATTTGGAATCAAGTGAAGAAGGTCAAAAATCGCTTGGAGAGACACTTAGTGGGGATACAGAAGCAGCAATTTCCAGGGACACTTTTGAAGGAATGCTAGAGACGCTGTCAAGGACAAAGGAAAGTATTGGCAGAGCATCACGTCATGCTATTGACTGTGCAAAATATAGCCTTGTTGGTGAGGTAATCTTGATATCTATTATTTTCCAGTATGGTAAACAAGCAACTCATTTTATTTTGGCTTACTGTGGTTTTTTTACTTTTGGAAAATTAATGATGAAAACTGTCAAGGATTAGAGTGAAGAATGAATATCTTGCATGTGGATCATTTCTGCATTCATAACGACTTATGAGAAATCCCGTGCATTGGGTTTCCCTGCATTAACTTATTTGTCAATGTATTTTTAGTTAGAACTTGAAAACTCTTACATATGGATGTGGATGCTATATCAAAATAACAAACTGGTGTCTTCAACAAGATGCATAATATCCCCTTCCATTCTCTACTACCCAATGGTCTCTTGTTGGCCATGGGATTTACGTATCCTCCCTGGAATTGATTGTCTTAGATTGAATGAGCACAACAAAATATAGAAAGGCTACAAGATTACACTCACATTCTAATATCTATAATGTGTTTTTTCTGAACCACTCTACAATATTAGGATCTAGGTGGAACTCTTCCACCTATTCTGCATGATGACTTGCATTGATTTAGAGGCCAAAGCAGGATCCCTCTGGATGATAGATCTCATTTGTAACAAAGGTGAAAATTGATGACCATGCATGAAGAAATTACCAAAAACAAGCAACCTCTTAATTACCTATCTTCCTATTGCATTGGCAAGGCCTAATCTTTTATTTCCTACTTGAATTTGCCCAAACATTGTATCCATATGCACCATGCCGTAATTGCATTACAATTGGTTTCTATAGAGCTTCATGGATTGATTAGATTAGATAATGTTATAGTATCCAGACTTTGATTTGGTATTGAATTTTATGGCATTCTATACCTACCAATCTGGATTATGAAGCTTATTAAGAAATGGCTCATTAGAATCCCCTATCACACTAAAGGCACAAGCTTTGGATTAAAAAAATAAATGTATGTGCCCATCTACAATATTTGAACTTTGTTGCAACCAATGTTAAGAGGTTCTTGTATTATGGTGCACAATGTGGCTAATAATGTGGACTTAAGCACCCTGTTTTGAGCAATCATGCCTGGGCCCTATAGTGACATATTGGTTAGTGATGAAGGTTCCTTCAATGTAATAGCACTGCATCAGTTTATGTCTCAATTTGGTAGTGAATTCAATTTGTTCGTAATATGAACTTGTTGGAGTGTGTACTAAGATAATGGAAATGGGCCATACATCAAATATAGACATCCTCGATGTCAGCATGATGGCCCTTGTATCAATAGCATTTTACAGATTAGATATATATCCAAAATAATTTGTTTCAAGCTCAGAGTTGAGGTGTTTATCCAAAGAATAAGATCATGGAACCATGTACAAAGTTTCTAGTGATTTACCATGTAGCGATATTGGTTGTTTATGATGCCTCCTCTAATGTTATAGCACTGATTCAGTTGGAGATCAGATCAGTTATGAATTTAGAAGTTTATTATTAAGAACTTGTTGTGGGTAGTAAGATGATCCATTGGTTGTTTATGATGCCTCCTCTAATGTTATAGCACCGATTCAATTGGAGATCAGATTAGTTATGAATTTAGAATTTTATTTAAGAACTTGTTGTGGGCAGTAAGATGATCTATTATCATTTTTCGACCATTAGATACTCAAAGTTGTGTATTGATAATTTTTACAATTATAAAAGACTCTGTAAGTTAGGTTCCCAAATTCTTAAAGGGTGCTAGCTCAATGGAAGAGCGCCTGCCTTACAAGCAGGTTGGTGGTTCGATTCCTCCATGTCCTATTGATCTTATAATATCGATTACAAACAACTAAACTAGTAAGCAAAAACTAAGAGATAAGTGACCAAACAATGGGAGATAAGTGACTAAACAAAATGACCAAAATTTGTTTATAAAACTACTAAAAATGACTAATTATTGACCAAAAAATGAGAGATGCGAAACTAGAAATTAAAAATGATGCAACCCGTGGCGCTAATGATGAATCCAAACATGGCGTTGACATGGTATAAAAATAAGATGCCAAAATAGGCATTAAAAAGGATTCAACACATGGCGCTAATAACGAAGCCAAACATGGTGTTGATATGGTAGCAAAAAAAGACGTTACTTTGGATGCAAAACATGGCGCTACATAGGAAGCAAAATATGGTGCAACAACAGAAGAAACATTTGGCATCATTTTGGTAGCAAAACACGATGCAAAAGAGGAAGAAAAAATTGGTGCAAATTTGGAAGCGAAAATTGGCACATATTTGGAAGTAAAACATGGTGCAAAATGGGATGCTAAAGTGGTAGCAAAAATGGATGCAATATTGGATGCTAATTTGGATGCTAACATGGTGCTATTAAGAATGCAAATATGGCACTAACAGGGATGTCATTTAAGAATCAAATGAGGACACTCACTAGGAAGCAAAATATGACGTTATTTAGGAAGCAAACCTCGACATTTTTTAGGAAGCAAAGTTGGACGCTATTCTGGAAGCAAAAAAATAGACGCTATTTTGGACGCCATAAAGGATGCTATCTAGGAAGCAAAAAAAGATGGTTTTTGAGATGCTTTAAGTTTTGTCCATGACGCATCCCATTTAGCGTCCAGTTTGACTACTCAATGCAAAAAAAATTACACTAAAATGGGACGCTAATTCCAGGATTTGTTGTAGTGATATCTTTACATTGCCTTCACTTTAAATCTATTAAGGACATCCAAGCTATACCTACCAATTCCATGGTTGACCTTCTTGGACTTGTAGTTTTTGTTTCACCTACATCAACTTTACGAAAAAGGGATTGTTCAGAGACTGTACAACGTACAGTTGGACTCCGAGACATGTCAGGTTACAACATTGACATAACACTTTGGGGAGAACACTGCTGAATTGAAGGATCCCAAATTGCTAACCTTCAAGGTTTAGATACTCCTCTAGATTTAACAATCAATTGCGACCATGTTACAGAATTCAATGGGAAAACTATTGGAACTATTTCCAACACAAATATTTTTATAAACCCAAATATTGAAGAAACTGTCCTTCTGCAAACATGGTTTCATGACAATGGATTTTGTTCAGCCTCGCCATCTTTGAGCCAACAAATCAATGCCTCTCATTCTGCTCCACGCAAACGCATTACCATCAATGAGTTGCAAACTCTCTATCCCTCTGAAGAGACAATTTGGCATTCTGTTGTTGCAACCATCGCAAATGTTAACATGGATGACTTTCATTTCCTTGCATGCCTTCTTTTTGTTGATGGCATATAATGCATGAAAACAATTTCCCACAAAGTTGGAAACATTTGGCATTGTGGTAAATGTGATGGGGATTTTCTTGAATGTGACCACCAATACATACTAAAAGTTGACTTGAAGGATGTGTCTAGAAACCTTTATGGTGTCATAGCTTTTGATGATGATCCAAACCAACTCATGGGCATTTTGCAAAAGACATGTGCCTCCTCTCAACTGGACCAACATCCCTTGCTGAAATATCCCACAATATTTGCAACATACAATTCCTTTTCACCCTTTCAGTTAGAGCATAGACCTTTTGTGGAACTCCACGCCTAAAGGTTGTGATTGTGATGGTTAAAGACATTTCATCGACAACTTCACCTGGTTCTCTTCCTTCCTAAAACCTTTGTTGTTGTCTTCCCTAAACATCCAATTTTGAAAAATGGTTTGCACTCCATACCCATGCATTGGTTATATTATGTAATAATTACCTCAAGTCTCAAAGTTATCCTTATTTCTTGCTTCAACATAGAAGCGCTATTTTTTTTACTCCATCAATAGTCTTCCCTTTCAGCAGTTCTAACTTGCTTTCTCATACTTCCAATGTACAAACTATCACTTAACATTTTGAACTTAAATGCTAGATGCAATCTATATGGTCACTTTTGAATACAATACTAATTTACTTATGTACAAAACCTTTATTACATTTACTATATATTTTTGTTTCAACAATGCTTTTTTTCCATGGCCGCTTAATTTTATTGCCTTATATACTAATTGTTTCATACATGATTTTCCATACTAATGTTTGTTCTTTTATATTTTGGCTTTCATACAATTAACAAGCTAGAACTTGTAAATTATATTTTCCCCTTAAATGTTACTTTTAACCTACATGGTTTCTTTTCAATATGGAATTACTTTACATTTCTTTTAACTCTCATCTTTTATACCATATACTTTCCAATTGATAGAGATACAAAATGTGTCCCTTCCACCAATGACAACTTCTAGATCTGTAACAAGTTTACACTTTTCTTGTAGGCATAATGCCCAACCATGACAATGAACAAGCAAATGCACAAAGAAGACTTGTATATGCACATAACAAAAATAAAAACAATAAGAAACAATGTCTTCTTTATAAAGCTGCTCGTCAAGCTATGGATATCCCTTCTTCATTTTCTTTTGGCCAAACTTCCACCACACCATCCCTTCCATCCCCCATGCCAAATCCATCCAACACCCCCCTTATTGATGCACATCAACGTTTTCGTACAAAATTGGTCCAATTATCTCACATCAATGTATGCTTGATATGTAATGAATGTACAAAATTATTTTCCACCGTGTTTTTAATGACACAACTAACACCCCTCCACCCTCCCCACACCCCCCCTCCTTCATTTTTTCATATATACAAAGACCCCCTTCCCTTGAACATCTAACTCTTCTTGAAGCTTCTCATTCTTGGTATTTCTCACATCGTAGGAAAAATTCCATGGAAACCAAACTCGTGTTGCAAGATTGTTAGAGTGTTTCCACAATTCACTTCCATTCCTCCATTTGATTATTTAGATTTTGAACCATTTTGTTGGAGCAAGCTTATTCTATACAAACCTTTTTGTGCCCTCCTCGATGATATTGGAACCACAAGTTTTGAAATTACTTCTCATTGGCATCACATTAAAGACATGTATGTTGTATAGCATGTTAAACGCGTACCAGAAGAGCCCTCTACACCTCCATCTGATGATTTGACCTTTGATCCAACTCCCTTTCCCTTGCCTCATACCATGGTTGAATGGGAACTTATTTCTTAGATACGCCTCGGAAATGACATGCATATTGATGAACTTAAAATGTTTGGAAATCATGATTTTGACAAAAATCACAATTGGACACAATAATATCCCTACATATTTGCATGGAACAACCATATCATTCATTGACTTCAATTGCTTGTCCACACAACTACATAAAGACACCTCTTCGATTTCTAATTCACCCAATTCCTTGTCTCCCACACAACACATAGCCTTTGATCTTGTGCTTTCCCACTTTAGAAACACTACAACCCCCACCCCACTCAAAATGGTCATTCAAGCTACTGTAGGAACTGGGAAATCTTACCTCATTTCTTGCTTGAAATTTGCACTCCAAAATGCATCTGGAAAAAATCTCTCCCCGTTGCTTCTCCTAGTTCCAACTGATGTTTCTGCTTTTAACGTACATGCACTTACAATACATTATGATCTTCGAATACCCATTGATGAAATGCATCCTCTTGAATGCCAAACCCTTTCAACCCTTTAAGAAGAACTTCACCATATCTGATATATTCTCATTGATGAAATGAGCTTTAATGGCCCAAAATTATTAACTCGAATTGATGCACATTTACATGAAGCTTTCCCTTCGCAATGTACAATCCCGTTTGGTGGTTGTTACATTATCCTTCTTGGTGACTTCGTCCAATTGCCTCCTGTATAGGACACCCCCATGTATGCAGGTGTGTCCCTTGGCAATGCTCTTTGGCATACATTCAACACTTTTGTCACGCTGTCAACCATTTTTCGCCAACATGGAGATATCCCTTCTCAAATTGCCTTTTGCCAACTCTTATTGAACCTTCGAAATGCAACAATCAATCAAACTTCTTTTAATATGTTGGCTTCCCAATATTCATTTTCGTTTGGATGCATATAAACAAGGGTTTTACCCTCCCTCATGTGGACTCTTATTTTTTACACATGAGCATAGCATATATCTCTTCGTGTCATTTCCCATGTATTCATCCATACATTAATAAAGCTTCAATTCTTCTAAAAATCTACTACAATTTCCTTTATTGCCTTCAAAACAATTCTATTTACATTGTTTTGTTATGCCTTATTATTATTATTATTATTGATATACACATTAATTTATGTAAATTAGTGTGTCTCTACTAGAATTTTATCAATATTATTAGAACCTTATATGTCTATGTCATGTCCCTATCCCTTATTTGAATAAAGGATGGGGTATTTACGAAGTTCATGTTTATATATTTTACCCTGTGGGTCATATTCCAAATCTATAAATAAAAAATGTATGTGTAATTTTATAATGAAAAACACAATGAAATTAAAATTCTATCTAGGCATTATCATGCATAAACAAGCATATTCATCACAAGAAGAAAATAAAATCATTCCACATTCATATACAAGAGAATATTTATCTTTAAACAAAGAATATTTAAGTGATTGGTTGTGTAAGAGCGATTTTACACCCAACCATAGGTATCATGTGCAAATACCACCCCAAAGCCGAGCTATGAGGCCTCAAGGGCAAAGTAAACACCCACTGGATTCTCTCTCTCAACCCACAATCCATTTGCTCTCATGCTTATCAAAGATTCCCACCTCTAAGCATTTATAAAGATCTCAAACAACCATCCCAACCATGACATTCTTATCTACTTCTCCACACAACACAAGGAATGCATTTCCCTTCACTAATCCATTGTTCCCTTAGGAAATCCAACCCGTACATTACTCATTACTGTGTGCAAAAAGAGTCCAACCCGTTGTATACTATTGGAGAACCTCATGTAACATTAATTCATGGCTTCTCAAACATGGAAAAGTGGAAAAACATAACAGGTAAAGGTTCCTATATTTCCTTACATCTATGCTCAGCGTCAACCATTCTCTTTCATCTAACATTTGCAATTTCCCTTCACAATTCACATTTCTAGTTACCTTTTAGTTTGGTAATAGTATTGGTAATGAATAAAATAGCATGAGAAAAAACTCCACATAGTGTAAAATATGCATGAGAATAAGTGGTAGACACCAAAGGAGACAAGAAGATGGTAAAGAGGAAACTAACATAACTTTTGACCATAGAAGAGAGAACTCCTACAATTATCATAGAAATTTATACATCCCATGCTTCCATAATTACATGATAAGAATTTTCCCACCAACCTCACACATGTATTCAATGATTGGATTTAGCAGTCAAAATGAAGTAACTGGCTCATTTAAAGAACATGGTAGCAAATGTATGAGTTCTAAGGTTGACAATTTACAATAGAGGATTGAATCTCCCATAGCCTCCCTTTCCTGTTTCGCTCTAGTGCTCCTTACACAACCATCTTGGACCATTTTATTATTCTTCCAACATAATATTTACATTTTTTTCGAGATAGCATGACAAGCCAACCACATGGTCCATATAGAAATATTTACTTACACATACCTATCCAATCACTAGTCAGACCTTGGCCTTGAGCTCCACACTAGGAATCCATACTAGAATATTTACATCATTTACATAATCTGATTCGATACATTCCAAGTCAAACAACTTCTACGCATGCCCTTTCTCAAGAGCATGGGACAAGAATCTTGGTCTTCGTACACATGCCTGATATGAATACCTTCCTTGTCAATCCAAGTTACCTCAAAGGGCAAGAAAGAAAAAGATGAAGTAGAAGGTCTTAATGTTGAGTTGTTGCCCCAAAAGTCCCTAAAGGGGCAACAAGAAAAAATGATAGAGTAGTTTACTTGGATTTTGCAATGAATCCCCACCACTATGAGTTCGTATTCATCAAACCCTCCCTTCATAGGACAAACATCATTCAAACTACATGTAAATTTAGGCATTCCCTAATTTGAAGGAAATATATATGCAAATTACATGCATATGTAGATTCCTTAGAAAAGTGACTCAATCAACTGGAAGGATACTTTTTGGGGAATAACTATTTATATAGATAAAGGATTACATTTTCCCTACTAAAATTGGTTCCTCATGTTAAGATTTGGTGGGATAACCATTTTCAACAAGCTATTGTGGTAGATGAAGAGGACAATCTCCTATTTGAGGATGTCGACACTACCTACAGGAATTTTGTGGATGTCCTTGAAGAGGAATTCCTCCCCATGGAAAATAATGTTAACATACAAAAAGGGGACACAACTTTTCCAAGGTAAAAAATAATCTATGTGGGATTATATATATGCATTTGATGCCTTGTCTACAAACCTTGGAATTAGATACTTGAAGAGGCTTTGAGTACATATATGTAGTGAAAAATGAATGGAAGTTCAAGCATATGGGAAAGGAGTTTGGTTCTTTGAACAAACCATAAAAAAAGAAGGATAAAGCCAATCCCCATTTCCACCATAAAGGGCAAGGAAAGGACAACTACCAACTTGAGTTTAATCATTAATAAAAAAACCCTACGAAGAAGACCCCTCCAGATAAAAAGACAAAGAAAGACACGCAGAAGTGGTGAGACAGACAAAAAAAAGAACAACACTCAAGAGAGGAATTTCAAACCCAAAAAACACTAATAGTCAAGATGTAGACCGCTACACCTACACTTGAACCAACACCATTGAAAACCCCTATTATGGAACACAAATCATGGAAGTTAGCACTAACACCACAAATGCCACTTTACAAGTGTAACTATAAGAGCCTAATGAGCTAGAAGAGGGCGAACACATCTTCCATTGATAGATGTGGGTGAAGGGTACAACCTTGCACTTCATCATAGATAATCACAACCTTAAAAATTTGGGTTAGGTAAAATTGATCAAGAGGTTAAAGCTACTGATGATTCCTATCCCTTAATTATACACCATTGGATGGTTAATCAAAGGATGAGACCTTCTAATTAGTGGGAAATGCTACCTTCCATATGATAGTAAACCTTTCAAATATGATGTATTATGTTGTGGTGCGCCCCTTGAGCTATGTGATATCTTGCTTAGTCATCGTTATACGTGGACGTCACATGTTGTGTACTAGTTCAGACCCCATAACGTCATCATTACCTTGGGAGATAAATCCTACAAGATTCCAAAGGTTGTACTGGCCATCACAATCTTCTTGGACAATGCATAAATTTGATTTTCAAAACTAGTAAGTTTGTGTTCTCTATGGTAATTATCATGGAGAAAGAAATATCGTTGTGACCACCATGCTACTTTAGGGCTTTTCCAATCAATTGATACTAGTAAATCAACCAATGATAGAATACCATGAATTTTTGCTTCCCCCATAATTCTACCACTACAATGTTAGTTTAAGCATCCAATCAACTTAACATGAGGAACCCTTTTACCCAACATCCATATGCACCATTGTTTTATCTTAAAGAATGATGATATGAAGTGACAAATTCAAGACTTGATTAATAAGGGCACATTTGACCTAGTGCTTTACCCTACATGAGTCTAATAGAACTAATTCAAAACAACGACGGATAATGCTATGTGTTGATTAAAAAACCTTAAACAATATCACTATTAGAAATGGGTACACTATCCCTTTGAGTGATGACATGATAGGTCATATCAAACATGTCAAATTCTTCAGCAAAAATATCTTAAATTGGGTATCAATAAGTGCCAAATAAATAAGCTAATCCACATAACACAACAACTATATCCAAGGCCCTTATATAGGATGTTAGGGGCACAAATTAAGGGCAAACAAAAGGCCTATTTGTTCAACTTATAGGTGGCAAGGATAGTATGTGATGATAGTACATGCGAAGTTTATGGGAAAGACCTTTGTCAACTGCTCTCCTAGTCTATTGATTGATATCACATTTACTATCCTCCTCCTCATAATCATGATAACTCGATGCTATTAGTTGAAGGTGACTATTAGCTTCATTTGTGTTGGTTCAACAATGAATACTTGGCATGGAAAGGGTTCTCTAGAGCTCTACGGTTTGTGGTTATTATTTCTTTTGATTGCTAGCATAGATAATGATTGAGATGGTTCAAGCTTGAACGAATCAATTCCTTGGACCTCAAAAACCTCACTCTTGGGAAGTTGAGACTTTGAGCAAGAGCGAAGCAAAGTGGGAAACTTGTTGCTAGCGTTAGAGGTGCACAAGGATATGGTAAGTGTAGTTTCTCTATTGGTAAAATGAGGTGAACCCCATACCATAGGCCTAATATTTGTAGTGGTCATTGAGAGATTAACTATCTAGGTTTTGAAGGTGAGATTTCCATCCCTTTCCAGTTCTCTACTATGTCTATGAAGAGGAAACGAAACCAATATTTAAGCATGGGTAGGAAGGAGACCAAGGTAGAGAATATGACTAGGATATTAAGGAGAGGAAAGCCTCGATCTTGCAAAAATACAACAAGGGTTCCTCTTCCAAGTAGCCAACCAAGGCAAAGAAGGAAGCCAAAGAGGCTGTAATTCACTAACACCAAAGATTCAGGCTCTAGAAATCAAGGCCAAGGTTGAAATATTTGAGCAGAAGGTTGGGGAGAAATGAGCCAACACATTGTCAGAGTCAATTGATGTTGTATTAATGGATTGGGTACCATATACTCAATTCACTAGCAATAGGGATACCAAATAATTAAGGCAGATTTATATACTTGTCACAC
Organism: Pseudotsuga menziesii; assembly: GCA_001517045.1. Classification (NCBI taxonomy): domain Eukaryota; kingdom Viridiplantae; phylum Streptophyta; class Pinopsida; order Pinales; family Pinaceae; genus Pseudotsuga; species Pseudotsuga menziesii. The sequence goes on from LPNX010171382.1 coordinate 28,158, forward strand.
TAAATCAATCATTTCCTAAGTGATAGAAGAGTAGGGTATTCAATAGAAGGTCATCTTGAACAATTTAAACATGCAACACAAAGCTATAATGGATAAACTAGACTACTTAGACAATAAATATGAGGCCTTAGTCAAAATCCTATGGGATATGGAAGTAATTGGTCAAACTGAAAACCAAAAGTACCGGTCACCAATTCTCCTCTCATCTATGTAGACTCAACCACTAAAGTTGAAAAATAATGTTATATGTTTTTTTTTTTATATCAACCACTAAAATTGAAAAATAATGTTATATGTTTTTATACCTGCCTGAGCAGGTATATTGTAATCGATTGAATTCAAACCCCTTTGACTTTTGGTATTACTTGATGCATATTGGTGCATATTTAAAAGATTAAAATCTCTATTCCAAAGTTTAACTTTGTAATATGAAAAATAGCAATTTTTAAATATTTTAAATTTTAATAAAAATATTTGTATTTGCTATTTTGCCAACTTCTAATTGGCCAATCAAGAATGATGTCAGCCTTGAAGTTTGGTATCTGGTTTTCACTTGACACATGGCTACTATGACATCAGCATTTATTATATTTTATTATTATGTTATTATTATATTTTATTATTTTATTATTATGCAGTCCTTTGACGTTACCTAACGGGAACGGCAATAGAAAATCTGTGGAGCGCTGTTTGGACCGGTCCTTCACTTTTCACACCGTCAAAGATGTGGAGCAGCTAGTCAAAGATGAGCCCAAGGTCTCTATATGGCACAAGGTAACCGCTGGTGTAAAAATTGCAGACGAAAATTCTCAGGCATCTTCAAAACCGCCGATCACGAATCTGAAGAAAAGTTTCAAAAACGGCAATGGATTGCTCAACGTCTTTTCTCTCGTCGGGGTGGATTCACCCTCAACTCCTGCCGATTCAATTACGAAAACCATTTGGATGTCTCGGTCGTCAGACGATTCATCTCTAACCTTACTGACTTTATTCCGGAACCAAAATTTGACTTGCAGAGGTTCGAGACCAAGTGTTGCCAATATCTCTTTGCCGAAAGAATTCTTTTTGGAAAGGTTTAAAAGCGTTACTGCTACGCCCACTTCAGTCGAACCTGGTTTCAATTTCATCAATCAAACATCCACAGCCCAAGGTTTCATTGCTGAAAAAGATCACAAGCTGATCGATAATCCCGTCTTATGGGTATTGCAAGCTCTGAGTCGATCTGTAGGTTTCCCTACCGAAAACTTGATGCCATGGCCGGGCCAAGTATCTGACAAGTCCGTGTTAGATGCATTCTAAGACTTTTCAAGCGATGTTTGTGATTATAATTCTATAATGGCGAATCCATCCATGTACAGACCGGGACCCTGCCTTTCTTCTCTGTTGTACTCCGAAAGATCTCTAGACCAGGATTTGCTGGACAACGCAGGCACTAATTGCATGAATGGAACTGCTCAATATTGGGATAATACTGAGAATAATAATAATAATATGAGGACAAGTAGCAGGAGCAGCAGCTGCAATAGCAGCACCGCCAATCTTGAGGTCAATAATGGCGCCGCCTTCGGCCATTTTTGGGGATTCGGTGAGCGATTAGATGCATCTGACATCAGCTCCGAAAATGAGCGAAAGGCTCCGCTATTTTTGGAGAAAGCAGAGACCGAATACGCTGTTAAGTGGTCTGAAATGCTGCCTCCGTTTTCAAGCCACACGCAGGAGGAGACATTGCCAATGTATATTACAACAGACTCCAAGTCTCAAGATCTAGTCTCTACTAGTAACATAAATAACCATAACCAAGCTTCTCTCAATTCTGCCATTTTCCCAATATCATGGCAACAGCTTCAGAACACTGAGTATCCGGTACTCGGTGACAGGGCTACAATGCTCAGTACTCTGTTGTCTGATCCCGATTTCCACCGAATTGCTGCAGTTCTGGACCAAATTTAGCACAACTTTGAGTTCATCTTGATAATGCCAGGTTTAGTTAGTCGTTACTAATTTGTCATGGGTTTACAATATATTCCACAGATTGATTCTGAAATTCACACAAACTCGCACCCGTGGTGGACTTAGATGTAATAAAATTACAGTTGTGATCATGTCCAGTGTCCAGGTTAGAGCTGATTTAATTTTTAATTTGTTGATCTGTATAAATAGGTGAGAGATACCAAAACGCAGACTGAAAAGAAAACCAACACGTATTTTATATATATATATATATATATAGTACTTGCGGTCATGAAGCTAGTCGACAACCCAGATCAGTGAGAAAATAATACGCGTGCATGCATTGTTCATATTGGGCTCAAATATTGTTTCAGAGAGATTGATTCTTCTTGATTTCTGTGTGCAGTAGAAGCATAATGTTGTGAATTAATAAAGCTTCTGCAACCATTCGCAGAATTCTATATGGCTGGAGAATACTGTGTTGTTTTTTCCCTTGTTTCCTTATCTTGGCTTCAGGCCAATTTCTGAATATAGCAGGCTGGATATTATTTTATGCAACCATCCATGTGTATACTGTTTTTTTTTCTTTATTTTTAAACTCGGGCATTCGAACGCATCTAACATTAATTTTGTTTCGCTAAGAAACACAGTAAAATACTGAATAGAGAAGCAGAAACGGCGAGGGCTTTTGTGTTTTAATTAAAATTAAAGCATCTGTTTAATTAATTAACGTGCATGGATTACATATTGTGCATGTTAAATTAATTTATTTACCAGGTCACTCTCTGGATTTTAGATACGTTAAATTATGGTTTCCTCTCTCCACATTGTGAGCGGTCTGCCATAAAAGTTCGATATCATGGTTACAAGAGACGCAAGGCATTGCATGTTATGTCATAAAGAAAATTTCGATCCGAGTAATAATAAGGTCCCTAACAGAATGACCCCACAAATTCCCTGTTATATTCATAATCAACATATGGATTGAACGTTGCCGTCACCATAGTAGGCATTGATGATGGGTTTTGTAATGCGAGCTTTTAAGTATATCGCTGGCAAGATCAGTAAAATTTCGCAACATAAAACTCTTTCAATAATAGTAAGTAGATAAGAAAGTACAAAAGTTATATCACATCCCCTGAGATATTGAGCATCTTTTCAATAGCATGCAACCGTAGAAGTTTGAACCGTGTCAAAATTTTATATATATGGGGATGGGTTATATACCACATAATACCTATTCCACTTATAAATTATGTGATGGGTATTATACCAAATAATAGAACCGTGCCAAAAATTTATATATATATATATATATGGGGATGGGTTATGCCACATAATACCTATTCCACTTGTAAATTATAACCAAATAATAGAACCGAGTCAAATTTTTATATATGGTGATGGGTTATGCCACATAATACCTATTCCACTTATAAATTATGTGATGGGTTTATACCAAATAAGATTGATGTGGAACATCACGTGTTGAATTACAAGTTTTATAATTTTCTTTTAAATTATAATATGTTAGAGGAGAAAGGAGATACCAATGGGTAGGATAAACTATTCTCACAACAATGATATTAATTTATAGTCTTATAAGCTATTATTTATCATTTCCTATTTATGCTAGTCTATAAAGAAACTTGCATATTTTTATAAAGTCAAGAATATTACTAGAAGTATGTAAGGAAGCTTGAATATGCTTGTTTTATGCTACATTGCAATAACCTATATCGTATTTAAATGGACATTTTTTAATTCATTTTTGTTTTAATTTCTTTCAAATTGTAATTATATTTGTTTTATCATATATTTTTATAGCAAAATTATCCTATTGCTATATATTTCCAATCTCTTCTTAGGAGGCAGGTACTAAGCAACTTTGTTGCTTATTCCACTTGTTTTTATATTATTATTATCATTATGATGTTAAACTTTGTCAAACATTCAGATTAGTAACTACCCCAATATAAGAGATAAAGTATAAAGTTTGTATGTTTTTTTTAAAGTCAAAACCATTAAATGTAATATTTATAAAAGTATATCCAAATCTCCTAAAACAAATTATTCTATGGATTCTAAAAACAACTTTGAAAATTTTAATATTTATTAAAGCGTTTAGAAGATTCTTAATAAATATGAAAAATAATGAAATTATTTTGCGGATATTAATACATGAATAGCTAACTTCACCAAATAAACAACTACATCCAACATATATTTGTTCACATAATTAATTATGCCTTTCAAAATGTTTATATTTAAATCCTTTTATTCTAATACCTTGATTTTAATAAAATTATATATTTTTAAAGTTATGAAGAACTATTCCAATGGGTGTTTTCTGTGCAGCCTTCCACTTGGTGAGAATGTATTTTCTTGCACATAAACAATTAAAGCTAAAACTGTTGAGCCCACCACACTTGTAGTACTATATTCCACTTTTTATGTTAATCAATGGTTTTTTCCTTACATAATTGGACAACTCACATAATTGTGTTCATGTGCTTGATAGATTTGAATTATATCACCTTGAAAGGTATACTTATAAGCCTAGCCTAATGAGTCTTTATGTCATGCAATACTCTAGTGATTGAGTGTATGCTTAACAAATTATATATCCAGGATTGTAGGGTTGTTTAGCTCATCATTTAGGTTTCTTTTGGTGTTGTAATTCAATACTGGGTGTCTTTAGGTTAGGTTAGGTTTGGTTTTATGTGATGTAATTATTAATTTGATGTCTTTATCACATGGACATATATAATTGTATGTATATTTATAAATTAAAATATATTTTTAAATGAAATTATTTAAATAATAAAATAATTATTTACTTGTATATTAATGATTACATAAATAAATTTTAAATCATAGAATTGGAGATTTTGACTTTCTAATTGATGTTTTTGTTGATTTAATAATATTTTTGTAATAGAAATTTAAAAAGAGTTATTTAATTAAATTTTAAGTATTAATATTTATAAGAAAAATTTATGAGGAGATTTAAAATATACTTTCTCCTATTCATAGATGACATTTTTAATAAACTTGTCATTGTATATTAGTGTGTTTCTTTCAAAGAGATTCAAATTGCGCATTTACTAGCATAGAACGTATCAAACACAATAAAATTAGTGACAATTGGTTGAGGTAGCTCTCGAGGCTAAATGTCCAGTACTAATTACTTATTAAGAGGGCACTATTTTTATAAGAAAATTATGTGTGTTTAATCATCAACCTTGACTTCATGGTCATGGTAGTTTTCATTAATCTACAACCCTTATGTGGGTACATGTTGGTACACAACTTGAAACATGACGCTTTCTTTATGACACAAATCCTAGTGAGGCAATAACAACTCTCGACCTTCATTAGCCTCGTTATCATCTCATGACCACTTCCTCCCTTTTATAACTTAGCTACAACTTGCTCAATTGGCTAACCCAACTCTAGTAATTGCCATATTATTTATTTTCATCACTAACACCTCAACTTCCTCACTCTCTCATCATATCCTTCTTTAATTATTCAAATCTCATTTAGTCATTCATTTCCACATCCATCCTTGTCAAAACCTTTTGTGTTCCTTCAATTTCCCTATCTCTATATCTCTATATCTATTGTGTTGTTTTCATCTCACATGCACACTACTTTATGGCTATCATTTACATGTTTTCACACTAACACCTCAACTTCCTCACTACCTTGTCATATCCTTTCTTAATTGTTCAAATCCTCCTTTAGTTAGTTACTTCAACATCTATCCTTGTCAAAACTTTTTGTGTTCCTTCAATTTAGTTATATCTGTCTCTATTGTGTTGTTTTCATCTTACATGCACACTACCCCATGGTTATCATTTACATGTTTTCACATTTCATTATCAACACACTCGTTTTAATGTCATTTGTGTATTTTTATTTAATTGTTACACCCTTTATTCTACACTTACCTTTCTAAATAACATTGTGCACCTTTTTCTACCACACTTCTTAGGTAGTTGTACTTTCTTTGTTATGGGTTTTTTTGTTCGCTTATCTAAAATGCTCTTACATCACTACCCCACATGTCCAACTTCAATGTACATAATATTTCTCATCCACACACACACATATATGAACGAGATGCTCTTACATCATTATCTTACATATTTATTCAACTTCATTATGCATATTATTTTTCATTCATATATTTTAAGATATTTTTTTCTATTAATGAACTATATTTAAAATTATTTTATATTCGTCAACCACATTTGTCAATTCTCGCATTTACTTAAAAATAGACAGAACCATATACTTATTATCATTATTATAAAAAACATAAGAAGTTCTTAAAGAACTTACCATTCTTATGAACACAAAAATGCTCATTTAATGCTCATTTAATGTGAATAGAGTGGAATGGTACATTGGTGAAAATAGTGGGGGGCCTGTTGACCCGGTATCCATTCCCGAGGGTCATCCATGACCACTTGACTAATCAGGGGTTGTTTTATTCTGGTGAAAAAAAATAAATAGAAAAGTTCAAATTTCAATGCCTTTTTAATAATAACAAGTTAGTTTTTTTAATTGAATAACAAGTGATACTTAGGTGGAATTTCTCGGTTATATTAGATTAAAAATGATTGTACTAATACATATGTTTCTAGTTGAAAAGAAATAATTGCATACAACTTAAATCAAATAATTTTTGACAATTTCAACAATGATTTAAAATTGCAGATATATGTAAATATTGTTAGAAATGAAATTAAATAATAAGTATTCGGTAAAATAAAGTAGATAAATTTGAATATACATTTTTCATTTAATTTTTTTTAGAAATTTAATTATTTTTTTTATTAATTTTTTTTTAGCTAACTTAAAAAATATCTTTTAAATTATTTTTTGAATGATTAATTATATAATAAAAAAATATTTATTTAATTTTCTAATAAAAAATATTTATTAGATTTTTGTAAGAAGTATATTCTAAAAAAATATTTAAAAAATATTTGACATGCCATCTCATTTCAAAGAGATTTTTTTTTGAAATTTCTCTTTGCTGCGGGTGAGCTTCAAACTAACACTTCCGTGGTGTCGGAGGACCTTCGCACTTAGTCCTTCGATGGGGCGACGGGCAACAACAAGTCGACTCATCGACCAATACAACTCTCGACAACAACAGCATATCGACCACATTCTTGAGGAATACCAGAACGTATTTTAAGAGCCAAACAGAGTACCTCTGCATGAGATGCATTATTTGCAATTACAAGATCTAGTTCCAGAAGAAAATGTTAAATGGATTGATACGATAAAAGGACTAGTTGATGCTACAAGGAAGTTTAGTAGTGAAGAATCAGGGTTTGAGAATTTATTAGTGTATATGTGAAAATATCCTCAAATTTGAGATCTGAATTAATAAATTAAATGCTGCTACAAACCTGCAAAAATTTCTAAGGACTATATTAATTTATTTAGACAAAAAAAATGAAAAACTTTAATTACAACGAAGGTTTTTTTAAGAGGACAGTTCTACTCAATCTTTCGTCGTCTGTTAACGACGAATGAGGAGCCGCCCCCTATCAAGACAGGTGGCGAATGAGGAGTCGCCCCCTGTCAAGATGGATGGCGAATGAGGAGCTCTGAGTTTTATGAGATTCATCAAGTTGTTCCCTGTTCAATATGTGTTTCCTGTATTTCATTTTCATGTATTTGTTTTATGGCAATAAATTTCTAGGTTGTATGCAAGGAATTTGTTTTTGATAATGCTCCTCCCATGAGAAATTGTATTTATTATGTGTTGGTAATGAATCTGATAGAACTCATCAACAGATAGGTGCTATCTTTCAGTTATTGTCCCCTGTTATATTTCTACTAAAGGTGATCCTAGAACTCATGAATGCATCAACCGGTTCATTTCCAAGGATCTAGTTAGCCTCATTAGCACTCTATGGGTCTCTAGAGTGTCTATATCACATGCATGTTCCTATACTTAGTCACATGACCTTTTATCTGATTTTTTTCTATTCATAATTCAGATTTGTACAGAGCTTCAAATTAAAATACAGAGATTCCCGTATGGATTGTTGGGCATGCTATTCCACCATTTTGCAGATCTTAGCATACTATGAATACGCTGTCTCTCCTGCACATTATCCTTTTTAGCAAGATACCATGACTGGGTGAAGTTCTTCTGGCAGCACGAGAGCCACCATTATTGGGGTGAAGCATGAATACATTTTCTCACTCACAAGTACGACACGAATATAGCATGTGCTGATAGCACGTGAAGCATGCACATTTCATTCTGACCCCTTGTGGCCACCTGTTCCCACCAAATTGCCATCGGACATCCCAAAATTCGAAGGCAAAGTTGGTGAAGATCCTGGGGCTCATGCCACCACTTTTCATTTATGGTGTTCTTCTAATTCGTTGAATGAAGATTCAGTCAGGTTGAGGCTGTTCCACAGTCAATAGCATGACACGATGCTCTGCCAATACTTTCTTTCGTCCTTGACAACATCTCTAGCATTCGTTCAAAAGTGTCCCTGGCAATTGCTACTTCTGTATCCCCACTAAGTGTCCCTTCAACCAATTTTCACTCTGAGCTGTCTTAATACCTTTGGACAAGTTTTTAGTAGCAATATATGCCCAGTTAAAAACTGTTCCCTCCATTGCCACAGGATATCTAGACTACAAATGACCAGATTACAATTGGTCATTTATCTTGGTCGTGTTTAGTCACTGTCACTTTGGAAATGAAAAAAATTACAAATTTGACAATGAATTTGTACATTTTACTAAATTCTAGCACTGCAGATGGATTCAGAGACCCCTTTAATTCTAACAATGCAGATGGATTCAGAGGCCCTACAAATTTGGACAAGATTGAAGGCTTGCTTTTGCAGTTCTTGTAGCATTGATGAATGGGATGATTGTGAGTATACATATACCATTGATACATGGGATTGAGTGACACTTGGCACCAATTTTAGACATGCAAGATGTCTAATTTTGGGTTGAAATTCTATTGTGTTATTATTATTATTAATGGCACAACATGACAATAACATTGTTGGTGGGTTCTAAAATGTCATATGAGAAGGGGTTGGCCTTAGGAGTTGCATATCCTCCTAACAAAACCCTAAAGGATTGATGATTGTTAATGGCCAATCCTAACTTGTATGGGCGACAACGTTCAAATGTCGTTCATTATACACCCTTAGTGGTCAGTGGTGGACCGCCACAGTGTTAGTGGGCGCCCACTAACTCCTTGGTGGTCCACCTCCGACCACTGAGGGTGTATAATGGAAGGCATTTCCTCTTCTACTACACCATTCAAGAAAGTAGTCTTAACATCCATCTGGTTTATCTTCCATTTCATCACTGCAGCCAGAGCAAGTACTGATATTATGGAAGTGTATCTGGCTACACGTGCAAAAGTTTCTGATAAGTTTTGGTACATTCACTATATCTCAGGATTGTAGAAGTCTTAGGGGCCAAAAATTTCGCAGGTCGAAGATAAAATCTTGATGTACGTTGTGTCCAAGTTTTAGCCTCAGATTCGCTATATTCTAGGATATATGATTCCTCCACGTTAGGGTTCCAGCCTCTTCCAGGATTCATCCCTAAACAAGACACCTTCAAAATCGGAGGGTTCAAGAAAACAGATATTTATCTCATACTTAGTAGCCTGATTCTTAACTACTTATATTCTTACCGGACTCAGGCGCAACTGTTCTTCTAGTAAGTGGATACTTACTGCTGATAATAAATATAAACTCTAAATTTTTGAAGATACAAGGTTAAATTAGTAATTTATTAATAAATCATATATCAATCACTTTATTAAGAGAAAAGATACCATAAGTGAGATTTAAATTTGCGTGGAAAGAGTAACAATTTTTTCTCACAACCACTCAAGTTACATTTAATTGACAAAAGGATTAGAAATTAGGTGAATGATTATATAATTCATTCATTAGTTCATACGTAAATATGTGTAATTCTTTTTTCCTGAAAAAAAAAAACATATCTTGGTTTCCAATCAATAAATAAAATACAATTCTCATAGATCATTACAATATCAACAAGAGAGTAGTTTTCAATCTCTTCATATGGATATGTGCAGTTTATGTGAAAGATCAAATAGTTCATTCGTTAGTTCATATATGGATATGTAGAGTTTTAGCCATGAGGGTTAGCTCAAGTGGTCATGAGCTAGATGTGATATCTATCTCCCCAAAGTTGGGGAGGTCATAGGTACGACTTTCTTAACCCCTTTGGGATTAGGCTTCGTAATTAGGACCTATAATTTACCCATTTACTATCCATGATCATAGAGAAGTACTCAAAAAGTTTTTTTTGAGATTATTCTTTGAAAAAAAAATATATATAAAATTTCGATTTGTGCTTTCGTAATAAAATAATTTAAATGATAAATAAATGATCTATTAATATTTTAATATAACTAGATAAATACTTTTTATAAAATAAAACATAAATAATGTAATAAAATTAAACTTTAAAAAATTAAATATTTAAATGTAGTAATTTAATTTATATTTAAAAATAATGATTTACAAACTTTGTTCTTCATTTTCTATATTGAATAACTAGAGTGTAAAATTTCAAAGGGAACGAAATGGTATCTCTATAGGTGTTGTGAGTTTGGGGGCATATTTGGAAAATAAAATGACCTTGGTGTGTTAAAAAAAAGGAAAATAAATATTTTTGTATATAGTTGTGTATGTATATTTTTTTAAGAGATGTAAAATAATATGGAAAATGTAAGAAATTTTGTTACAAGGAAATAATTTCATTTTAAAAGCTCGAAATGGCATATGGGTGAAAATAATAGAAGTTATTGACTTAGTTTTTATTCTTAAAATTGATAACCCTTTAAAACTGATAGCCCTTTGATTAATGAGGAGTTGATTAATGAGGAGTTAATATATTTTAATAAAAAAGGAGAGAAAATAATCTCACCAAAATTAACACATAGCCAAAAAGTTAAATGAAAAAAAATTGTAATAACATGTATCATAAAGATATGGTGATATGGTGGCATGGAATAATCCCACCAAACACATTAATAAAAATTCCAATAATAATATATTTAAAACTTTTATGTCCTTTCTCTTGATTGTGATATAAAATAGAGGCCCCATCATGTTGGTAATTATTTAAAGTCAGGCATGTACTTTACAATAATACTTTTACTATATTCGAGAAGATTTTAATAGTTTCCTTACCATAATGATACATGTTGAGTTTGTCCTCATGAAACACCATTGTGTTTTTCCATTTTCAAGAAAGCATTACATTAATAATACTTCATTGATGTAAGTTTTGAAAGTCTTCATTTATATATCAATGCATGCATATTTCTCTTTCGATATTAATCTTGAATTTTAAACATTTATAAAATATAATTTATTAAATTAAAATATAAGTTTTTTTACGTTTATAACATTTATAAAATATAATTTATTAAATTAATGTTATTATACCTGCTGTAATTGATTGATTTTGATTTTGGTTGACTTTGGCCTATTTTGATGCAGGTTTTAAAAATTAAAATATGTTTTGTAAAGTATAATTTAGGGATTTGTAAAATATTTTTTTTAATTTTGTTAAAAAAGCTATTTTGTCAACAGCTAATTGGCCAATAAAAAATGATGTCAACCTTGGAGTTTGGTATCTGGTTTTCACTTGACACATGGCTACTATGAAATCAGCAGATGACAAGTGGCAACTATGACATCGGCCTGGTGCAAGCCTCATTTAATCTCTACGTCAGCAGTGATATATGTATTATAGCAAAAGTAAAGAAACAATCGATCACAACAAGAATCAGCAATGGAATTATTTTGATGGCCGAGACCGAATCGTACCTGGCGGACTCCATGCCAATGAATAACAACATTTTCAGTGGGCATCTTATTCTCTATTTCAACGACAATGGTGTCTCCTTCCCGAGCTCTGATCGAGGGACCCGGATACTGCCCATTAATGGAGATGATCGTCGTTTGCATACAATCAGGAGACCAGTTTTGGTAACTGAGCTTCCATTTATGGTGATGGACTGTAGCCGCCACAGACACTGGCGCCATCGCCAAAATCATCATCACCGCAAGCATAAACCAGGAGGGTCGGTTAAACAAATGTGAATCTCGCGACTCCATGTTTCCACAGTTCAAAACCAGCTATGGCCGACTTCAGAAATCCACTGGGCTATGTTGCAAATTTATCTTTAAACCAATACACTTCAAACTGGATTGGTTTTATAAACCCCCAGACAATAGCGCAATGCTTAACTGAGCTCTGTAAACAAATGTTGCTTGCAGCGCTCAACACTAGAGCACATTCCAGTCCCTACTCCTGGCTGCCTTATATAAGGAATATGAAGGAGTCCAGTTCATTATTCGATATGGTTAATTCAATAAATAGGTAATTTCCTGGTGCTGGAGTTCAACTTTGCATGAGAGGACATTCTTATTAACCTGATAAACCAATTGTTTGACCGATGGAAAAAGGAATATTATCTTTCCGTATGGGTTTCTGTAAGTAGAGATAATATGGTCCGATGGCAGACACAATGTATCCAACTACCTTTTATCTCACCGCGTACACATCGTGCTTCCCAAGTGTGTTGAAATGGAACAACTGTTCGTTCATCACCACACCAGATGGGCGCCATTTCAAATACTTTACTGGTAAGTGGTAAGTGGTAACTCTAGTTTCATTTAATTGAACTGATTTACGATGATAAATACTAGTTATCACTACCTTGGAAGGTAGTTTATATCCTAGAATATTTGGTTTTCACCCAATAAGCGATAGCCATATCGATGTTTTCATTGATGTCTCTTTATCTTTTTATAAATTAATTTTTAATTCAAAGGGGAATACAAATTATTATAACACACTCTGGTCAAAGTAAGAGAGAACCTCTTGTCGAAGTAATAGAGAACAAAGTTATCATTGGAAGTAAGCTAGCTGTGGAGCAATCCTCCCTCATTGGACGGAGGAGGAGCAAAGTTAGCGTTGACTTTGCTCCTCCTCCGTCCGATGGAGGGAGTTTTGCTCCACAGCTAGCTCACTCCGTTATCGTTGCATTTGCCCGTGAGAGACCAGTCATCATTGACCCAAACGTTAAGTGATTCATCACTTTAATTTTAATTAATTAATTTTTTATGTGGTGTCATGTTTCAAAGGAATAAGGTATGAAAATTTATTTTTTTTTATGGAAAAATAAAGGCAATATTTGATATTTTATAGATATTTATATTTAAGAGAATAGAATACATAGGATAACAACATTCCTTCCCACCACTTAATTTCTAAGAGGTAGGTATAAGCAGCCTTGCTGCTATTTCACTTGTTTTATTTATTTATTTGTCAAAAATGTTGTTGATGAGACATAAATATTTAAAAGCCTTAATTTTTAAAACTAAGAAAAACTAAAAAAATATTTAATATGGAATTTTTTAAGAGTGCTTTGTGGCAATATTCACATGTCATTGTTGACTTTTGTGTAGTAAAAAACAGAAACAAAAAACTATTTTCACTTCTTATACTAGCATACCCTCAAAGTAGGGAAATGAAACGCCGAGAAGAACTTTTATATGTTGTAGAATGAGATAAATCTATGAATATGTAAACAATATAATTTTATGTGTTTGAAAGCAATTCTAGCTAACTTATAGTAGGGATAGTAGTCGATGAAATTGAGAGGAAAACTCTGTTGCAAGTAGTTATAAGCAATGAATAGAAACCCATGTAATCGGTGGCAAGTAAAATGAATTGTACATTAATTTGAGATACGAAAAGGTATGCATAGGTGAGTAATATGTGAGTAAAACAATAAAGGGCTAGGTAATGATCAAGTTTGGCTCTAAATATATATTGGAATCATTGGTATTTTCATCTTGTAAGGGGAGTGTAGGGATTAAGGATTGCAAGTTTATTTGTGAAATGGATAAATAATGAAGGTGTTCCTCTTGTTTTTTTCAAAGTTTGACATATGAAATGTCTTTCATCTAAGGAGAACAATGGTGCAATTCATTCCTTATGTTGCAGTGTGTGACATTGCCGTGAAGGTCAAGCCTTGATGTTCGATGTTGCCAATGTCAATGGTTGACCTTGTTAATGACAATCCTTGGGATTTATGGTTAGTCAATTCCCAAGATATCTTGAGGGGGATATGTTTATTGTTATTTAGATCTATGAGTGGAATTAGTATGTGCTTTGGTTGAGATTGGTCCCATGGAGGCCCAATGTAATTATCAAATGCCACGCCAACATAGGTTGGTAACTTAGGAGGGATAGATTTAGGTGTGTATACAATTTGCAAGACCTGTCGGAGTACACCATATACTAATCCTCATTGGACCAATAAATTGCAAGATCACATTACATGCTACCCTACACATAGAAATATTTATTTTTGGTGTCCCGTTGACAATTTTAGACGATTATCAACCATGCACGACAAGTGGTATTGCCTCCTTTTCTACACGAATATAGGAGATATACAATTTATATTTTAAAATGAAATACATTTTATACTATATTATATTCTTTAATAAAATTCATTATATTTTCATAAAATATAAGTTATGATTAGTTACCTAAATTACAAACATAATTTAAATTAAACAAAGATAATTGTATTATCATTACTTACACTAAAACTAATATTATACTTACTCAAAACATATATAAAAATTATTATTTTTATTTTTATTAAAATTAGTTATATGTTTTTAAAACCTAAATAAAATTAACAACCTGAAATATAAAACATAAATAATAAATAATTCAAATTAAATACTAAAACTCATATAAAAATAAGAAAAAATAACTATCTAAAATATAAAACATAAATAATATCCGTGAGATGTAAAACAGTTGTTGGTGGGGTATGGTTAAGACGCCCCCTAATCGGAAAGGTAACCGGTTCAAATTCCACGGATACCAAAAATCCAACCATGTCAAGGGTTGGTGCGGTCCAGGCCAAGTGCGATCCCTAGGTGATTTTGACGGCTTAGATATCCCTGGTTCGTAGTAACTTAGCCAATGAAAAACCTACTAATCAGGAGTTCTTCTCATTATTCAACAAAAAATATATAAAACATAAATAATAAATAATTCAAATTAAACACTAAAACTCATATAAAAATAAAAATATAATTAGTATATAATATAAAAAAGTTATAAAAATCATAATCATTGTTTTACTTTTATTTTTATTATATTTAAGTAAAAATATTATGAAATATTTAATTTATTTTCTATTTAATAAAAAAAAATGTTATTTATAAAAGTATTGATGATGATAATCATTAATGTTTACCTAACTTTTAGTTTATTGTATCTTTGATTGATTTAGACCTTCAAAAAATATTAAAGATTTAGAGATCATTGAAATCAAAGAACATTAATATATATTTTCAACTATAATATTGTAAAATGTCAATGGAAATAAAACATGTTATGCACTTATTGGGTTATCAATACAAATCCAAATGTAAAATATAGTCATGGAGACTTATACTTGGACTTTTATGAATATGCAAGCAATTCCCTTAGCAATTTCTTACATCTAGATTTTGGTAAGGTTTTATAATTTTTTTTAACTTATGTAAATATTAATTTCAAAAAAAAAATTAATTTTAATTTTAATATATATATATATAAATAAAGAAAAATATTTTAATTAAAAATTAGTTTATATGATTTTATAAATTCAACATTTAAAAACATTAAAAATAAATATTTTAGTTTTTAAATAAAAATTAAAATATTATAAAAAAAATTAATCAAGAAAACAATTAAAAATTATTATATTGATTGTTCTAATAGTATATTAGTTATTAAAATAATTCGGAAGAGTGTTAATGAATCAACATTTTTTATTCAAAGTAATAAATATAAGAGTGTAATTACACGTTCAAGAGAATCCCACCATTTTCTTGTTGGACAATAAAACATAATTACTTTTAAGGAAATTGGGTTTTACAGGATAACAAATCCCAATGGAAGGAAGAGGGCATTGTACAGTTATAGACTATTCCCTAAACAAAAACAAAATGATTATGATCTCCGGCTCCTTGTGACTCTTGGCCACTTTGGTCCACACATAATCTTTTTATTTTTTAATTAGAATATGGGTTTTTATTTCTTTCTCCTCTTTTTAGGGGACATCAGGGAAAGGTCGACCTGTCAAGCTGCCATGTTGGAAAATCGGTTAATACAAATGGCAAGTACACCGTGTAGTAGAATATACATCCAATAGTTAACCGATGGTAGTGATTGTTGAAGCTATTTTCGTGACCTTCATGACCAGGGCTTGAGCATGGACGACATTGCTTCTATGTCTTCTAACTATTTTCGGTGCATGTTCGATTATCAATAGGTTTGCAAGAATAGATGGGAATCTCTTTAGCATGTTGGTCTTGCTCATGAAGGGAGTTATCAAGGCATGCACACTTACCATTTCTGTATATGGGCACCAATTTTCAATATTTTAATGAAATTTCAATTTAAAACAACCCTATTGAAATTGGGTTTTCAAGGTTTGGTTTGGTAGATGAATTTCATATGGTCGAAAATGCGAACCCCTAGGCCAATCATTTCAATTTCCATGGTATTTAACAAATGGGTTATTTGGAATTGTTTTATCTTTTGGTCTACTATTGGCAGCCTTAAAAAGCAGAAGAGCTCAATCATGGTGATATGGCATGGGTAGAGTTTCTTTCTTATTGCCAATTTAAATTCTATGGTTATGATAAAGTTGTTGGCATATGTTAATCTAATGGGTAAATAGTTAATTTATGGTAGGCAGAGTAGTTGATAAAATAGGCATAAACAATGCTTGGAGCTTGTATTTGTTATGATTGTTTGCAAGATTGTTTGTTGCAAATCGGATTCTAATTATGGCAAACAAGAAAATGTAAAAAAAACTCATCAACCTAGAACTACAATTTTAGTAAGCAGTGCATGATTATATTCCAATGAATACAAATAAGAAAATGTCAAAATTGTATAACATTTAGCCTTCTTCCTTAAATATTTCATTAAAAATATCTATTATGCATTTTAGTGTGAGATGTATATTTGAGTATTGTTGGAAATGTTCTCATTTACAATATGAGAGATTCCCCCTTTCGCATGCCTAATGTACGTGTCTTGGAATTGTTTTAACATAAAATATCTCTGTATACAAAATTAATATCTTATATTGGTTTATCATAAGCAGTCCACAAAAACATATTTAAGGCCCAATATACCATGATCTTTATGCAAATGAGGGCAATAAGAAGAGAGTGGTGCTCCCTACTAACATCATGGTGTATTGGTTGTAATATGAGTATGTATGTTTAAAAAAAATGCCCATTACTAAGTTTCCACATATTTTCCTAAAAGATGCTTATAGCGTGCCTATAATTGTTTTTGTGATGTAAGTTTTCAATGAAAAACTTAATTTTAAATATGTGGAGCATGTCTTGACTAAATAAATAAAACAAGAGATGTAAATACTATTCATTCATTACCTACAACTTGAAAACTATAAAAACAACCTTAGCATAGGCTAAACGCATGGTACAACCCAAAAACATGTTTGTCCCAGTGACATGAAAACATTGTGTAATCAGGACCGATTGAAAGAGGCACTGGATGTTTGAAACATGATGGACCAGAGAACCCTTCACATGGAAAGGATCCCACCATATTTGATTCTCTATTGAAGGGTTGCATTGATAAGAAGGCCCTCCTCGGGGCAAATGAATGTGTTACTTAACCATTGATACACACTCACCTTCCTTTCATTTATTACCCCGCTTTTATAGAATAAGCTTGATTCACCTTCAACTTTTTGATACATATATGAGACACTCGAGTTTGAAACAAGTATACTTTCAATAATAATAGTTGGCAACCAAACCCAACTCATACACTGCCTTACTTACTATCTATTTGGAAATCCAAGCTTCAATTCGACCGTTTATTTTCCTCTTTTGATAGATCAAGGCAACAACCCCGACTAGGAGTGTGCCATTCAATTTGCCTAGTTAAATATAAATTTAATGAAGTACTTGATTCACTTATTATTGAAGGTCGCTCCCATATGAAGGTTTCACGATTGATTGCCAAAATGTAGTTAATCATAACATAGTAGGGCGATTCACTATTTAAAGCTAGATCTCCTCACTCGATCATACAAAAGCTCCAGTCTGCTGGCATGTATTAGTTGCTCTACCCATTCACCCCCTTTAATTCTAGCATGCCCTTTATGAATGACACATAATTTGGGCATTACTTTATTGCAACCCCGATTATGATAATTTGATGAGGTAACTCAGTTTCAAGCAGTGAGCAAGCCCTATCTATTTGAAATAAGAATGCTTGTTTCAATAACTCATTCATCAATGCCTAAAATAACGCTTCAGAAATTCTATTTCCTTATCAGGGAGTATGAAACAACTCAACTCAGAACATGATCATAGGAGTGCCAATGAATGGGTAAGAGTTCCAACAAACATGTAATATGATCGTAATTGGAGTTCTTGCTCTAGTGTGAATTTTGAAGTGGCTTGAAGCTTGCTGATCTGACCCCTCTATTTACCAACTAAAGTGGCTTGATCGCCTGCAAATCCGACCGCCTTCCTATATCGAAACATCAATCCATGAGTGTTAAGTGTGACTACTTAGCTTATGCATGTCGAGTTCTGGATCAGATTTCCAAATGAAGTGTGATATCATGGATTACAACACTAGCAACTTATTCCATCCTTGGAACTATTTGATGAAATGTGGAAAACTAGGATTAGGTTGAACAAATTAACTTTAGGAAGCATTCTGAGGGTATTTTTTTGTTGGGGTTTCTCATAATATTGCCAAATTTGGGGGCCATGCTGAGTACCTACTATTTCCCTGCATTTCATCCATTAATTCATGGATTTTGCACAAAGGATGCTTCCACGTTGTGAAGTCAACACCATTTACCAAAAAGCTTTAAAAGTGTCCACCTTTCCACCTTACCATTTCCGTCGAAAGTGAGATCGGTCAAAACAAGATGCATAGTAGGCCGCTCGTTGAGCTTGTTGATAGGAATAATGGAAGCAACTGACCAATCGCCGAGAAATTTGGGATTGATTTGAATATTGACAGATTTATATGGAAAATGGCGGTCCCTTCAGAGCTAGAGAAGATACGAGGTCACACATCCCGTCTACAATGGCCAACTATTCAAGGCCCAAACGAACTTCCTTGAACAAATCAAGGCACGCCTTGCTTTCATATGCTTTGCACAAATTTGGATCCTCTAGAAATCCCCCATGGCCATGTAGGCCATCCCCGACTCATATTCACCCATAAATTCTTCAGGTAAATCTTCCACCAGAGGTTTCAGATCCATTCCAGCCATGGAAACAGATACAAAAGATTTTTTTATCATGCACATACGTCACATCGAATACCAGAAGAGAATGATGAGAAACCAATGCTCTTCCCCTTTCACTAATAAATCTGATTATTTCGCAGTAGGTTCAACATTTTGTTGGGACCTCCATTGAAATTACTATTATTGCGGACTAGTATGACACGATTGAAATTACTAGTATTGTGGGTTGGTATGACAAGGGGGCGACTCCTCATAGGCTGTTGAAAGACGACGAAAGTCGGAGGAGGACCGTCCCCTTAAATAACGCCTTTGGAGTAATTATGTTTTGGTTTTGATGTGACCAATTGTATATATTTTATTTTAATGTTTGTACCAAGAAAAATGCTTAATTGATGTGACAACATATATGAACTTGTTATGTTCTTATCATTTCTCCTTAACTTCTTGTTGTAGGCACAACAAATTCCATGTTTTCAATAAAACATGAGAACCCCAATTTTGCATGCAAGGTAAGTTTTATGAATTCCTTAAGTTGTTTTGGGGTCCCCATAACATTTATCATGGTTTCTATGATTTAACTTAGCTAAATTCTTCAGATTTATGCATGTTTTGAGTGCCTTTGGTGGATTGCGGAAAACTATCTTTTCCCAAAAATTTATGCCCTTCCCACAACCTGCAAGGCGGATTGTGGGATTTTGAAGTTTAATATTTTCGAGTTTTTCATCCCGCAACCCACATCCTGCAATGCGAAATGCGGGATGTAGAAACCATTTTATGAGTGCAGTTGGTCATCCCGTAACCTGCATCCTACAAGTTGTGGGTTGCGGATTGCGGGAAGTAGTTTGATTTATGATCGTGTTGTGTGTTTCCGCAACCCGCAACCCGCAAATTGGGAATTGCGGAAAGGTTAGTTAAGCTGTAAGAGCGTTGGCATTCCCGCATCCCGCAATTGCCGATTGCGGGGAAGACTCAGCTTGCAAGTTTAAATCTCTACTGTGGATTCCTCTTGATCCGATGGTTGGGATTGTTCTATAAATACTATAGCTTTTAGTTTTCTTGCTTTGATTCGGTTAATGGTTTGATTGTCTTTCTTGCTTGGATTTCAATTCTCTTCATTTCTCGTTTCTTTTAGTCATTTCTTTTTTTAAAAATTTGGTTTTGAATTCTGATACTCTTATTATTGTATAACAACGATTGCTTATATTTCAAAAGCTTCTTTTATTAAACTGTTAAAATAATTCCATGAAGTTACATTTTGATTACGTAAATTCTATCATAAACCTTATAAGTGTCAAACTCTATCATTGCTTTTAAAGTCTTTTGAAAATGTAACTTTTAATATAATTATAAAAGAACTTTATATACATGAAATATATTATGATATACAATTTAAAGCTGAAATATCTATCTCATCATGTATGCTTAAGTATTAAAAAAAAGGAGGATATTAATAACCTTTTTCCCATTTGAAATTATAATATATAAAAAGATGAAAATGTGAAGTAACTCGTCCAGGTGAACATGGGTTATAAATATCTTATATGATAAAGTATGGCTATCATAAAAGAAAATGTTATTTAAGCTAGCTTATGAATGATAGAGTTTAGTACCATATTTAAAAAAAACCACATAAATGTCCATAAATATTTCAATATTTGACTTATTCTTTGATTTTGTTTTTTTTTCAACTTAAAAGTAAAGTTTGCCAAATATTATCAAGATTGGAATGCGACCTCATGCTTCAAAAGAGATTAATAAGATTAAGAATTATACATCAACATTGCATCTTATTGCCACGTCATTTCCCAGGCACAAAGTTATTTGATTTGCATAATTTTAAAAGAAAAAAAAGAAAACGCCATTCATACAATGGAGAAGCCTGATCGACGGCTTGAGGTGGTTTTGCTGGGCAAACGTGCGCGGAAGAAGGAGCTTTTTCGAATCGCGAAATGGGTTAAAAGACAGAGGCATCTAACGACAGAGATAAGAGTATGAACAGATCTACGGCCATAGAGGATTTCGTGTTCCAAACTAGCATGGATAAAGTCGCGATTCCTAATTGCGAAAAGTGATACCGACTGCAAAGATCAAAGGTCACAACAAAGGCAGGGATAGATTTACGGTCGTGGTTCATTTCGCGATATGAACTAGCGCGGACAGGGTCAAGATCTCAATTCAAGAAAAGTGGTAGGGTCCGCTCCGATCGACGGTCGCAAGGAAAGGTCGATTTCGATCGACGGATAAGAAACATACTGCGATCTAGAGTTGCTCATTGGATCAAGGAAGGAGGAATTGGCGGAGGAAGTTAAAGAAACATGGACGACGAATGTGAAAGACACCCAAATCGAAGGGCTGAGAGGGCCTCAGTGCTACAGGTATCATATCCAAGGCAGATCTGACAGTAGAAGAGACGTTCCCACGCATGATCTGCCTCCCGATAGATTAATTGATCCCCCAGACGCCATTTGTAGCATGCGTACAAGAGAAATCATCCCTGGGGCAGAACCATATCACCTAAAGACGAGCAACCTTCGTGTGGTTTGGCATACAGAAGTAAGGAAGTAACCGACGAATCTACTCTTCACATGGGGCAAGGCTAGCGCGACGGGGGAGACCATTCTGTTTCCTACGTCACAAGAGAAAGGGACTGTGAGAACGTCCACTTCATGTGCTTTGCAGCATGGGTCGACTACACAGGGTGGCACTTGAAAATATTTCCCACAACAAACAGTAAGGTGTCGTAGCCAATGAAGCGACGTGACTAGATCTCCAGCAGGTAAAAGATCACTTGGCTCATGCCCTCACACATGTCAGCACCAAGACACTCGATGAAAGAATGTGCAGGAATGCTGACCGGTCACTGTAGAGTCCAGTCTATTAGCCTTATATATATGCCTTTGTAATGACGAGAATGAGCTAACATACTTTCAGAGCTCAAGGTTTCATTTTGTTGCGAGTCCATAGAAGTTCGAGAAGTTGGCGATGGCAATTTGGTTCGAAAAGCTTGTCCGTCTAGGTGTGCTGATGGTTGGTGAGCAAATTTCTACACTTACTCGTCGCCTTGGTTTTCCATACCAAGGATGACACCGGCCATCGGGGTGCAAACGTGAAGAATTTTGAGAGAGACACCCGCCTTCAGATACCCGCACCTCCAGTGGTGTGTTTCCTGGACACTCACTTCCCGTAGGTGTTTTTCCAGGAACCCTTGATGCCATCACTGTCTCCAAAGCCTCTGCACAAAAAGACAGTCCTAGGCTGCGTTCTATGGGAGCAGTTGTTCGGATGGGAGTGTCAGGGGTCCAATGCTTGCACAACCCTATTTGTGAATTCCACTTGCCAAAGATGATGGGGCTGGTGGAGGTATGCTCCACTGTATTTCCTGTGGGAGAGCCCACATAACAGAAGGCGAGGAGTACAAGAATGACAAGCCATTGCAAAGGCTTTCCTTGGCCAGAAGCAATACGACTCTTTCTCCAGACCCCACATCTAACAGTGTTACCCGAAGAGGGAGGGGCTGCAGAGAAGGTTGAGCAGGGGAAAGATGCAAACTGCCCTGGCAGTTTGCATCCATGCAGAAAGCCACCTTTGAACACAGAGGAGACAAAAACTTGGGAGAGAAAAGGACACTATGTTGACTCAACAAGCCGATTAAGAGGTCCAATACCTAGTCAATGGTGACTCACCTGAAAGCGACTAGAAAGGCATCGTAATTGAGGTCTGCAACAACAACCAAGCACGTCGGGCTACCACCCAAGCTGAGCACGCCCTCTTTCTCCATAATGTTGGTTAATATTTGTAAACCGTGGCAATAGTACCACATTCTAAAACTCTTAGTGTTTGATTGTGACTGGAAACAGTTTTTAGGTTTTGTTTCAGAGATTAGTCTCAGGTCTAAGATAATATAAATATACTCCCTGTAGAGGGAGATAGGGGTTGGTTGGGAAACTTTCAAGGGCCGATGCTCCCCATTGTAATTTGTTTCTGGTTTTCCGGGATATGTATCAAATTGTAGGGGAAGGATAATCTTTCATGGCAGAGATTCCTGCATCGTCTTTTCTTTCAATATGTAACTTCCTTACGTGAATGTTTATCCTGTTTTCATTCCAGGTTGTTATTTTCTTTCATGTCTGAAATAAGTGTATAACAGTTTGGAATTCATACATACTATGCTCTGTCTGTTGTTTCAGACATTTTAAACAATTTCTTCTAAAGTCACGCAGAATTCATCCTGTAGATGCTCTATGCGATGGGCTGTTTCCTCTCATCTGCTAATCACCTGCTAAATATCTCCTCATTGAAAGATGGGAGGCTATCTTGCTTTTGTATGTAAATTTCCGCAATTCTTTACCTCCTGCAACACGTTCCATACCCAGACTGTCAACTCCATTTCCCAATGGTCCTCCTCTCTGATCATCCCACCTACACCTCATAACAACATACCTGCCCCATTCAGGAATCTGACCTCCTGACTGTTGTCGATTGAATATCTTGCGTAAGAAAATTTGGTAAGTAAAACGAGAGATCCCTCTTTGACTGTGCTAGGCCAGAGGCGCAATCTAAAGCGGTTCTGCTGTTTCCCGAGGGAGAGCCCTTCCCGCAACCTTTGGGTTCAATCCCGGTGCTAACAAACTGGCGTTGTTGCTAGGGACAAGATTGAAGATCATCCCTGGGTATGAACGACATAGTTTCAGATTTGGTTTTTGATGGTGAACAACAATTAGAGATCAAGAAGGTTGTGCACTTTTCACTTGGAAACTCCACTCTTAAAGGATTCAGACTTCAGCGACTCCACTGGTGGTATGACCTAGAAATCAAATTGTCAGAAAGAATTGGCAGACTCTCTTGGGAAAAAGAGCTCATTGTAAAGCCTGAAAATGCATGGTGAAAGGGTAAGAAACTCGATTTTTTGTTTCTTCCAAGATTCCTTGTCTTGCCTTGTAATTTTGTTATTATCATTTCCTAAATTTATTAAAACATCCTTCCATGGTTCATTTCGCTCGGAATAGAGCTATGAATATATTCCTATATATCCTTCTTTATGAACCGGAAGCATTGCATCATCTTGTACATTTGATTTTGACCAAGGCCTTTCACCCGAAGCTCATGACATCAAAGGTCACCCCTGTGGACCTCATGAAACCACAGTTGGTAACATATCTATTTCACATAGCCTGGTCTCTCCCAGTATTCCAAGCCGATACAAGCCACTACACTTGCCTCCTATCCTACATGATTTTCCTGCGAAGCATTACAAATACCTCCCCAAATTTGATGGAGAATCCAAAGACCTCACTGCTGAGAAACATTTACAAGCTTTTAAACATTTCTTTGACCTTTTTGAAATAGAGCATGATGATGTTTGCATGAGCGATTTTTCCTAGTCCTTGCAAGGAGATGCTAAAGAGTGGTTCAAACACTTGCAGCCTAAATCCATCAATACCTGGGAAGAGTTTTCTTGCACCTTTCTGAAATTTTGGGGTAGGAGGAGGCCACTGGATCAAATAATTTCAGAATTTTATTCCTTGAAGAGGCATGAGGGTGATGCCATGTCTAGTTTTAACAGAATATTTGTAAGCTTTTATTATAACATGCCCAAGGAGGTCTAACCTCTTGAAAACACTACCAAAATCTATTATGCAGCTACATTTCCTTTTGAAATGTCATTACTTATTTTAGAAAGAAAATCAACCACTCTGCAACACATGTTTACTGATTGTTTGGAGGTTGAAGAAAACCTTAAGATGTCTAAAAAAGTGTCAGGTCGAGACAATGGTGGTGAAGTAAAAGATAAATTAAAACTGGTTGGGCCACATAGAAGAAAAGGGGTAGTCCCTATTTGGCTAAAGCTTCCCCTTACTAGACAGGAAAATGATCAACCTGATATAGAAGCAGATGGTTTTGCCATTTTATTTTCTAAAGGTTGCAATCTGCTTAGCACCGAATCCATTAATGATGATTTTAAAAGGGATTTCGGTATACCTGTGTACAATGAGTATGAGGAGGAGTACCTGGAGGTTATACTCGAAGATCTAGCTATAGAACTAAGGTCTACTATTGGAGAAAATCAAGCTGCAATCCAAAGTCAGACAGCTAAGATAGAAAAGTATAATAAGTGTACTGAAGGTGACAGTCTGCCCTTGTGTTATTCCTTATTTGAATTAATAAGGTGCAGACTTAAAGCCTCTAAGCAGAGACAAAGGTTAGAGGATATGGCACATTCCATAGAGTTTTTTGGAACAGAAAATGATAAAGAGGAATAGTCATGCAGTCCCTCTCCGCTTATTGATACATCAGGATTTTGTGATGAGGCGTTGGGTCACAAACAAGGAGATAACAGTTCTCAAATAAATGCCTTTTTTGACTTTTCACCTTCAAGAATATCATCCCATGGAGAAATATTGTGCTTGCTCGATTCCGTTGAGGAAAAAGATGATCTCCATGCTGAGGCATATAAGGAAGGTGAGGTTCTAGCTCCAGAAGTATTGAACTAAAGGGTGGATATTTCATTTGAAAACAGTCATGGGAATCCCTTTCAAATATCTTTCAAGTATCAACCTGACAACTCACCAGAGGAAGGGCGTTTCAGACAACTTTCCCATGATGAACATAGGACAGAATATGCTGGAGGTTGTCGTGTTTTCTCTGACCCCATAGTAGAGTACATGGAGAAGCTGGGTAATGGTAACAACTGGTTATATCTCTACTGTAGAGATCAATTTCTTTTTTATATCATTTTTCTATTATGCATTTCATCACTGTTCTTAATCAAGCATGAAAAGGAAACACAATTATTGGATAAGTTGCTTGATTGGCTTCATTGGAAGTCAGAGTTCACTTGATTAGGCATGTGTGCTCAATTAGGTAGAGTAGGTAGGTACAAATAAGCTCGAAGTCTATCGAGCATTTCCTTCAGTACTATTAGTTTGTTTTCATTTTCAGTTATAAGTATAGGTTTGCAGTCACGACTGTTCTCAGTTTCAGAGTGTGGTTAAGAGCATAGTTTGCAAATTAACTACAGCAGTAGCTCAGAGCATGTTGAAGATTTCGAAGAAGGACTAAGGGCGTCCCAATGGATCTGGCACTTTGTCTATGGGGTTCTTTGCTACCTCACTAGGAGGATAACATCCCTCGTGGAACCAACTGTTAGCACTCCGTTTGCAATAGTTGAATTATGGGCTTGGAAGAATTCGAAAGGGTCCTATTCAATCAAGAATTATACAAACACCCTTTAGGTTATCCAATGGACAGTTTCTGTCAGCTAAGACCGTCAGATGAAGATGAGATCACGATCTACAGTGGTAGATCCTTCCAAAGGTCAAGACATGCAACAATGAAAATGAGATAAAGGGGTGTCGTAGATCAACGATCCAGAATCACTACGGAGAAGGTCAACGATAGAGAGTGGTTCCATAGGCCGAAAGATGCAAGGAAATATTTAAGTTTGGTATTCGCGAAGCCTGTTAAAAGGGGCAAGCAATGAAGGGCCGAGATAAAGGCGAATCTTGATCGATGGCCTGAGGCGGTTTCACTGGGAAAACATGCACGAAAGAAGGAGCTTTTCCGAATCAATACAGTGGCATATGATGACAGAGATAAGAGTATGAGAAGATCTACGGCCATAGAGTATTTCTCATTCCAAACTAGCATGGATAAAGTCATGATTTTAAATCAAGAAAAGTGGTACCGACTGCAAAGATCAATGATCATGACAAAGGCGGGGATAGATCTATGGTCATGGTTCATTTCGCGATCTGAACTAGCGTGTACAGGGTCAAGATCTCAATTCATGAAAAGTGGTAGGGTCCGCTCCCATCGATGGTCGCAAGGAAAGGTCGATCTCGATCAACGGATAAGAAACATATCGCAATCTAGAGTTTCTCATTGGATCAAAGGAGGAGGAATTGGCGGTGGAAGTTAAAGAAACGTGGATGACAAATGTGAAAGACACCCAAATCGAACGACTGAGAAGGCCTCAGTGCCGTAGGTATCACATCCAGGGAAAATCTGACAGTAGAAGAGATGTTCCCACACATGATCTGCCTCTCGACAGATTAATTGATCCCCCAGATGCCATTTGTAGCATGCGTACAAGAGAAATCATCCCTGGGTAGAACCATATCACCTAAAGACGAGCAACCTCCATGTGGTTTGGCATGTGAAAGTAAGGAAGTAACCGACGAATCTACTCTTCACATGGGGCAAGGATAGCGCGAGGGGGAGACCATTTTGTTTCCTACGTCACAAGAGAAAGGGACTATGAGAACGTCCACTCCATGTGCTTTGCAGCATGGGTCGACTACACAGGGTGGCACTTGAAAATATTTCCCACAACAAATGGTAAGGTGCCGCAGCCGATGAAGCGACGTGACTAGATCTCCAACAGGTAAAAGACCACTCAGCTCATGCCCTCACACATGTCAGCACTGAGAAACTCGACGACATAATGTGCAGGAAAGCTGATCGGTCATTGTAGAGTCCAGTCTCTTAGCCTTATATATATGCCTTTGTAATGCCGGGAATGAGCTAACATACTTTCAGAGCTCAAGGTTTCGTTTTGTTGCGAGTCCATAGAAGTTCGAGAAGTTGGCGATGGCAATTTGGTTCAAAAATCTTGTCCATCTGGGTGTGCTGATGGTTGGTGAGCAAATTTCTACACTTACTTGTCGCCTTGGTTTTCCATACCAAGGATGATACTAGCCATCGGGGTGCAGACGTGAATAATTTTGAGAGATACACCCGCCTTCAGATACCCGCACCTCCAGTGGCGCATTTCCTGAACACTCACTTCCCATAGGTGTTTTTCCAGGAACCCTTGATGCCATCACTACCTCCAAAGCCTCCGAACAAGAAGACCGTCCTAGGTTGCGCTCTGTGGGAGTAGTTGTTCTGATGGGAGCATTAGGGTTCCAATGCTTTCACAACCCTATTTGTGAATTCCACTTGCCAAAGATGATGGGGGTGGTGGAGGTATGCTCCACCGTATTTCTTGTGGGAGAGCCCACCTCACAGAAGGTGAGGAGTACAAGAATGACAAGCCACTGCAAAGGCTTACCTTGGTCAGAAGCAATACGACCCTTCCTCTAGACCCCATGTCTAACAGTGTTACCAAGAGAGGGAGGGGCTGCAGAGAAGGTTGAGCAGGGGAAAGATGGAAACTGCCCTACCAGTTTGCGTCCATGCAGAAAACCACCTTTGAACACGAAGGAGACACAAACCTTGGACAAAAAAGGGCGCTATGCTGACTCAATAAGCCGATTAAGAGGTCAAAAACCCAGTCAATGGTGAATCACTTGAAAGTGACCAGAAAGGCATCGTACTCGAGGTCTACAACAACATCCAAGCACGCCGGGCTGTCACCCAGGCCGAGCACGCCCACTTGCTCCATAATGTTGGTTAATATTTGTAAATTGTGGCAATAGTACCACATTCTAAAACTGTTAGTGTCTGATTGTGACTGGAAACAATTTTTAGGTTTTGTTTCGGAGATTAGTGTCAGGTCTAAGATAGTATAAATATACTCCCTGTAGAGGGAGATAGGGGTTGGTTGGGAAACTTTCAAGGGTCGAGGCTTCCGATTGTAATTTGTTTCTAGTTTTCTGGGATATGAATAAAATTGCAAGGGAAGGATAATCTTTCATGGCAGAGATTCCTACGTCGTCTTTTCTTTCAATATGTAACTTCCTTACGTGAATGTTTATCCTATTTTCATTCTAGTTTGTTATTTTCTTTCATGTCTGAAATAAGTGTATAACAGTTTGGAATTCATACATACTATGCTCCGTCTGTTGTTTCAGACATTTTAAACAATTTCTTCTAAAGTCACGCAGAATTCATCCTGTAGATGCTCTGCACAATGGGCTATTTCCTCTCATCCACTAATCACCTGCTAAATATTTCCTGATTGAAAGATGGGCGGCTATCTTGCCTTTGTCTATAAATTGCTGCAATTCTTTACCTCCTGCAACATGTTCCATACCTGGACTGTCGACTCC
The DNA here is from genome assembly GCA_001517045.1 of Pseudotsuga menziesii. Lineage (NCBI taxonomy): Eukaryota > Viridiplantae > Streptophyta > Pinopsida > Pinales > Pinaceae > Pseudotsuga > Pseudotsuga menziesii. Next base: position 57,501 of record LPNX010171382.1, read on the forward strand.
ATTGCTCAATGGTCCTCCTCTCTGATCATTCCACTTACACCTTATAACAACATACTTTCCCCATTAAGGAATCTGACCTCCTGACCATTCTCGATTGAATATCTTGCATAAGCAAATTTGGTAAGTAGAATGAGAGATCCCTCTCTGACTGTGCTGGGCCAGAAGTGCAGTCTAAAGCGGTTCTGCTGTTTCCCGGAGGAGAGCCCTTCCCGCAACCTTTGGGTTCAATCCTGGTGCTAACAAGCCCTTTTGAGCTGTTTTTCTTTAATTTCATTTATTTTTGAAAATGGCTCATATTACTATTCTAGATCATGCTTTCAGTTTTCCTAGGTCTGCTGGAAGTATTTCTAGAGAGACAGATAATTTCTTGTAACGATTGAGCTTCAACGGAGAAGGTAAGATTTCTACATATCAACAACTTTATAAATTTATCTAATGAGAATGAGAGATGCAAAATGTTTACCGCTACTTTCGAAGGAAGAATTCAGAGTTGGTATGAATTTCTACCAGCTAAATCTATTCATTCATGGAAACAATTCACAGAGTTATTTCTTAGTGCTCATGAGAATTATAGTTACATAAAACTTGGTGTTGAATTAGAAAATATTCGTAAATACAAAGATGAATTTCTTGATGATTTATTTTCCAGATTTATGTTAATTTGTTGCAGATTTCATGAGAGACCAAATTTATGAAAAAGACACAATTGATTGGTTTTTCCATCTTAATTCTCTTTCTGACACAGTTGATTTTGAAAAGAATGATAAATCTGAAATTAATGACATGCATATTGATAATTATCTTAGTTCATCAGTTAATGTTGATTTAGAATCTAATCCTCTTAATTCCACTCAAAATAATGAAATTGTTGTGCATGCACAAGAATTAGGAATTTGTGATACACGGTTTCAAGAACAAAAGAATAAGGATTGCAATTCAACTCTTATATTAAGTAACGATCCTGAAACTCTTGTTATAGAAGATACAATGGAAGAAGAATTAAAGATTCTGGATCCAACAATTGAATGTGCTAATGATGATTCTATTATTGATATTAGATTATTTTCTTCTCATGATCAATCAGGTCCCCTCAATCAAAATTCATTATTAGATCAGATTTTTACTAATTATGAATCTCTTGAAACAATTAATGGAAGCTATTTTATCAATAGAGAAGCATTTAATTTTTTACATTCTGAAACCTATTTATCCTTGTATCCAGATATTTTTTATGATCAAATGTTACATTTATATGTTAATAATTCAAACTAACACTAAGTTTTGGTTAGATTTTGATAGGATACAAGGTAAGTCTTTTAAGAATGAGGGACATATTTCTATTCAATCTGGTTTATCTCTAAATTGCCATGAAGAAGACAATAATATTCTTACTACCATTACTCATGTAATAAATGCATCTTCATCTATTTCTTCTCATGACATTAAGGATTATGATTCAGTCTGCAATATGGAAAGGGATACAATATTTTCTCATGTTGTATTAGATATTCTTCTATTTTATTGCAACATGATGACCACATCTGGATCTCATGTCATTATTTCTAAGCTTCAAATTGAAGGACAAAATTAGGTAATTAATTTTAAGGTAATACCAAATTGTCATTTTGTTCCTTCCCAATTTATTAATGATGATATTGTTTTCAAGATTTCATTTTCCACCGAATCCCTTTCGCAATTTTTTTATCATATTCCTGATAAGATCATTTTAGTTATGATCCTCATGAGATATCAATTTTCTCTATGAATGCATTACACTTCCAACATGATTTTTATGATCTAATGTTTGGTTGGTTCAAAGAATAATTTATCAAACAGTTTCCATGTCATCCTTCATTTTTTGTACATGAGAAAATTGTTGATTTCATTTGTCCTATGTTTCCATTTGAAGTATTGCGATTTCCAATACTAATACATAACTTGTTTTCTTTTGCATGTTTCAAGTTACATAACTTATTGCATTGTAAATTCGATTATACTTAGCTTTTAGAGTAGTGTAGGAATAGGTGTAGAATAAAATAGTTTTTTTATCATTGCTTTAATAATTAGATTACTCTTTTTCTTTTTCTTTTTGAATTGATTGATTAGGCTTGGATTTCTTAGTTTGATAATCATTTGCGTTGGGGAAAAATGATGAAATCTTAATTATCGAAAAACTGATTCCAATTATTCTACAGTTTCTTGTTTTGAATCATGCTTTATTTATCAAACCTTTTTTATGGGGGATTGTTGATATTTAGTTAATAATACGATGGGGCAAGTTAGTCATTCAAATCCTACATCCTTTGAAGTCTTGTATGTGAAGGAATCTTTACAAGGTGATTTTCAAGAAGAGATTATCTCTTTTTCCGTTGTGGAATACTTTCCAAGTTTTACCTTTATATATATACTCAGCTGCATTGATTATCTTTCTAATTATCACAAATCGATACGCAAAGCTATTTTAACTAATCTCTGCATTATGTTCTAATCGGATCCTTCTTTAGGAGCAAATGAGTGTGGATTGCATTGTTATAATCTAAAATCTCTTAATGCCATCCCTCTCTCTTAAGGAGATTATTCGCTTCCCCATCCATTAAGTAATCTCTTATGAGATTAGTATAACGTAGCCCAATCATCTTCTTTAACATCTCTAGGAGTGATTTGGGAAACATGACCGGGGGTCTCATCACGATCCAACTGCTCATTATCTGTAATTTGGTGTGAATGACATTGTCACCAAGTCGGGGCAGTGGTTTCCAGTTTTTTCTCCTAGGAATGCAAATATTTAACAAGGATTGATAAGCTTCGCATATTTAACTAGTGGATGGGATAAAAGCAACTTATTGTGTTAAAAGGTAACCCCGTCGAGGCTATAAACACTTACTGGAAGTAGGGCCATGCATATAAGAAGAAAATTTCGATTGCAAAGGAGGGGGGGGGGGGCGTGTAGAGCTAAAGGGATTTTTCTTTGAAGGTTCTGAAAATGCTGCTACTAGTGGGGGGTTGAACAGAGAGAAAAGTTTCCTTTTTATGTTCTGTATACAATTTTTCCAGGGGAAGAGCGCTCGATCAAACAGAGAAATATTTATCTTTCAGAACTGAGGAGGCGCTACCAAGGGGGGTGTGTGCAGAGCTAAAGGGATTTTTCTTTGAAGGTTATGAAAAGGTTGCTACTAGTGGGAGGTTGAACAGAGCGAAAAGTTTCTTTTTTATGTTCTGTATACACTACCGCCATGGGAAGAACTCTTGAACGAATGGAGAAGGATTTGTCTTTCAGAACTGAGGAGGCGCTGCCAAGGGGGGTCGCGGAGCTAAAGGATTTTTTCTTTGAAGGTTCTGAAAAGGCTGCTACCGGTGGGGGGTTGAACAGAGCGAAAAGTTTATTTTTTATGTTCTGTATACACTGCCTCTAGGGGAAGAGCGCTCAATCGAATGGAGAAAGATTTATCTTTCAGAACTGAGGAGGCGCTGCCAAGGGGGGAAATTTTGAAGAAAATCAGGACAAAAGATTGGAGACACTGTTGTTTCAGGGTTTATAATGTCTTGCGGATTTATTTTTAATAATACAGACTTATTGTTTTCTAAGATCTTTTGTTTATTTTGTCAATTTTATTTGTCAAATGCTGGTTTTCCACCTCATATTTCTTACCTTTGCTATTATGATCTTTGTAAATCAATAAGAACATTAATATGTGGTTTAGATTTATCTATGATAACAATTGAGATGGTCATATTGGTATAAATGAATTTCTTCAGTTATAAGCAATCATTTATTTTTGCAAATGATTATACAGTGATATCTACAATTGGTGTTAATATTTCTATTAACATATCGATGACAGGTTAAGTTTCAGATGCGCTCATGTTTAAATCATCATTGGTCAATTGTTAAAATGAATTAAGCAATTTATCTCTTTCATGTTTTTGTCAAACTGATGAAAAACTTAATATTCTTTCACCTTGAAGTTTAACCTACGTTCCTACAAAGCACTTCTTTTATAGTAGATTTAACTTAGTTTTGATTTCTTTTACAACAAACTAACTCATAGATTTAGTCATATTCTTGACAGAAAGATTGATCCCTTGGGGTCAAACATTCATAAGTTCAAGCGGAGGCCATTAGTATCTATTGGTGTTAACCACACCAAACAGCTTGAGGATAGGGTAATACTTGCATAGGATTGCCTAAAGCCTTCGGCTGGGTTTCCATCCCCTGTTGTTAGCCTAGGAACCCTTATTCCAGCAACCTGTACATCCAAGGCTTCAACACTTCTATATTCAACCTATAACTTATTTACTTTATCAATTTTTATCTTTGGAATAGGCTAACCACTTTATAGTATATTCACTTGTTTCTTTTTAATTTTGGTGGATTCTAATGAGTTTGGAAATGATCTAAACAACCTTTCACTTATTTCCAAACTTGATTTTAGGAAATGACTCATGATTTTTGGATGCAACAGACTTTCATCCTTTAAACTCAAACAATGATTGATTGATCTAAACCTTATGACGATTTTCTTACTTCAATGAACTATAACATCTCTAAAGGAACTCTAATCAATAATTTCTTTTTTGTAAAATGCAGAGGACATGTAGGACATTCAATCAAGCGGTTGTGAGTCTTACTTTATATAGCATTATCCATATCCATAAAGTGAAAATTGGTTCATAGGAAATAAAGTACACTTGTGTTCTTTTGCACCTATGGGTGTCAAATTTTGATTTTAAGAATTGCATTGAGTTTCTAATGCTCAAAAACCTAGAAGTAGCTTATTTCTAAGGTCAAAATCACATCTTTGGTCGGGATCAAAATTTTCATAAAACATTTTTTAAATGGAAGTTTTAGTCCTATTTAAAATGATGTGTTGTCCAACCTAAAATTATATTAACTCATGTTACATGTCAAATAGAACACTTAAATGGTAAACTAACAATTAGAACACCTGGCACCAAACAATTAGCATAATTGTTGATTCTTCATGAAACATAGTTATGAGTCAACCAGGGATGTAAATTAGCTTCAATGTGCATAGAAAATATGCACGCACTCTTGCACAATTAAAAGCAAATCAAATCCCAATGGTGCAATAAGAAATGCATGTAATAGGATGAATGTGGAAAATAAAAATTGTGAAGCAAAACACATTATGAAAATGCAATTGAAAAAATAAATACATCTCCTATTTGAAGAGGGCAATCTCCTATTTAAGGAAGTTGGCACTTCTTAGGGGATTTTTGTGGATGTCCTTAAGGAGGAATTCCTCCCTATGGAAAATAATGTTACCTTATACAAAGTGGACACAACTGTATCGTTGTTAAGACTAATCTATATGGGATTACATAGACACATTTTATGCCTTATCTACAAGCCTTGGCATTAGAGAATCAAAGAGGCAAATATTACATACATGCAGTGAAAATTGAAGGGAAATTCAAGCATAGGAGACAACAATTTGGTTTTGTGAACAAATCACAAACAATAAGGATAACTCCAAGCCCAATCTCCACCACAAAAGGCAAGGAAAGGACACCTACTGACTTGAGAATAAGCATCAGCAGAAATTCCCTATGAAGAAAACCCCTCTAGAAAAATTTCAAAGAAAGACACACACAAGTGGTGTGACATACACACAAAAGATGGCACTCAAGAGAGAAATCTCAAACCCAAAAAACACCAGTAGTCAAGATGTAGACCTCTACACCTACACTTGAACCAACACCATTGCAAACCCACTATTACGGAACACAAATCATGGAGCACATCTTCCTTTAATATATGTGGGTGAAGGGGGCAACCTTGCACTTCATCATAGATAATCACAACCAGAAAAATTTGATTTTTGTGAAAATTATGAAGAGTTAAAGATGTAAATAATTCTTATCCCTCAACAATACAACATTGGATGGTTAAAGAAAAGATGAGACCTCCTCATTAGTGAGAAATACCACCTTTCATATGATATTGAACCATTCAATTATGGTGCACCCCTTGAACTATGTGATGTCTTTATTTGTCACCATTATATGTGGAAGTCACATGTTGCGTACTAGTCTAGACCCCATAGCATGATCATCACCATGGGAGAGAAATCCTACAAGATTCCAAAGGTTGCACCGACCAACACAACCTATTTAATCAGTGCAAGAAGTTGATTATCAAAACTAGTAATTTTGTGTTCTTTATGGTTATATATCATGGATAAAGAGAGATTGTTGTGACCACCGTGATACTATAGATGTTATTTCCAAGCAACAAAGATAGGTAAATCAACCAAATATTGGATACCATGAACCACTACATTGTTAGGTTAAGAATCCAATCAACCTAACATGACTTACCCTTTTACACAACATCCATATGCACCAATGTTATATCTTAAATAATGATGATATCAAGTGGTAGATTCAATAGTTGATTAATAAAGGCCACATTCAACCTAGTGTTTTATCCTACAAGAGTCTAATAGAACTAGTTAAAAACAAGGATGGGTAATGATGACTATATATTGATTACATAACCACGAAGAAGATCATTATTAGAAATAAGTACACTATCCCTCTGAGGGATGACTTGCTAGATCATCTCAAAGGTGCCAAATTATTCAACAAAAAGATTTTAAATTGGTTCCTAATTATCAGTCTTACTCTCTCAAGGGGATTTTAATTCTTCTGGTAGAGTGTGTATTCTAGAGGGGGTAGGAGAAAAGAGTGTTATCTCTCGCAAGTTTGGATTGGCTAGAGGAATGACAAATGAACTTATTGAATGCAATATGTTATTCCTAAGTCAGTGTGCTTGGGTCGATATGCCTAAGTGTTTCTCCAATATTGATTTGTTAACCTAAGCTTGTTGATTGTTTGAGACTTGTGTATGAATCCAAGACTGGGATTTGGATGTTCTTGATAAACCTAGTGAAGATTGGAACCTCCATTCTTAGAAAATGACCAGTGCTTAGGATACCATTCTATGCACACATTAAATAGCACTAACAAATAAAGGTACCTTATCGATGTTGTGTGGGGCTTGAATTGTGGGTGCTAGGCCAACTGATTCTTCTTGAGGTTCCTATATCTCTATCTTTGAGCTCACTATCTTAGAAATGATTTCCCACACTTCTCTTGGTAGCATGATAAACTCAGTTGTGGACTAGCTTGGTTGTGTATTCGTTTGTGTGTATTGTGTCTTGTGGAATGGCTTGGTCGTGTAATTATGATTTGATGACATATTGAGATTTGTATGTTCGTAATAAACCCAGTGAAGGTTGGAACCTCCATTCTTAGAAGATGAATAGGGATTAGGTTACATTTATATGCACACACTGAATAGAACCAACAAATAAAGGTACCTTCTAAGTGTTGTATGGAGTAATTATTGAGGGTTTCAAGTTCGCCAAGTCTTCTTGAGGTGAATATAGATTTGTGGTAGATCTCACTAGCTTAGAAATCCTTTCCCATAGTTATCTTAGTAGCTTCATAAACCTAGTAGTGGATTGTATTGGTTTGTAAGTGTATTGTGTCTCGTGGATTGGCTTGGATGTGCAATTGTGTCTTGATGAAAAAATGGGATTTGGATCTTCTTGATCAACATGGTGAATGATAGAGCCTCCATTCTTAGAATATGACTAGGGCTTGGGTTACCTTTCTATACACACACTAAATAACACCAATAGATAAAGGTACCTTATGGGTGTTGTGTGGGGTAGGTATTGTGGGTGCCAGGAAAGCCAAGTGTTCTTGAGGTGCATGTAGCTCTATGGTTGAGCTCACTAGCTTAGAAAATCCTTTACCAGAGTCCTCTTGAGATCCCAATAGACTCAATTATGCACTAGATTGACTGTGGAGTTGTGTTATATGACTGTGAGTGAGCCTAAGTGATTCTCCTTTTCTTGTGGAAACCAATCATGTCTCAGGATTATCCTCTCAGTAGAAAGAGTAGATGCTAGATAGAGTGCCTACGGTTTGGTGGAACATTGCTCTTGACTAGTCAGTTTCTTGGTACAACCTATTTCAAGATAGTTATTCAATTTTTTTGTAAGTAAGTACCCATGGGAAATTTGAACTCGTTACCTTCCATTTCTAACTTCTCATCTCTATTACTCATTACCAATTCCTCAAGATAAGTATTCATTTTATGTGTTATGTTGGTTTGAATTAATGTTGAATATCACTGATGAATATATATGTTTTGTTGTATCAAGTGGTCTATGAATATGCAATGTGATGTTGAATTTTTGCATAAGTATTGACAACATGTATCCAATCCGACTATGTAGTTTTTCTAATTTACTTGTAGCTTTGCTTGATTACATAAAGAATGAAATGTTTCATGAGTAGAAATATTCATAATTGCATGTAAGTATAGATCTTTCATTCTATTAGAATTCAGTCACAAAGGTTAAAGAGTATCCTGAATGGGTCTAAGGGTCCTGGAAATCTAGATCATATTGATAAGGAAGCCATCATTCAATCTCTCTTAGAACTCATATATAGTCTAAGTATAGCTATTAGATAAAATTCATCGGGAAGTGCAACTAAGAGTGCATGTAAGGGATTTTGATAGAACCTAGTGGATCGAGACATGACAAATCAAGAATTCTTTATCAAAGGCTATCCATTAGGAAACCAACTGAGTATGCTTGGAGGAAAAGTTCGATGAAGTAGAGTAGTCTAGTGTATCAGGACCCGTTTCATCGGGAGAGACTCAACGAGGGTTAATTATTGTAGATTGATGTTGAAGTGCAAGAACAATATTCCAAGGGAGTGAAGTCCAATGTGTCAAACCTAACAACATCAGAGATTCATTATCGGGGGCGGGACTTTAGAGAAAAAATTATGATAGAGTATGCAAAGGAGGTCAATGGATTGAATCTCAATATCATATTAGGAGTGATGCATCAGAGTTAGTTTATCATAAGAAAATTCCAATGGAATATGTGCATGAAGTGAGAAAAGTCGATATGCGATATCCAAGGGTAAATCAGAGGTGGCTCATTGAGAGTGGTCCATCAGAGTATTTTTCCGATGGATTATACATGAGGATTATGGATTATGGATTTCAGACCATAAGTATTAGGAAAGGCCTCGTCGAGTATCATTTCATAGTTATCGCATTAGGGTCGGGTAATCGTAGAATCACATCACAAGTGCACACATGGATTTATGATAAAAGATAATTCGATGTATCTGAGTCAATAGTTCAATATGATCACGGAGAAACCCGATGAATAGAGGAAAGTGACAAAAGAAGGCAAGGATGTTTGTGTATTTGAGTAATGTTCCCTAAGACCTCAAAGGTTCCGAAGGAGGAAGTGGGAATTTTAGTATGGTATCAAAGTTAAAATTTTATCAAAGAGGTGTCGAGGGAGTCTCCCATCAACCCAAAGGTCATATTGAGACGGTTGGGGACACAAAAATTAATAACGAGAGATTTTTATCAAAATATTTGGAGATATTAAGAGCATGATATAAAGTTAATAATGAGCAATTTCTATTTTTTGAAAAATATTTTGGCAAGATAAACTTAAAAATATAAAGTAGTTAAATTAAATTAGTGTTTTCTTGAAAAAAAAACTGGTAAGAAAATGTTTTTTTTTTCTTCTCAATGATTTTGCTTAAAAAAGTTATCAGTTTGATGGTTGCTTTCAAGCCATTTACCTTTGAAATAAAAAAGGAATGAAGCACAACTATGCTAATCAATGGAATTTGAACCTAATCACACAAATACATGGGAATATTAACTCATTAGAGTGATTGAGGCATTTCTTTGTCATTAACCGTACACTTCTTGTAGTTTTCGAACAACTTATTTAGGAGTCATTGATAAGAATTTAATCGACCTTTCCTTCACCTACATAGAAAAAAACATAGTAGCTCAATTTATCAGTACACCTCTTGTTGAAAATAATCTTATAAAGGTACTCTTCTCAACATACCTCTTGTTAGAAACTCTTGCCGCAATGACCTAAGTGGAGCTCTTGTCAAGAACTCTTTTTGTTACAACAAGTTACAACAATAAATACTAATAAATAGGTAACTATTACTAATAGTAATTAATAATATTAAAATATAGTTTATGAAGAGAATTGTCTCTTCAATAAGTAACGGCCAAGCCATATTTAAGGAAGCCATATCCATTGTAATATATCATCCATTCAATTATTATATATTTGCACATTATTATTATGAAGATGGAACATCTTCCTCCTTAATTTGGATACAGGATAGCTTAACCCGGATACAAGCTGGCATATTACACTCGGATACGGTGTAACATTGGTATCCGAGTAGATTCACTCCCGCACTGAGCTCAGATTCGACCCATTCACTCACTTCCCCACTTCACACTCCTCTCTCAACTTCACTAGCTCACAACCAACCATCTCATCATCTCCCTTTCTGTGCTTACTTCTCCTCTTTCCACACCACCATTCAACCCTCTTTCCACCTTTCAGCATACACCTTCTCTTTATCCCCCATGTCCACACGTTTTCTACATTCCTCCATGCATCTCTCTCTTCCCCAAGCTTCCATTGCCCCTGCACCCTCTGTCACACAATCAATGTGTTCTCTCACCCATCTGCGTTGTGCTCCTCCTGCGCACGTCCCTTTGCACTTGTTCCACTCACCCTCATCCCATCGTGGATCAACTACCACCTCCCCATTTCTGCGATCCCACACATTGCTCCAATCTGCACTGTCACCCTCACACCGTTCACCCCCATTTTCACTTACACTACTCCCCTCACGCATGTCCATCCAACTTGAGATATTGGAGAAAGACATCAATGCCCTCGTCGCTAACCAAAAAAACTGGAAGGAAGAAACGAAAAATAACAAGGCACTTAAACAAGAAATCAAAGAAGATGTTGTTCTAGTATTGGGAAGAAAACTTGATGACAAACTAGACATTTTGCAGGGGAAACAAAAAGAGTTAGATGACAAGATGAGTGTGATGACACGGAACATAAGAACGATGGCACAGGACTTGAGCAGCATCATGACATAGAACCAGAATACAATAATAGAAATGTTACAAAAACTAAGGTATAATACAAACCATATCAGTAACTCAGATATGTTGGACCGCTATGTCAACAAAAATGAGAGTAACAAAATTGATCAAGACAATAAACAAGACAAGGAGACTAAATATATTAGGAATGACCAAAATACCAATAATATATTTGATAAAAATGAGCTCAACCAAGATCATAATGAGAGTCAAGCCAATATCATTGACAATAAGGAGAATCCATACAATGACAAAAGATGGATCCTACAGTATGCAAAGTAATCCAAGTCAAAGAAATCAGATGTCGTAGATTCGTCTTCTACCTTAACTGTTCTACCACCCTCGAGAAACCTAAATGTAACACTACCTGGTGACTTCGAGTGTGAGAAGCCTCAAGAGACGTCACTTCTCGAGATAACTCGTAAGGATAATAAAAGGAAAACATTACGTGATGACATCCCAAGTATCTTAGGACAAGCGATTTCTAAAACGAAGATTGATAGGGTCAGTCACAAAAATATTCCTCGTATTCATGTACATGGAAAAGGGGACAACAATAATAAATAGAATAGAGTACAAATTTGAGTTACAGGTGAAGGGAGATTGACAAACTATTGTGTAAAAACCAAGCATGTACCTAATACAAGTTCTAAAACAAAAGACATAAATGAAGTAATGACGTTGTTTCAACACAAAACAAAAATGAAAGACGACAACAATAATCTAAGCTTTGAGGACAAAGCTTTCCTAAGGGGAAGGCAATGTTACAACACGAAATAGTAATAAATAGGCAACTATTACTAATAGTAATTAATAATGTTAAAATATAGTTTATGAAGAGAAGTGTCTCTTCAATAAGTGATGGACAAGCCATATTTAAGGTAGCCATATCCATGGTAATCTATCATCCATTCAATTATTATATATTTACACATTATTATTATGAAGATGGAACATCTTCCTCCTTAACCCGGATACAGGCTAGCATATTACACTCGGATATGGTGTAACACTTTTATTGGTGATCCTATTGTATATGGTACTTTTGTTGACATACATATTGTCATTAACTCTTACATCACTAATGTAGATATACCTATTGTCGAAAACACCACTATGTTGGTTACTTCATTGTCAATCAGACTTCTGTCAATATGTTGGTTCGTTACTAAAATATTTCGTCATTTAGCATCTTAACACCTGACTCTTGTCCTTTTGATTTCCTAGGCTCTTCATCTTCCCAGTATTCATTTTCATTTGGATGAATATACATAAGGGATTTACCCTCATGTGGGATCTCTTTTGTTTTACACGAGCATATCATATAGCTCTTCCCTCACTAATATTGTTTACCTAATGTATACATCAATGCATTCTTCTAAAAATCTAGTGTGTATGTTTATTATTATAAATTCCTTTATTGCCTTCAAAACAATTATGTGTACATCATTTTGTTATGCCTTTTTGTTATAGATATACATATTAATTTATGCAAATTAGTGTCTCCATTGGATTTTCTCCATATTTTGGATCAATGTTATCAAAACCTTATATGCCTATGTCACATCACCATTCATCTATTTGACTAAAGGAGGTGATATTTACGAATTTCATGCTTATAATTTTCACCCCATGGGCCATATTACGAATTTATAAATAAGAAATGTATGTGCAATTTCAAAATGAAAAACATAGACAAAGTAAAACTTTATCTACACATACATCATACATAAACAAGCATATTCATCACATGAATAAAATAAAATCATTCCACATTCTTATACAAGAGAATACTTATCTTTTAACAAAGATGATCCAAGCAACTAGCTATGTAAGAGTGATTTTCCACCAACTGCAGGTATCAGCTGCAAAAACCACCACTAAGATGGGCTATGAGGCCACTAGGGTGAAGGAAACACCTACAAGCTTCTCTCTCTTAGCCCACAACCCTTTTTCTCTCATGCTTAGCCAAAATGCCCACCCTTGAGCATTTATGTTGATCTCACTCAACCATCCTATCCATGGCACTCTTCTCTGCTTCCCCATACAACACAAGGAATGCATTTCCCTTCACTATCCCATAGTTCCCTCAGGAAATATAACCCTTACATTGATTAACATTATGTGCAAAAAGAGTCCAACATATTGTATGCTATTGTAGAAACTCCTATTACATTAATTCATGGCTTCTCAAGCATGTAGAAGTAGAAAAACATAATGGGTAAAGGTTCCTATCTTTCCCGACCACTATGCTCAACTACAACCATTCTCTTTCCTCTAAATTCTACATTTTCCCTTCACAATTCCATTTTTTTGTTATTTTTTAGTGTGGCAATGGTAATGGCAATGGAGAGAATAACATGAGAAAAAATATACGTAGTGTAAAATCTGCATGAGAATGAGTGACTCCAAAGGAGATGAGAGGATGGTTAAAAAAAAATTGAAATAACTTCTAAAAATAGAAGAGAGGACTCTTACAATTGTCATATAACTATATCCATCCCTTGCTTCCATAACTACATGAGAAGACTTTCCCCACCAACCTCACACTTGCATTCAATAATTGGATTTAATTGTCAAAATGAAGTAATTGGCTCATTTAAGGCACATGGAAGCAATGGATGAGTTCTAAGGTTGTCCCTTGGAAATAGAGTATTTAATCACCTATAGCCCCCCTTTCCTATTCCCCTATAGTGGAATCATAACCCCTTTGATGCTCTTTATATAGCCATCTTGGACCATTTTATTATTTTTCCAACATACTATTTACATAGTTTTCAAGTTGGCATGACAATCCAACCTCATGGTCCATATAGAAATATACAATATACATACCTATCCATTCATTACTCGGGCCTTGGGCTTGATCTCTGCATTAGGAATCCATACTAGAATATTTATATCATTTACATATATTGATTATACATGCCCTCTCTACCAAGAGCATGGGACAAGAAACTTGGTCCCCATACACATGAATAGCATGACTACCTTTCTTGTCAATCTGGGTTACCTTAGAGGGCATAAAAGAAAATGACAAAGCATGGGGTCTCAATGTTGAGTTGTTGCTCCAAAAGTCCCTAAAGGGGCAACAAGAAAAAATGATAGAATAGTTTACTTGGATTCTAGAATGAATCCTGACCACAATGAGTCCATTTTCATATAACTTTCCCTTCATAAGACAAACATCATTCAAACTACATGTAAATTTAGTCATTCCCTAATTTGAAGGAAATATATAGCATGAAAATTACACGTATATGCATATGCTTTAGAAAAGTGACTAAACCAATTAGAATGATACTTTTTGGGAAATAACTATTTAGATAAAGAATGCATTATGTTCACCCTACTAAAAAAATTCCACGTGTTAAGAATTGGTGGGACAACCATTGTCAACAAGCTACCGTGGAAGATGAGGAGGACAATCTCCTGTTTGAGGATGTTGGCACTACCTATAGGAATTTTATGGATATCCTTGAGGAGGAATTCATCCCTATGGAAAATAATGTTACCATACACAAAACAAAGTGGACACAACTTTTCCAAGGTCAAGAATAATCTATGTGGGATTATATAGATGCATTATATGCCTTTTCTACATACCTTGACGTTAGAGACTTTAAAAGGCATTGAGTACATATATGTATTAAAAAATGAAAGGAAGTTCAAGAATAGGGGAACGGATTTTGGTTATGTGAATAAACCACAAACAATAAGGATAAATCCAAGCCCCATTTCCACAAAAAAGGGAAAGGAAAGGAAACCTACCAACTTGAGATTAATCATTAGTATAACCCCCCCCATGAACAAGACCCCTCTTGACAAAAATACAAAGAAAGAAACACACAAGTGGTGAGACATACAAAAAATAACATGGCACTCAAGAAAGCAATGTCAAACCCAAAAAAACACCAATAGTCAAGATGTAGACCTCTACACCTACACTTGATCCAACATCTTTGCAAACCCCTAATATGGAACGTAAATCATGGAAGCTATCACTAGCACCACAAATGCCACTTCACAAGTGTGAATAAGAGAGCCTTATGAATTAGAAGAGGGAGATTGCATCTTCCATAAATAGATGTGGGTGAAGGGGACAACCTTGCACTTCATCAGAGATAATCACAACAACAAAAAACTTTGATTTATGTAAAATTTATGAAAAGGTTAAAGCTACTAATTATTCTAGCCCTCAATGATACATCATTGGATGGTTAAAAAAAGGACATGACCTTCTAATTAGTGAGACACGCCACCATCCATATGATATTGAACCCTTGAAATATGATGCATTATGTTATGGTGTGTACCTTGATCTCCGTGATCTATTTCTTGATCACCATTATATGTGGATGACACATGTTGTTTCCTATTTTAAACACCACGACTCCATCATAAAGTTGGGAGAGAAATCCTACAAGATTCTAAAGGTTGCATCGACCACGACAACCTCTTTAAGCAATGCAAGAAGTTGATTATCAAAACTAGTGAGTCTCTCTTCTGTATGGTAATATATCAAGGATAAATAAATATTGTTGTGACTACCATGGTACAATAGAGGTTCTTTACAAGCAGCAGAGACATGCAAATCGACCAATGATAGAATACCATGAATTTTTGCTTCCCCCATAGTGCTACCACTACATTGTTAGGTTAAACCTCCAATCAACTTGACATTAGGCATATTTTTAACCAACATCCATATGCACCAACGTTCTATTTAAATAATTATGATATCAAGTGGAATATTCAAGACTTGATTAATAAAGGACACATTTGACCTAGTGCTTTACCCTACATGAGTCTAATATAACTAGTTCAAAACAACAACGACTATGCTATTTATTGATTACAAAACCATGGAAAATATCACTATTAGAAATAGGTACACTATCCCTCATAGTGATGACTTGATAGATCATCTCAAAGGTGTCGATTTCTTCAGTAAAAATATTTTAAATTAGGGTATCACCAAGAGCTAAATAAATCAACTAATGTGTATAACATAACAACTAAATCCAAGGTCCCTATATAGGATGTCAAGGACACAAATTAATGCAAAAAAATGCATATACCTTCAACTCCTAGGTGGTAAGGATAGCTCTGATGAAATTACATGTGAAGCTTAAGGGAAAGACCCGTTGGACACAATGGACACACTGAGGGGAGGGGCGGGGGGCGGGGGGGGGGGGGGGG
>LPNX010171382.1:73851-134792 GCA_001517045.1 Pseudotsuga menziesii
ATCAATCATTATGTCATCAATTGCATAATCAAAATTCATCATGAGTCATAATCACAACATCACATCAAAGAGACACAAGAAAATATGTAATTTTGATCTTTATTCATGGTACATGGAAGATGACAATATTCTCGATTACAATAAGCACCAACTGTTGAAAAGAGCACCAACTCTTGTAGCATGACCCAACCTGATTTTCTTAACTCCAACTAAGATAGGGTTGAGGAGTCCAATCCTCAAGTGTAAGGCTCAGCTTGCAA
This sequence comes from Pseudotsuga menziesii, assembly GCA_001517045.1. Classification (NCBI taxonomy): domain Eukaryota; kingdom Viridiplantae; phylum Streptophyta; class Pinopsida; order Pinales; family Pinaceae; genus Pseudotsuga; species Pseudotsuga menziesii. The sequence goes on from LPNX010171382.1 coordinate 74,112, forward strand.
GCTTGATGCTAATATTTGATTGTCATCAATCTGCTACATAATCATCTCTGCTCATCAATTGTTTCTTATCCTCCTCTGCTGATCCATCTCTGCTCAAGATGCCACATTAATAAATATTTCAAGTCAGTTGCTGCCATGCCACTTGTCATCTCATCATGATGTCTTCTGCTATAGGTGCATCACTACCATATCATCACTGTCAGACTATTGTAGGTGTCAAAATGTCATCATCATCAACTTATGCATGATGCACTTCATCATCTTGGACTGTGCATCAACCTTGTATTGTGTATCTAACACTGATAGTGTATTGTGCTATGGAAGAGCTCAATACAAGTCCAAGTCAATCCAACTCAAGCATTGTCATGTCATACACATAGTATAATCAAATCATAAATCCTTTTGCTGCCACACACTACTTGTGCACATCATTGTACACTTCATCACACAAAGACACTACTCAAGTAGTTCTTAAATAGTGTAGTCAATATCTTTGAGCTGTGTATGTCTATTGTGGAAGACCTCGACAATTGTCACACCTTGGACTGTGCATCAACCTTGCATTTACCTTTCACCAACTTCGACTGTGCATCTTCCTTAGTTGTGCTTTAATTTGCACTATGTGTCACCTCAACCATTTAGCTATTATTCAGGATTGTCAACACCTTTCAAGCTTGGACTGTGGGTTGTCTTGAACCCAAAAATGCCACTATGTAAATCTCAAAAACTGTTAATGTATTTGTAACTTAGGAATGTATTCATCTGTATATCTTATGTATTGTACCCCAATGTTTATTTCGGGATGTGTCTGTAATGTGCTTGAGTCATGTCATGCCCCGATGTTCCTATCGGGAGGTTCTATAAAATAAACAAGTCATGTCAAGTCATTGTGGGTAACCCTCCTATTGGTCAAGGGTTAAAGTCCCCGCAGTTGTGGGGCCCTAGGGTTATTAGACTATCCTATAGAATTCGACCCTAGGAGAGTCATTGTAAGTCGGGGCAATAGTCCCCACCATTGTGTTAAGGATAACCCTCCTTGTTGGTCGGAGGAGGAAAAGTCCCCACAAGTTGTGTGGCACTAGGGTTATTAGACACTCCTAGAGATATCGGCTCTAGTAAGTAATTGTTAAGTGAGGCCAACATGTTGGAGTGGGTTTCAAGTGAACGAAAGAATATAAATAGAGAGTGAGCCTCTCTATTTATCACACACACACTCACTCATTGGGGCGCATGAGTCAGAGAAGTTGCTGGGACAAGAAAGAGACTACTGCTGTCAGGAGATCATCTTTATGTTTTCAGATTTTACTTTTGGTGCTAATTCTATCTCTGAGGAAGTTGTGGGGTTTTCTCCTTTATGGTTTCCCCGAGGAAATTTTTTTGTGTCTCTTGTCTCTTGTGTTTTTATTGCTGTGCATGTTATTCTCTTAGTTAAAGATCCTAAAATCATAATGCTAGCTTGAATGATAAAAATCTAACAAAAACTTGGTCTGAGACCTCTTCAAGGAGTAACAATGAACATCACTCACATTGACTATCATACTCTTGTGTGTATGCTTCCAAACATATCCAAACTTTGTTGTGGAATATCTCCAATAACTGTCACCACTATTACTATGTTTGAAGAGAGGAGCCCCGAGTTGTGTATAGGCTTATAATACAAACTCAGATTGTGTATCAACCTTGCATACGAAGTGGAGGAATATTGTTTGCATACTAACATCAACCTCGGGACTATTTACTATGCATCATCGAGGTCTGATTATTTTCTTGGAAGAAGACCTAAAAAATCTAGTTAAAAGGCCTTGACTGTGCATACTATATGCTGTGGAGGACTCCAAACAAAGCTTGGACTTGCACTATGTGCTGAGAAGGGAAACAACCTTAACCTCGGAAGAAGGCTTCAACCATGGATCGAACTCGACATCAACTCATCCTTAGAACTGTGGACTGTGTACACCCTTGGATTGTGACAGTAGGTAGTAGCAGTGATTACACCTTTCATAATTCGGGACCGTCACTTAGCAGAAGAAGAGCATACCCAAAAAATTTCCAACTCATTCCACCTCAATCCATCGAGGGCTAATGCTGCTACAAATACAGACTGTGGGATGTGTGGAAAATCCTCCAACATAGTCACAAACTCGTACTGTCTAGTAGAAAAAATTACAAAAAATAAACCCCAAAAAAATCTTCATAGAGAAAGTCGGGTTTGCCTCAACATCTTCGTTGACCTCAATTCAACTGTCACTTCCTCAGTCCACCGAAAATCTCAGTCCTACCACAACAGGGAGCTCCTTCATACTTGCACTTTTGTTGGATCTATTTTGATGTTGACATATGTGTTTATATACACATTTGTGTTTGTCCATATCCATGGATTAAGGCCGACTACGAAGGTAAGCAAGGTAAGCAAGGTGTATTTTATATTTTATATTATTTTATTTTTGTTTCCCTTTTGTCTTACCATTTCAATGGTCAAAATACACTAAATGTATGCTCCATGTTTGTCCACAATCCACTTAGGTCACCATAAAATAGTCAATGTTAGGGTTAGTTGTAGCCATCATAAGCAAATGTGTCCTCCATTTTTATTTAAGGATTACATGAAGCCACTAGGGCTGCCAAGGGCATCCCATGTGCAAGGTGCCATCATGGGCTTCAAGCTTATCACCAAATGGTAACATGGACCATTGTCAACTTCAACATCAAGCCAATAGTGTGTGGGTTCCTTAACCACATCAAGTGCAAGCAATGGGCATCAAGGTCTTCACAAAGGTTCCATGACTTCATTAAGTCATCAATGACCACATCATCACTTTTAAGGTAGAAAGGACCATTAAGCCTTCAAGTGTGGGTACAAGGACTTCTTCAATACTTCTTCAACCATCTCAACCACACCAAGAGACCTCCAAGGGTCAAGATCTATCATGACATCACTTGTGGGGTTGCTAGGCCTTCTCCTGGGGTACCATGACATCATCATAGCATGAATGACCACATAATGGGTCATTAATGCTTCTCCAACCCATATAGGGATTCTCCATCATCTACCAAGGCTTCAGTACCATCTTCAGGGCCTTCAACATCTTCAACAAGGTGGTGGCTTCAAGATCCAACCTTATGGGTACATGGACCTTGTAAAATGGGTACAAGGTTATTCAAGGCACAAACCTACTTTGTAAGGGATCCAAGGCACTTCAAGTGGGACTTGGTGGAATCAATGACAACCTGTGGGGCCACTGCAAGTCCATGTTGGAATCAATGACAATTTCATCAACAAGACCTTTGTCCAATTCTCTCCTAGTCCATTGTTTTATATCCCATTTACTATCCTCATCCTTCTCATCTGCTAATAGTTGAAGGTGACTATTAAATTCATTTGTGTTGGTTCAACAATTAATACTTTTCATGGAAGGGGTTATGTGGAGCTCTAGGTTTTGTGGTTATTATTTCTTTTGATTGCTAGCATAAATAATGATTGAGAGGTTTAATATTGAATGAATAAATTCCTACGACCTCAAAAACCTCACTTTAGGGTAGTTGAGACTTTGAGAATGAACGAGGCAAGGTGGGAAACTTGTTGTTGGCATTAGAGGTGCATAAGGATAGGGTAAGTGTAGTGGCTCTATTGGAAAAATGAGGTGATCCCCTTACCACTAGGCCTAATATTTGTAGTAAAAATTGGGAGATTAGCTATCTAAGTTTTGAAAGTGATATTTTCATCCCTTCTCAAATCTCTACTATGTCTATGAGGAGGGAAAAACCAATATTTAAGTATGGATAGGAAGACGTCTAAGTTAGAGCATACAACTAGGATAGTAAGGAGAGGAAATCCTTGATCTTGCAAAAATTTAGCAAGCGTTCCTCTTGAAAGTAGCCAACCAAGGCAAAGAAGGAAGCCATAGATCAGGCTGCAATTCACTTCCACCATAGATTCCTTCCAAAAATCAATTCTAAGGTTGAAATATTTAAGTAGAAGGTTAGGGAAAAATGAGCCAATACATTCTCAGAGTCTATTGATGTTTAATTAATGGATTGAGTATGATATACTAGATTCACGAGCAATAGGGATGATGAATACTTAAGGCAGATTGATAGACATTGTCACACTAAATCAATTATTCCCAAGTGATAGAACAATAGGGAATTCAATGGAAGGTCATATTGTACACTTTGAACATGAGACACAAAGCTACAATGGATGAACTAGACTACTTGGACAAGAAGTATAAGGCCTTGGTCAAAATTCAATGGGATATGGAAGTAGTTAGTAAAGCTTAGAACCAAGGGTACCAATCACCAATTCTCCTCTCATCTATATGGACTCACCCACTAAGGTTGAGGAGTAGTGGCATATGTTTGTTTTTGCCCTTCTTTTAATTTTCTATTATGCCAACCATTCATATTAGTAATTACCCTAATATATGCTATAAAACACAATGCTTATCTATTATCTTTTAGCTTAAAACCATTAAATGTAATTTTTATATAAGTATATCCAAAACTCCTAAAACAAAATGTTCTATGGATTATACGAACACCTTTGAAAATTTTGATATCTATCAAAGGGAATAATATTCTTAGTAAGTATGGAAATAATGTAAATTCTTTACGGTTATTAATACATATGTAGCTAACTTCACCAAATAAACAACTACATCAAGCATGGCTTGGAGGAGGATGTTATTCAACAGGTTGCACAAATAATGCCCTATAGGTTTTCTTCAATGGACTCGTGTACCAAATCCCTGGGCTACTTCATCAAACCGAACAATTACTCAACAAGTGATTGGCAATGGATATTAAAGAAACTTGATAGCATAATACATCATTAGTATTGGCAGTGGTTATCTCTTAAGGTATTCTCACTTTAGCAAAATCAGTTCCAGAGATTTTTTCTGTTTATTGGCTATCTCTATACAAAATCCCCAAATCCATCCTTTCCTGTATTAGAAGGAAGATAATTAATTTTCTATGGAATGGAGATCACGAGAAGCACATATACCATATCATCAGTTGGCAGAGAATCACTCATCTGAAGAATCTAGGTGGTTGGGAATTGAAAAATATTTTCGACTTGCTAAAGCCTTGTCAGCTAAGAGCTTATGGTGAGCTTTGTTTGTTGATACCATGTGGAGAACGATTCTCAAGGTGAAATATATGAGAAATATATCAACTTTGTTGTGGATTAGATTAAAGGGGAAACATGTAAAAGAGGTATCAAACATATGGAATGGACTGGGTAGTTCCATCAGGTTATGGCAGAATGGTTAGCGTTTTTACCTAGGAATGGAATATCTATACGGGTTGAGGATTATCTGATTATTAATGGCCTGGATGTATTTGTTTTATCCATGTAACTGATTTCCTTCTTAAGAGAAAATGACTTTTACACATTGAATTAGTTGGCGATCCATAGCTTGGGCACGAGGATTCATCATGAATGGATCTGGGCTCATCACCTGGGAATTAGTAGGGGTCTTGAAGTGGAATGGTCTCAATACATCCTTGGTCTATAGAGAGGTAACATTTAAATTTACATGGAGGAATATGTCCTTCGATTGTCATGGAATGTGGAATCAGGTTCCATGACTGCAAAAATGGCATATGATTCTATTGTTTCAGATACTGTGGTTGAGGAAAAATGGTGGTTTAAGTTGTACTGGAATTGGGTGTTGCCATTGAAAATTAATATTTTCATTTGGATGGCTCTAGAAAATAGTATTTTGACTTGGGATAATTATATCAACATAGGTGATTTTGGTCCTAATAGATGCCCTTTGTGTTGTTCTGATGCTAAATCGATGGATCACCTATTTGTCTACTATTCATTTACTAAATGGATTTGGATCAATGTTAGAATTGCTTGTAAGCTAGTTGTTTACTAGCTCATTTATCCCTTTACTAAGGGCCCGCGATCCTGGTTTAGATCGACTTCTGATTAGGGGGGAATTGACATGTTTTGTGTGCTAGGAAATTTAGACGGGACATAATACTTATTTTTGAAGGAAAGAGTCAAGGGGATACAATCATTGGAGGTAAAGCTATAGCAATCTATTTGGAACACAAAAAACAATGAGACTTAACTGATCCCCCTCTTGCTCGTGTCCACCTTGTTCCATCCCTTGATGAAGACAATCTGTGAGGCTTCTTGAATGGGGCTTACCAAGGAGAGGGGAGTTGTAGTGATGCTAGAGCCATATTATGGATCGATGGTATATCTCAATATAATATTTGGATGAATTGTGGTTCAAGTACAAACACCCACATTGATTGAGTTGATGGCCTTATGGATGTTACTTTTTTTGGCCCATTCTTCTAGCATCGTTTCTAACCCGATTGCAATTGATTCACATATTATCATTGACTGGGATTTGGAGAAGGTGACCCTGCACGTTTTGTCTCTTTCATCTTGTATGGATGAGACTAAGAGAATGCTTAAAAACTTCGTGGAGATTTCATTTATTCATGTTTATCATGAATTCAATAGCCTTGTGGATGATTTATCAAAGAAGGCCCTATCCTCCCTGGAAGGCATTATTTTTTTCGAGCGTTGGGACCGAGAGCAGCTGGTTTATGTTTACAGTATTTCAGCTTATCACCTCTGATATTTTTTGCTTATTATTCAGTTTTTTTACACACACACAATTTTTCAACGACTATATTTTTATCATCCGGTGGTAGGTTTCTAGCGAGTTTGAGACCTTACAAATTACTCGTTGGTGATGTCTTCCTCTTCTGGTTATGGTCCATTGGTTTTCGGCTTATTCTTTATGTTAGAAATAGATATACCTGCAGGCTGCGACACTTAATTCACTATTTTTTTTCTTTTTGTTGTTTTCTAGAGATCATCCTCTATAAGCTTTGTTTGTTGTATTCTAGTCGATGGTGGCCCTTTTATGCCGGTTTTTTTTTGCTACTTATTGTGTTTGGATATGCGGCCATTTGAATGTTCTCTTGACACTTTCATAATAATAATAATAATAATAATCTATTTTTAAGGTCACCGCCAAGCGAGACACCAAATTGGTGTATGAGACCCCCTTGTTTGTGGGACAAGGGACCCCCTCTGCGCAGCGATTTAACTGCTAAAGTCTACAGAGGTGTACATACACTACCCCCCTCTGGATTTGAACCCGCGACCTCCTAAGAGGAAACACATGCTCTTAACCATTAGGCCCACTCATGGATCTATATACTCTTGCATTTATATATATATTCGTTTGAAAAAAACCAATTACATCAACATGGTTAATTATGCCTTTAAAAATGTTTAAATTTATTTGTTTTTAATTAAAATACCTCCATTTCAATAAATTATATATTTTTTTGAAATTATGAAGACTATTCCAATGGGTGTTTTGTGAGTGAATCCTTCCACTTGCTCACACTATATTTTCTTGCACATAAACATTTAAAGTTTGAGCCCACCAAACTTGGGTGTTTTGTGAGTGCATCCTTCCACTTGCTCACATTGTGTTTACTATATTTTCTTGCACATATACATTTAAAGTTTGAGCCCACCAAACTTGGGTGTTTTGTGAGTGCATCCTTCCACTTGCTCACACTATATTTTCTTACACATAAACATTGAAAGTTTGAAAGTTTGAGCCCACCAAACTTGTACTACTATATTCCACTTTTATGGTAATCAATGGTTTGGTTTTTCCTTACTCTGATAATTGTGTCCATGTCCTTGATAGATTTGGAATATATCACCTTGAAAGGTTTGTTTATAGGCCCTAGTCTAATGGATCTTTATGTCATGCAATACTCTAGTGATTGAGTGTATACTAAACAAATTATATATCTAGGATTGTGGGGTTATAATTTAGGTTTTATGTGATGTAATTAGGTACTCTGTGTATTTAGGTTGTAGGTGATGTAATTAGGGATTTGGTGTCTTTCATCTTTGTTATATAAAGATATAAAATTTTATGAACATACATAAATTAAAATATATAGTTTAAATGAAATGATTTATAGAATCATAATAAAGTTAGGTAATCATTTGCTCGTGTATTAATGATTATATTAGATGGATTCTAAATCATAGAGTTGGAGCTTTGAGTTTTTTTATATTTTGTTGATTTAATGATAATTTTGTTATGGAAATTTAAAAAATATTTATTTAATTAATTTTAAGCATTAATATTTGTAGGAAAATTTTGTGGGGAAATTTAAGGTATGCTTTTTCATAATTACAGATGACATTTTTAATAAACTCATCATTTTTTTCATGTGAAAAAATGCAACGTATTAATCAATAGATCACATCTTTACACAGATCATAGATGATCTTACAACTAGACATATCCTATTTGGTTTGTTTATTAAAAATACCTAAACCAAGCACCAATGAAAAACAAATTCATGGTCCTACAATACATAGATAATTTTGAAATTCTTTCTCCATAAGTAAACAATAATATGCATTCCACCATTGAAGGTGTAAATGGCATAAAAGAGATAAATAAAATTGCCTAAAAAATCTACCAGCCCCCAAAAAAGGGGATACAAAATATTTCCCCTCCCCTTGATAAAAAGATAAGGAGCTTAACCAGGGTATAAATTAGGGTCATAGATGACCTCTCCATGGTATGTTTTTTCCTTTATGATCCAATATCTTTCTGCTACCTAAATCCCCTGGTTGGATAATCTGTCCGCCAACACATTTCTTTCCCTGAATACATGTGTGAACTCAATCAACTGGAACTGATTCATCAACCTTTGGATTTCCTCGTATAAGGAAATGAGAGTGAGATTTTTTGGGTGTTTGCTAGCTTTAAATCAATAAATTACCAACTTAGAATATATATAAACTCAAATAGACTGGACATATTTTTGGAGAGTCGTGATCAAAGAGATATTAAAGGCCATGAGTTCATCCCAATTGTTGGTGCAAGATACTGAACTAGCAAAGAAAGTATACTAGACATGATCAATGAAAAAAAAAAATGCCACCCACACCTCCTTGTAGAGGAAATCCTTGTGAGGCACCATCAAAGAACAACCAAGGGAGATTTTTACCAATGGCTTCCTCCACAATCACCCTGGTTCTAGGATGAGTAACATGTTTGGGAAAATGATTCATAATAGATAACCATTTGTTAGCAGAAACAACAGAATAATGGTGGATATCCTCAAAGGTAGCTAGATTCCTAGCAATCCAGACTCTCCAAATGAACAAAATAGGAAGGGCTAGATAGTCTTTAAAAAGTTGGTTATTTTTCCAAAGAGCAAGGGATTCCTCAAGAGTATCCCATTTCCATATAAAAGGAGTCCCGCAAATCAAGGAGGCATGCTACAACATTGTATAAATATAAGATTAGAATACAAAGAAGTGTTCAATAATGTCATTACATGCACAATAGAGTGGGCATCTGCTGGGGCCATGCCAAAATTTCCTCAAGAATTGGTCCCAAACTAGAATTTTGTTTGAGAAAGTAAGCCATGTGAATAGTTTTCATTTTAAAGGTCACTTAAAGAATATCTGTACATGCCACCAACTAGGCGTTGGATAATCCTCTTCTTCTCTTAAGACCTGGTAACCCAACTTAGGATAGTATGTACCTTCAGAAAGATTCCTAACCCAAACTAGAACATCAACTTTTTCCTTTAATATGATGTGACTTTTTTTAAGAGATGAAATATACCTAGTCCAATCTTGTATGTCTCCAACATCAATAATTCCCAAATCATCAATAGATATCCAATTTTTTGAGAATCCATTGTGAATGATTTGATCATTAATCTATGACAGACAAGTAAAACCCATATCTCTCAGGACTTCCACCAAATCTAATGGAAGTATGTGGTCTCCTCTATTGTCTGGACAGGGATATTAGTCCAATCTAACAAGTCTTCCATTCCAAATACTCCAAGCTATCCAAATCCAACTACATCAAAAGCATTTAGTAAATCCCTCCGCATGTTGGAAACATTCCCACATGATTTGTCCTCAATTCTAAACCATTATTCAACATATAAAGGGTATATATACTTACCATGAACTACCTTGGCCCATAGACCTTCTTCCTTAAGCAATATCCAACCCCCCTTGGTAGCAACTTCCTTTGCAAAGCACTTGGGATCCTTGAAACTCCATCCCACTAACTCCTTAGACATGGCCAAAATGTTCCAAGCACACTAGTGAAAATTATGGTCATCCTTATTGACACTCAATGGGAATTTGTTACAGATTTTTCATATATCATCCAAGATCCCAGAAGGTATAGAGGCTAAAGTAGCCCAGTAAACATGAACAAACTTCAAGATTTTATTTAACCAAGATCATCCTACCCCCCTGTAAATCTACTTTTTAAACTACATGTTTATCCTTTTCTCAAGTTTACCTATTAACCAATCCCAATCTTTCTTTTGATAGTCATTAGGCTTGATAATAAAGCCTAAATATCTCAATCCAAGTTCCACGTCCACCACAGGGAAGGTGAGCTGAGTGCATATGAAATTAAAAACAACATGGTTAATAGAAATAAAGTATATCTAATATGAGATTGATAACCATACTTGTATCATCTCCAAATATTTTGAGAAGGCTTTGTAAAACAATAACTCTCTCCTAGAACCATTTGAAAAGAGTAAAATTTCATCAACAAAAAACAAATAGGTGATATGCAGAAAACCACCAGCAAATAGGCCTTTAAGGGTACCCCTTCTTTTTTCATGAATCCTATAATCCTACTCAAACCTTTAACTACCAAAAACAACCAAAGAGGACCTAGAGGACATCGTTGCCTTAGTCCTCTTCCAGGTATAAAAAGTTGGAAGAAAAACCATAAATAAGAACAACAAAAGAAATTGAAGTGACACATAACATTGCCAAGTTCACAAAATGAGCATCAAACCACACTTGGAGCAAAATCATTCTCAGAAACAACCAATTCACTTTATGATAAGCATTAAATGAGATGTCCACTTAATAACCATAGTTGAAGACTACTTGAGCTTCATAGTATGCATTATTTCTTGAGCGACACCGATGGCATTTTGAATTTGTCTACCAAACAAGAAAGTGAATTGCTCGTAGGAAATAACTAATGAAATCATAGCTTTGATTCTAAAAGCTATGACTTTAGCAATAATTTTGTAAATGTAGTTGCATAATGATATAGGCCTAAAATCCTCTATACTTGATGGCTTGTTGGTCTTAGGAATTAAAGTGATAAAAGTGGTGTTGTAAGCTACTAAGATTTGGCCATTAACCCTTGACTCCTCGATAACCTTTAATAAATCATCTTTGAATACCTCTATCAGAGTTGAAAAAAATTAAGAGGGCCAACCATCAGGGTCATGGCTCTTATCCTTTTGCAAATTGGAGAGAGTGGCATTTAATTCCTCTATTGTGACAAGATCCTGAAGAGTAGCATTTTATCTTCAGTAATGAATTTAGGATTCCTCTAAGTAACAGTCAACATATGGATAATAGAAGCTCGCTTGTCTTCCTGGAAGAGATTTTTGAAGTGGTTAACACCAAGGTCTAACAAATCCTCATCCCCAGAAATCTCTTCATCATTCTCATTTTTGACCTATCAAATAGAATTTGTATTGTTAGTTTGATTCACAAAGTTATGAAAATACTTTGTATTTTCATCTCCACATTTTAACCAGATGGCCCAACTTCTAAGGCACCATTGTTCTTCCTTATCCAACATAATCTTCTATTTTTTAGCTTCAAATTCACAATATAATGTTTCTGAGATGGACTTCAATAACCATCCAAAACCTGAGAGGGAAAACAATGTAACTCAACCTTGATATCTAAGAGTTCCTTCTATTGCAAGGCCTTCCTTTCAACAACCCAGGCCCGAGTTAAACATTTAATCCTCTTCATGTTGGTTAGAAATTGCAATGTGGTTGATACCCCACTATAATGGTCATAAGGAGTCCAATTAGTTTTAACCATGTTAATATAGTTGTCCTCCTTCAACAGCACGAGCTTAGGCTAAAGGATTGGGTATAAAATCATCATTTTATATTAGTTTGTCTCTTTTCAAGGGATTAAAATTATGCATTTGCTAGCATAGAACTAATCAAACCCAATACAAATAGTGACAACTAGTTGAGGTAGCCCTCAAGGCTAAATATCTAGTATTGATTACTTATTAAAAGGACATTATTGTATCATCAACCTTGACTTCATAGTCATGGTAGTTTTCATTAATCTACAACCCTTTTGCGGGGACATGTTGTTCCACAACTTGAAACATGTCACTTCCTTTATGATACAAATCCTAGTGAGGTAATAACAACTCACGACTTTCACTAGCCTGGTTTGCATCTCATGACAATTTCCTCCCTTTTATGACAGCTACAACTTGGTCAATTGGCTAACCCAACTCTAGTGGTTGCCAATATTTTTTATTTTCATCACTAACACCACAACTTCCTCACTAACTCATCATATCCTTCTTTAATTGTTCAAATCCTCCTTTAGCCATTCACTTCAACATCCATCCTTATCAAAACCTTCTGTTTTCCTTCAATTTCGCTATCTCTATCTCTATTGTGTTGTTTTCATCTCACATGCACACTACCTTATGGCTACCATTTACATGTCACACAAATGCCTCAACTTCCTCAACGCCTTACCATATCCTTCTTTAATTTTTCAAATCCTCCTTTAGTCATTCACTTCAACATCTATTCTATAAAAACCTTTTGTATTCAATTTAGTTATCTTTATCTTTGTTGTGTTGTTTTCATCTCACATGCACACTACCCTATGGTTATCATTTACATGTTTTCACATTTTATTATCAGAACACTCATTTATGTATTTTTATTTAACCATTACACCCTTTCTTCTAAACTTATCTTTCTGAATAATAGTGTGCTCCCTTTTCTACCACACTTCTTTTCAGCTATCCTTTCATCGTTATAGTTTTTTTATTGCCACTTATCTAAAATGATCCTACATCATTACCCATATATCCAACTTCATTATACATAATATGTCTCATCCATATATATGAATGAAATGTTCTTACATAATTATTATCTTTTATATATATATAATGATCTTACATCATTATTTTACAAATATATTCAATTACATTGTTCATCTATTTCTCATTCATACATTTATAAGATTATTATATATTTTTTTAATTTATAATGATTATATTATATTTAAATTTATTTTGTATTAGTCAACCTTATTTATCGATTCCCACTATTACTTTAAAAAATAACAAGGACCATATACTCATTATTATTGTCTAAAAACATAAAATGTTATTAAAGCACTTATAATGATATTAACACATTAAACACTTATCATGATAATAACACAAAGATGCTCTTTTTAATGTAAATCATAAAAAAGTTCAATACCTTTTTAATAACGAGTTAGTCTTTTTAAACGGTATCAAGTTATATTATGCTAAAATTGGTTGTACTTGTACATATGAGAAGCAAATAATTGTAAAACACTTACAATCAAATAATTTTAAACAAGTTGAGCAATAATTTAAAATTGATGGTACATGTTTGCAAACATGGTTATTGATAAAATTAAAAAAATAGTATAAATGGGTGAAAGTTAATAATTTGATGAATTTAATAACATATTTTAATTAATTATCAATTTTAAATTTTACATATACATATATAACAATCTTTTTAACATATTTTAAAGAAATTTATTTGATATTTTTTCTATTTCAAAAGATGACAATGAGAAGCGTTATAATTTTTTTAAAATAACTACGCAAATTACATTTAATTGATATTTGGATCAAAATTTAAGTAAAGGATTAAATCATTCATTCCTTAATTTTAATTTTAATTTATATATGGATATGTGTCATTTATGTGAATAATCAAATAATTCATTTGTTAGTTTATATATGGATATGTAGATTTTTAGCCATGAGGGTTGGCTTAAGTGGTAAAGTGGTCATGAGAGGCATGATATCTCTCCCACCAAAGTTGGGGAGGTTATGGGTTCGACTCCTTTGGGGTTAGGTTTCATAATTAAGATCAACAGTTTATTTCATTTACTAAACATAAATCATGAGAAATACTTGAGGTTTTATGTGAGATTATTTTTTGGAAACCATAGATATGTAAAGTTTTGATTTGTGATTTCATAATACAGTAATTTAGGACTACTTTATTTATATAATTTTAATTGTTTATTTTGTGATGTTAAATAGTTAGTAGATAATGTGCAATGGTTATGATGGACAACCAGTATCTTTCGATAGACAATGTACTTATTTCAGGATTATTTTGTGTCATGATAATTTTAGTTCATATTTTTGTAACAAAGTTAATTGATTGTATCGCAATTTGTTGAGTAATTCACTCATCCTTTTACCTGGAAAACTAAAAAACAAAATAAATACTTTAAATAAATAATCTTTTCATAATTTGCAACATTAAAAAAAAATAGATCTTAAAAACATGCAAGGTTGACTTCATTTATTTAATTTTAATTGTCCTTTTTTTAATTATTTAATTTTATATTGCATTGTAAATATTATTATTATAAATTTAAAAAATTTAATAGATAATATATTTACACAACATAAGAAAATTATTACTAACCAATATATTTTTTTATTCTTTAATTAAAATAATATTTTTAATAAAACAATTCATTAATTTATGTAATGTTAACTTAATTCTTTAATTAAAACAATATATTGACTAAAACATATAAGGTTAATGTCATATAACGTTAATTTCTTTTTTAAATTGTTTAATTTTATATTGTCTTATAAACATTATTATTATAAATTATTTAAATGATATTTTTAACAAAAAAATTGTTTTGAATTGTTTAAAATCACAATTTAGCTACAGGTGTAGCCAATTTAGTACGAACTAGAGGCATAGGCAATAAGCCACAGTCTACAATAGGTGATGAAAATAGCATCTAAAAAAGGGGGCCACTAGGGAAACAACTACCAAAGTGCTTTGGCTATAGGTAGTAAATTTACAAAATGAAAGGTCTAGTAACCTAGACAATTTGTTGAGTAAATTTATTAATTTTTTTTGGAAACAAAATTAATAAAAATAAAATAAAAATACAATATCATATATTAACCATCTATTATATACTCGTGAAACAAATAAGTAAACATTTAAAACCATCACTCTGGATAAAAAATATGAATCCAAAAATATAACTAATACTTAAATCAAGTTTTTTTTAAATATAAAATATTAAACATAAAATATGAATCTAAAAATATAACTAATATTGAGTTTTTGAAGACTAACTAAGAGATTAATCCATTTAATTTCATCTAATTTTTTGTTTTTATTTTTATTTTTTCATAAAAAAATCATTGCTTTTTTTAGGTAAAAAATGTTTTAATTAAAAATCTTGAGTAATTAAAAAAATTAATAAATAAGCAATCAATTTTAATATTAAAACATTATAAAAATTGTAAATTATATTTAACTTTAATATTATAACTTTATAAAAGTTAAAAAGTATATTTTTAAATTTTATGTTTACATCATAGTAAACAAAAAAATTAAAACATGAAACTTTTAAATGAATATTAAATCTAAAATAATCAAATCAAATCAAATCTTGAGGAATTGAAGTATTTAAATCAAATCTTGAGGAGTTTTTAGGGAATTGAAAGTGTAAGTAGGGTGCCATCAATGAGTAATTTAAAACTAATTAATGTTACTTTGGTATTTGTAAAATAATTAATATGTATACCATTTTTTAACTATGTCGCAATTTTTTTTTCAAATAAAATATTTTTAAAATAATTTTGAAAAACTAATTGTCACCTTCAATTAGGGTTATTTAGTCAAATCAAAGCTTGCAACCAATTATAAAATAGTAATTTTTAATTTCAAAAACTAAAACACATATTTTATTATTTTAAAAATAAAATTAATAATTAATTTTAGCAAAACATAATAAAGTAACCATAAAATTGTTAAAATTAATAAAAAGTCTTTATAGTTTTGACAACTTATCCATTACTATAATCTCGCAGGAGCTAATAAGAAAATAATATTATGTTAGAAATAATAATTCCTATTATAATTAATTATATTATATTTGTGATGTTCGCTTAGATGTTAAAAGAAAAAGAAAAGAAAAGAAAAGAAAATAGTACAGGTATTATATTGAGAAAAACGAACATGAAGGAAGAAAAGTTATGTGTAGAGTTGAATGGCAATAAACATTTTAAAAGAGATGTGAAATAATATGGAAAATATTAAAAAATAATCTCGAAAATATGCCATCGTTTAGAATAATTTCATCAAAGTTTTAAATAAAGAGCAAAATGGAAAATGCATACAAACATGTGTCATGGCATACAATAATCCAACCAAAGTTAGGAAATAAATAAGAAAATTAATAATAATGCTCTTATGTCCTTTCTCTTTACTGTGATGTAAAGTATAACTCCCATCATGTTATTTGAAGTGGACCATGTAACTTATAATAATACCTTCTTTATTACATGTACCTTACATTCAAGAAGATTTTAGTAGTTTCCTTACAATAATGATACATGATGAGTTTATCTTCATGAATCACCATTGTCACTGGTCTCTTTCAACGTGACATATTTCATTTCTTCCATTTTCAAAAAAGCAGTGATTTATTGATGTGAACTTGGAAAGTCTTCTATGCATTCTATATTTTTACTTTTTGATATTAATCTTGATTTTAAATAAGTTGGGAACTAAAAACGCAACTATTTGCATAATTTTTGGTGGTCTTTAAAGTAGAAATTTGGTCAAAATTTTAGGGTTATAATGCTAAGGGTTTGATGGCAGAGTTCTAATGTGTAACTTTGTTTCTGGGTTTTAGCTTATTTTAAACCGATTCAGATGCTCAAAAAATCGAGAAGAGTTCCAGATCAATTAGAACTCTGCCTTTCTTGAATTACCGGATTATGGTAAGAAGGTGCAAAGTGTTATGTTCTTAGACAACATTTTTAAATAATACCTCGACACCTTTCGCATGTTCCACAAACTCAACTTAATATCAATTTTTGGTCCATACCAAAGCATGGACTATATATTTTTATGTGCAAGTAAAAGTGCTTTGACTTAGCATTAATTCAATTTCATGTTAGATTTTTTTATAAAGATTTACAATGTTTATAAATATACTTTATTACATTGATTTTATTGGAAATTAAAAAGTAAATCTTTAAATTTTACTAATTATATTTTATCACTAGTAAAGAGGTTATCGATGGGACATAAATCATTGAGATTGTGTGTTAAGGTCCTACCCTAACCCCCTTACTTTAGAAGTTAGTCAAGTAATGTATACACCCATCTCTTCGAAATAAGGGCAAGTAGTTAATAGTCAACAATCAATATAAAAATTGTATCTCTATTAATGAAGGCCCACTAAAAAGTTGGTACTCATTAATAATTGGACCATGTCAAGTAGTTACTGTTTTGGATCTTGGAATCCTATCTAAAGATCTAGAAGGCTATGAATTTCTTTGTCAAGAATTATGTATTGGAACTCCACTAAAGTGAAAGGTTTCCCAACCATAAGAGGTGCATGAACATTACTTCCATATTCGAATATCTTAATATAAGAAACTAATTTTGTTGCATTTATATTCCTTATTCTCTTTGTTCAGTTATTCTATATTATAATATTGGGATTTTGGCATTGTTTATCTCTATTTATCTTGTTTCTACTCTAATCTACATGATTAAGCACATCACAAGTGGTATCATAGCACTTTCCTATGTCAACAGGCCTTCAAATTTTAATAATGTTTTTTACGCAAGATATGTGTTCCAACATCTTTAAATAACTGCATAGGTCTATCATTCAACGCATAAAATTATGGTTGGGGAAGCATGCACACACAAAAAATACAACTAGTACTTGGCCACATTTGTTAGACACCATTGTAACCTCTATCAGGGCCCCTTCAAGCAGTACCACATCAAACAACACCTGCGCACATAATATCTCTTCCACGTACCCTTGGGTATATCAGAAGTCCCATAGGAAACCTAACCTAGTTGTACATAATCTCATCGATCCTCTTGTTGCTATAGCGGCATCGTGCACAACACTTATAAAATTCTCACATACGTAGGTAGACAAATAGTACAGTTAAGGCCATGGTTAAGCCTCCTCAGTTAGAGCCTTAAGAGATTAGGTTGAGGATTGTTGTCGAACCTTGCAAAGATATAAGAGAACTAGAGAACCTGATAACCCCTTATCCTCGAGACCCTGGAAACTCTCATCTCTATATCCCACCAATGAAATTCCTACTTTTTTGCATCCCGTAGGAATTTGGGAATTATGTTAGTGGAGTAACATTCACTGAGGGAGTCTAGGTGTCCCGAAAACCCTAATTTGTAACCTATATAAAAATAGCCCTTGCACCATTCCTATTGTTTGAAATATATCTCTAATAACCCTTTTTGGGTGGACCCACAACACTCTTGTTGGATACCTACCCCAATTATGAACATGATTGACTAAATTGAATAAAACACATGAACTCATTAATAGACTAATATATACTAGATGAATATGTCTTACCATAAAGAGCAACTTTGGAATAAGATATTGAACTCCTTGGGTAGGAGGCACTGTCGTTGGATGAATATCCATCTCAGCAACAACCACAACTAAAATTGAGGGAGTAGACTTTGCTACTGGCAATGGCTATGAGCAACCATTTATTTCAAATAGTTATATGTTATATGCTTGAATCAATAATGTAACGCATGAATTAATTGGGTGCAAATTTTGAAATAGTTATCTCTTTGTGAGATGTTTCCATCTTCGATACAACATCAACTGCTTCCTCGACGACTCTTTTCAAGTCCTACATCGAGGGATCTCCAAGAGATAACTATAAACATACATGAATTTGAACAAGCATTGGAGAAATAGTAAAAAATGTGCAATGGAATGTACGTTTTAAAAATCAACAACTATGATTAAAGGATAGGAAATATATCTTCTCTATGTATCCCCACCTTCTTTATTTTGAGGAGTGGATTATATAGCATAAACATGTGCAACAAATGGGTGGTTTGACTCTCCATGAATCACCTACAATCACCAAGTGCTCAAATAGTTAAAAGCATGGATTCAGTAAAGAACTAACATGAATTACTTATGTACATAACGTGTTGAAATGGATCATACCTCTAACTGAGTTGTGCATGTTGACTCAGACATAGATGTCTGTACAGTGGGGGGCACCTCAATGCTCTCCTCCCACAATGCCTACAAACATTGAGTGTTGAAATAGTAAAATAAATCCATTCATTAGAAAACTAACATGAATTAACAATGTGACAGGTTAAACAAATATATACCAGTAGGTGAGTTGTGGCTATGAACTTAGGCACTAATGTCTCTACAGTGGGGGGTCACCTCAATTCTCTCCTCTATCAATGCAACCAAACATTTAATGCTCAAATAGTCAAATGGATGCATTCATTATAAAACTAACATGAATTAGTAATGTAACATGTTAAAAAAGGATACCTTTGCCTAAGTTCTGCTTATGAACTTGAGCACCAATATGTATCTACAGTGGGGGGCCCCTCAATGCTCTCCTCTATCAATGTTTGCAAACATCGAGTGTTCAAATAGTCAAATAGATGCATTCATTAGAAAACTAACATGAATTAGTAATGTAACATATTCAAAAAAGATACCTAGGCCTAAGATGTGTCTGTGAATTCAGGCACAAATGTCTCTCTAGTGGAAGCACCAACAATGTTCTGTCCTAGGGGATATTAGGCGAACAACTACAATTTAAAAACATAAAAGATGAGAAAACTAGATATATCTATGAGCCAAAAGGAACAAATATTTTCGAACAAAACCTTTAATTCACATGTAATTACCTACTACTAAAATTAAACCATCATGGGAAAAGCCATAACCATCAGGGTCTCTGAATAAGGAAAATATGTCTTCTTTGCTTATCTTTAGTTTTTTTATTGCATAGTGGTCAACACAACAATTAACACACACAATAGAAAAACACAACAATTAGCATATATCAAAACAATATAAAGCATAGCGTAAAGCATAAGTTCAATTAACACTTAAATTATTAGGTTAGCTTTTTTTAAGTGACAATTTCCATTGACAAAGATAAATAAGCACTACATAAGATAAGTAAACATTAATGTTACAATCATGAGAATCGTATATAAACTGAAAAATACATCCCTAGGAGACTCAATAAAATTACGAATGGTGAGAATATTCTACAACCAATTACAACTTGCAAGGATAAGAACACAAGCTAACAACATATTTGAAAGGAAATGAACTTGTATTTTAATTGAGGGTTAGGGTTCTGCCGGAGTGCCGACTACACCTACTGTGACTGGTTTTTGATGGCGGTAATCTTCCCTACGCTTTTTTCTGGGTTGCATTGACAGTTTAGAGTCCCAGCACCGGTGGATTTTTCGTTGTTTGTCAGTGTCTGACTGTCTTTGGTCCCGGTCTCGGTTCCTTTTGCTGGAGTATATTGGTATTGTTGTCTTGTTGGCTCAGTCGGCTGCCTTTTAGGGTCATACTCTCCATGCACGTTGATTGACCCGGTTCTTGCGCGGTTCCTGTCCTCATGCTTCGACTGGAAGATTGAGCGGTCTCTTTGGACTGTTCGGCGGAGACTTTGTGTTTTATCATCCCTTAGCATGGGTTCCAGATATGATGGGTGATGCCATTTATGGTTAACTTGAGTAGTCTGTAGCACCCGACATAATCACGAGAACTAGTGCAGGTACTTTCCGACTTCACTGTTTATTTTTTTTTCCTTGTACTAGGTCTAGGGCTTGGTGTAAATGCTTATTCTAAGGGTTTATGGGCTTTATATGTCGGCCACTCCACATGGAGTTCACCCTCGATTCCTGAGGGTTAGTACCAACCATGATAAAAAAGTGGGAATTTATGTATTGTTTAGCCTTCTGTTTGGTTGTTTTTGTCAGTTTTGGGTTCTGTTGGTAACCTTGGTTGTCAACGTTCGCCTCTTGTCTGAAACTTTATAGTTGTTGACTAACTGCCTGTGAGGTTTTCGCCCTTGGCTGACCTTGTTTTCTGTTGTTCCTGGGGTGTGGTCCTTATTGTCTTAGCTCTCAGCCTGTCTCAGAATTTTTGGGTGGGATTACTTGGGTGCTGGTCTGCCTCGATTGTTGGCTCTCCCAAGGGTTACAGTGACCTAACCCTTGTCTTACATATGTCAACCTCAGGTAACCCTGGTGTCTCCTTGAAGACTGGTGGGGGACCTATGGTGGGCCGCTCACAGTACCATGGACGTGCCCGCTGGAAAGAAAAATCGCTTAAGGCTCTTGACCTAAAACGTTGGTTTGTATTGGGTCTTGATGTTTACATGGACAAGGTTGAAACCCTTTGTCACAGATCCCTTATCAGAAGGCATGCGTACTACTCCTTGACGAAGGAAGAATGGGTCGAGTGGGCGACCATTCATTGGAAACCTATCATTCACTATGTGCCCACTGGCAATCTACTAGCTAATAATTGGCTGGTTTTTGTATTTATTGAAGATATTGATGCCACCTGCATCTTAGGGAATCTTTGGACTATCCAAAAGGGTTCCTTAGTCTTGAACCGCTAGCATACTGGTTTCGATCCGCTTACGGAAAGGGTCATTATTCGACACTTGTGGGTTCTCCTTCCTGCATTACCCTTCCCTCTATGGAATAAAGATATTCTCACAGGCTTGGCTAACTCGATTGGGCACTTTGTTTCCCTTGAAAAGGACTTTCACTTGTTATTTGACAAGCGGATAGCTAAGGTCCTGGTTGAACTTGATATATCTAATGGATTCTTCCCAAGATTGAGATTGTCTATGGTGATCATGTTATTACTCAGAGGCTAGACTACCTGAACATGCCCTTTAGGTGTAACTACTGCCATGAGGCTGGGAATCTGCACAATCCCTGTGCTCTTCTCCACAAGGGTCGTCCGGTTAAGAGGGGTTTTGATCTTAGTCATGGTCCTATCTCCCCCTCCCCTGATGACAGTCAACCCCCTATGGTACCCTTGTTTCAATCTCCTGAGGATATTTACGTCTCTTCCTCACCAACACCTTATGAAGGACTGTCCAAAGGAGAACTAATGTTTATTGAAGACATTGAAGTATGTGCTCATCACTCTCGTCCTATGATTTCAGATATTCCCCTAAAGCACTCTGCCCTAGAGCCCAACAATTCTTTTGATGATCCTCTAGAGGAGGGGCCTCCCCCCTTTACTCTGGAACATTATCCTTCACTCCCAGATCCCTCTGCTTCCCCTCCCTCTCACTCACTAGGTACTTCTGCTTCACCTATGAACACCTTACCTTCTAGCCTAGAGAAGCACCTACTTTCATGGATCCCTCTTTCCTAAACTCCCTCTCGATATTCTCTGACAAATCTCCTATTTCTCATTCCACACTCCCCTTGGACTCCATTCGTTTCAAAAATGTGACCATCTGTAAGGCTAAGAAGCCTTCTTCATAGGACTTGGGCAATTTGGGACACTATACCCCTCTCTCTTCATGGTTAAAGAATGCAGCTAGACAGACTCGTTCTTCTCCCTCCACATCATAGGTACTTAGAGCAAGCACACATAAATAATTAGGTTCCCCATGAAAATATTATCCATGAATATTCGGGGTTTTGGACGGCTTTCCAAACAAAAATCCCTCGGCTCACTGTTCTCTGATCTTAATATAGACATGATATTACTTCAAGAAACTATGTGCAATTATTCTCAGTCACTCCTTCTATTTTCGAAATTAAATCCTGGGTGGGAGTTCTGTGCATTAGATGCTGCAAGACTTTCTGGTGGCCTCCTTGCAGGGTGGAACCCTCTCCTGGTTCACTGCAAGGCCTATTCCTTAATTGATGGTATCGTGCTCAGAGCTAGCATACAGGGGATATCTGAGATCCTTTCCATTATTAACTTCTATGGGCCTTATGCCCAGAGAACTGTATTTTGGGATAACATTTTGGCTAGTGGTTTGCTATCCTTACAAAAATTACTCTTGGCTGGTGATCTAAATTTCACAATCTCCTCTTCTGAAGTTTGGGGTACTCAAGCAAGGTCTGACCCCTTGGATTCTTACTTCACCCAGCTTATTACAAGTAACAATTTAGTTGATCTCTCAATGAACTATCCTCGCCCTACTTGGAGGAATGGTCGTTTGGGGGATGCAGGCATTAGAAAAAGACTTAATCGGTTCTTATTATTTTACTATCTCCTCCCTAGCCTTGCCTGCTATAGATCTTGGGCTACTCCTTCAGATGTCTCTAACCATTACCCTATTTGTCTGGAATGGGGCTCGATACTTACTTCTCAATGTTATCCCTTTAAATTTAATAGAGCTTGGCTCTTGGATGATGACTTCTCTCCTCTGGTTACTACATCTTGGAAGGCTCCTCTGACCTCGGGTCCTCTAAATCATTTGGACTCCTTCTCCCTTAAATTGGTTAGACTCAAGAGTACGGTTAAAAGCTGGGAAAGGAAGAAAAAAGGTGAAAGAAAACAAATGATATTAGAAATAAATGATGAGATCTCTGACATCTTACAGAAGGACTCCGGTCTATTGTCACCAGTGAATTCAGATAAGCTCACAATTCTACAAGATAGGAAAGGTAAATATTGGGCTCATGAGATCACTCCTCTGAGACTTAAGAGCATAGTGCTCTGGATAAATGAAGGGAATGCAAATACTAAGTTTTTTCACTCCCATGCATCTGCAAGAAGAAATTCTAAAGCTATCTGGTCCCTAAATGATAAGAATGGTAACATGGCCTCAGAGGATGCACCTATAAAACAACTTGGGAAACAACATTTATGTGATCTATTTGAGGATGATAGAACTACAAATATTACTGATCAATTGAAGGTGATTAGGCTATTCCCCACTTTGACTGGGAAAGAGGATGTAGATTGATTCCTAGAGCCTATATCTATTCAAGAAGTGGAAGTTATCCTTAAGGGCTTCAAGAAAGATAAAATCCCTGGCCCGGATGGATGGCCGATTGAATTCTTCTTGGCTTTTTTTGACCTCATTGGGGAGGAACTAGTCATGGTAGCTGAAAAATCTAGAACTGAAGGGGAAGTTCCTGGATCACTAAACTCAACCTTCTTGACTCCAATTCCTAAGTGTGAAAAGCCTTCTACATTTGCTGATTTTCTCCCTATCTCGTTATGCAACCTTGTTTAGAAGGTCATCTCCAAGATTGTAGCACTTCGTCTTAAGCCATTATTGAACAAGACTATATCTTCCCAACATTTTGGTTTTTCAAAGGATAGGCAAATTACAGAACCTGTTGGCATAACCCAGGAATATTGCACTCTATTAAAACCAAGAATTCTAAAGTCATGGTGTTAAAACTTGACTTGGTCAAAGCCTTTGATAGGGTTAATTGGACTTTTCTAAGACTTCTACTTCTCCAGATTGGCATACCTCTGATTGGTGTGAATTGGATTATGGGATGTGTTACTAATGCTTGTTTTGCAGTCTTAGTCAATGGGACACCATCTGAATTTTTCCCAGCCTCAAGGGGAATTCATCAAGGTTGTCCCTTATCTCCCTTACTATTCATCCTGATTATTGAAAGTCTCAGTAGGATTATATTGGATGCTCAACAAAAATGTCTCATCAAAGGATTCCATTACTCTCTTTATCTGTCTATTACTCACATGTTATTTGTTGACGATGTTCTCTTATTTGGTATTTCTATTGTCAGTGAATGGAAAGCATATAAAGATTCCCTAGACCTATTTTTTCAACTATGGGTATGGCTATCAGCATAGAAAATTATTCCTTTCTTTATCAGGATGTCGATGAAGATATTCAGAGCCAAATTGTTGAGCTCCTTCCCTACAACATGGCACCTATCCAAACTGGTTTCAAATACTTGGGATGTCACCTTAAACCCTTGGGGTTGTTAAATTTTCATATGCTTAGCTAAGACATCAGTATTTCATTTCATTTTCATGACAAAAGCATATAAACAGGATCACTGAAAGATAGACAAGCACAACCATAAAAAAGGAACACAAATATTTATCCTGGGAAAACCCTTAAAGGGAAAAACCCAGCAAAAGCTTCCTCAATATAGATGCCCCAAAAAGATAAAAGATAAAACCAGCAAGGAGATCAAAGCCTGATCCTCCTCCTTCTCCAACTACTTCTCTTCTCCACTAATGTGCTACACAAGTGAGAGTGTTTGTGTCTCAAATTAGGAGCACTACACCTCTATTTATATTTATCCGTTCACTTAAGTTAACTCATTTGACATGTAGGCTCGAGTTAAATCATGTAGGCTCGAGTTACACATGTAGGCTCAAGTAACCACACTGGGGTGCTGATGACCCACCTTTACAATTAGAGGGGACTACCTTATGACTCTTATTAGTTCTTCCGATTAGGAGCATTGGGGTACAATGTAATACAAGTGGTTCTCCTGGTAGGACCATCGGGGACCACAAAAAGATACATATAGAATATTCTTTGAAGTTACAATATTTCAACACGGGTATCGATCATCTGAATGGAGATGGATGGTGGAAATGTTTGAAAATAAGATTAGGAACTGGTCATACCAGTTACTATCTCTTGGTGGCAGAGTTGTCCTTATTAGATCGGTTCTCACCGGTCTTGTTGTATATTGGTTTTCCCTGGCCAGATGTCCAAAATCTATTATGAATATGTTGAGGAAATATATTCTTTCCTTCCTATGGGGGAACAGTGATGGGCATCCCAAATATCACTTGGCAAGCTGGGAAGCTGTTTCAACCCCAATTGAATGCAGTGGTTGGGATCTCTCTTAGGCTGAAGAATATGTAGCTACTCCTTAAGGGGAATGGCATTTGGAGTCGGATCATAACACATAAGTACATTAAAAACAAACCCTTGGAGGATTGGATCAAATCCTGAAAGCTCATTACCAATGGAACTTCATATTTCTCGAATGGCTTTATAAGGATATTGTCTTGGATTACTTGTCAGCTTGGTTGGAAGGTTGGAAATGGTCTAAAAATCCGCCTGGGATTTGATCCTATTGTAGGCCTCGACTCTCCGTGTCTTTTACCAGTGGACCTTAGGGATTATCTTGCTGACTTTGGTATTTCTAACCTGGCACAAGCTCAGAACCTGGAAGGTTATACTCAATGTTACAATTGCTGGTACACGGTGACAGACCTCAACTTGGGAGGTGTTTGGGCTGATCAATGGTTGTCTTTTGTCAAAGGCCTATCACATGGCAGAATTAAGATTGGAAATCTTGAAGTCTCCCTGCTCTGGATGTTTGATAAAAAATATGGAATGGTCTTTGCCAAAAATGCTTATGAGCTCATAGTGTCTGAGCATTTGTCTCTGTTAAAAGATGGCATCCTCCCGATGGTTTGGGACTTCAACATCCCACAGAAATTGAAGTGCTTTACTTGGATGGATATTAATAGGAAAATAAACACTTGGGATAACCTGTAAAATAGGGGTTTGTTCGACCCTAACAGTTTTAGTCTCTATAAAAACGAGGCTGAAACCGTTGATCACATTTTTGTAGGCTGCTCCTTTGTGAAAAAGGTCATAAACAACTTGGGAAGTATGTTTGATGTCCATTTACTTTGGTCTGATTCATCTCTATTAGAAAACCATTCCATCTAGGTTACAAAGGGTGGGAGGCTTCTGTATCTGCCCTTCTTTTTTATCTGGAATCTATGGAAGACCGGGAATAGCTATATTTTTGAAGACAAGGAACCAATAATTTCCATACTTTGTCATGTGATCATGTTAGATGTTGCATCACATCAGGTGCCACAAGTAAATAGGTCCAAAGTCAGGCTCATTGGAGATCCTCCTGCTAAAAAATTTCCAATGGTGTTTTTTGATGGAGTTGCGGAAGATTCTATTGGAGGAGCAGGTGTTTGTATTTGGTTAAATGATCAGCATTTTCACTCTATAAAATTAGGCTGTGGACACATCACTAATACTAGAGCCGAGCTATTGGCGCTCTGGGCATCATTATACATTGCTAAAGATATTGGGTTGCCATACTTACATATGTTTGGCGATTCCTCTGTGATTATAAACTGGGCAAGGGATGAATCCACACTTGCTATGGTGAACTTAGAGTCCTGGTGCATAAACACTAGGAAAGTCATATCTTTGTTCACATTTGTGGATTTCAGTCATGTCTTTAGGGAACATAACAAGAGGGCAGACACACTATACAAGGAAGGGCTTAATATGTCTGCAGACCATCTTTCTCTCACTGAAATATGTGATGATGAATTTTATGGGGAGGTTACACTTCAACATTTTTTAGAGCACTGCTGTGGTTCTTAGACTTTTAGTCTCTTAGCTCCTTATTTGTGAAATTTTTGGTTAAGATGATTAGCTATGTCTCTGGCTTTTGAGTGATTCAAGCCCTAACTTGGATATTGTTTTTGGGCTCTTATTATATTCTTTAGGGACATACTTGATTGATTGGCCTACTCTGGATTTTATGAGAGGACACATTTCTTGTATATGATGCCCAGGCACTGATAGTTAGGCTCTGTGGGAGAGAAATCTCTCTTATACTTGACGCTGATGTACTTCTGGATGTTATTGGTTCCATATGTGTTGGACTTGCTGTATTTTTGATAATGTACCCAGTTCCTTTGATTCAATAGAATAGCAAGGAATGCTTTTTTTGGTTTGAAAAACAAGATAACAACATATTTACTATCAAATCAAGATACTTCATAATGGAAACATAACCATTCACATGACTATATAGGTTCATCTTTCAAGATTTACGAATGACTTGGAATTATAGATCGTAAACTCTTATCCTTCCAAGAATACTTAAACATCATCCTAAATTTGGTGATTAGGATATTCTTTAATAAAAATGTTCAAGATTTCAATTGCAAACAATTAATATCATACTTTTAACTAATAGTATGTCTTATGTCTTCTTGATACTATTATGTCTTCTTGTGATGAGAAACAAAATAACGACCTTATGAATTTTAAACAATTGTGTAATTATCTTTTTTTATGCAATACATTTTTGGTACTCATAGGTTATTGTGTAGAGAGACTTATAATCGGCTCAAATAAAAATAAAAAATAAAAATAAAATAATTTGAATATAGCAAAAAATTGGTTAGCTTATTAAAATAAAATAAATATCAAAACATAATAAAAATAGAGCCAATTATAAATTCATATATGAAGGATTTTGAGGTTCACATTTCTTCACTAACTAATGTGATAAACTAAACTAACTAAATGACATAAACTTTTCTCGCTGTATTAAACACAATTACTATTATCTTTTTCTTCATGATTAATGTGATACTTTCAATTAACGCAAATTAAAAATGAAATATTAACCCAAACAAAATCTTTATTATTACAATTACAATCTATTCATTGATGCTCTTATTAATTATTTCGCAAAAAGAAATTTGCATCAACCACAATCTTTCTTTCAAAACAATAAAGGCTTATAGTGTTAAGCTTAAAAAATTAAAATTAAATCAAGGTTTTAAATCTAATATTCTTCTTAAAGTTGAATATTCGCTTCATATGGTTTCATATTATCCATTTACTAATTTGGTTTACAAATGTTTCACATGGTTAGATAGTAAACAAACTATGGTTTCATAATATTTCTTTTTAACGAATTTAAACACCGAGTCATGTTTCATGGGTAAATTTCTTTGATTTGGAAAAATTTAATGTTGTTTTAAGACAATGTTGTTTTCTTTTTCAATAAATCCAACGATTGTTTGTTTTCCGCATAGTCGTTGCCATTTTTTTTGCTTTTTTTATTTTCTCGTCATTACATATCATTAATAAGGTTATGTTGTTATTAATAAGGTAGATTTCGAGAGATTGTCATTTTCACATTATAACATTTTAAAAACGTGGCATTAAAAATCTTGGTTTAAAGCTAAATTTAAAAAAATCAATTGCATTAGGTTAATTTTGATAACCGGATTCTAACTAAACCACATTAATCATTGTTTTGGATCTTTTCAAACTTTTCAAAATATATTTAAGAGGTCATAGTATTATTGTGGTTATTTTTCAAACTTTTAAAAATAATTTTTGATTTTAAAATATTTATTTTCATTCTAAATCATGCGCAATAATTAATATGCTTCACCCTAGAATTATCAAATTTCACATTTCAAAGCACTCTATCACACTAACTACTCAACCTCTTATCATTCACTCATCACAATCATATATAAAATATTGAAATCACATCTAAATCCTTTCTCTAAATCCCTTGTAATAACCGCTTAATTTTTAAAACCATAAATATTAAAACATTCAAATATTATAACCATATTCAAACATTACTATCATGTTGAAACTGGATTTAGGGTTGTTTAAAGCGGTTTAAACATATTCTCCATTTGCGCGCATAGAAAAAAATACCTGCAAATAATATATCAGTTCTCAATTTGTTGCAGTGACCAACTCTGTAATGCAAATAATACACGCACTATCTAGATATCACTGTAATGCAATTTTTTTATTATCAATGTAATGCTAATAATACTTGAGCTATCCATATAATTGATAATTAATGATATGATACAAATATTACCTCCCCGTTCACTACAACAATATTATCATTTTCACTTGATGCACATACTACAACAATATGGATTGATACATGGGGAATACAGGTAATTAATGACCTAATACAAACATTACCTTCCCTCCTGATCAGTGCAAAATTATTATCATTTCCAATGCTTCGAGATACTACAAGGATATGCATAAATATACGTGCCATCCACTGCAACAATTAATTTGTGGAGATATGAAACTAATTTGTGCAGGCAACAAATTAATTTTCACATGTAATAAGAGTATTAATACAATGCCATAAAAATATGATATTAATTACCACAAATATTACCAACACAATCAAATATATCAAGTGATACCCCTTGGCATATCTTCCATGGCAGTGTGCAATAATGTGGAGGCATACCCAGTAGCGTGATAATCCACGAAAACCTGCCATTCAACTACACATGTTATGTTGTTGAAAATGTGATTTTAACTACAGAATGGGTGACTATTGGATTTGGTAGAGGGAAAAAGGTTTACACCTCTAGCAATTTGATCCCTCTCGACGCTTGGTAGAGACAACTTTAAAATAGATCTATATTGGTATATCTTTTTCTTCTTTAATCTTGAACATGTAAATTATTAAAGACCATCTTCATCTCATTCATTTACCTAGTATTATATGATGGAGGTTGTTTAGTCTTTACCCATACTTTTTAAATGTATAAACTTCCACTATATGTCCTTTTTAATTCCATATACAACTTTCATATGTGCAATCCTTAGCCATGCTTCACTTCATTATATCTCAAACTCCTTCACACTGCCATCTAAGACCTAAATTTAATTATTGTTATATATTTTGAGTTAAAGTCTTTTGAAAATATGGTGTTCAAACACTTACTAAAATAATCCTTCAATGTCTTGGATGGTATGGTTCTCCTGTATTTGCTAGGGGCAATTCTTCCCTTTAGTTTCCTTCATTTAATATTGATCTCCTCATATAAGCGATAAAAGTCCACAATATACAACCATTCATTCAAGGGATTTATGGTTTGCTAAATGAAATCATATTGATATGACGTTGGTGCTGTCTTCCGTTTTCCCCTAGTTCTACCTAGGGCGACACCAAAAACCTTGATTAGGGTATTTTTCTAGATAAAAGGTAATAGGGTTTCTTACTCGAATAGTGATGTAAGTTGTCATGCAATGTGCACAATTTCGAATATTGAATTATACAAGTTTTGGCTTGAATGGTTTAAAATATAAAAGTTGTGTGATAAATTGAACTTGAAACAATCCCTTTTCAAAGTAATATATTTATAATAAGCCTCGATTAATGATGGCTTAAGTAATGAATTTCACACCATGAAAATTCATCCCATGCTCTTTCATTCAAAGCTATCAAAAATCTATATACTATTGCAAGTATTAAATCAAGATATCAAACAATTAGTGTTCAAAGGAAAATATTATAATGGATTTATTAAATAAGTAAAGATATTTTTTGAGTCACTGTCACCACAGTGAAATATGAGCTTTTACCTTGGAAACTCACTAAGAAATGTAGCCATCATCATCTTGGCAAAACAAAAAAAATTAAGCTAACTTTGAAATTCTTGCTACAATGCAAAAGAGATTTATTTTTCCATGTAATTCATGAATAGGAATCCTTAGAGATTTCACCATTGTTGATGAGTGGTAACTAAGATAAATTATCAACGTAGATTGTAGTACACATGACCTAAGAGTGGCATTGAGTAGGAGCATATCACACATAAATTTGGTTGAGGGACTTCACACCAAGACCTCTTATTTCAATCCATAACACTTAATCACTTGAGATAACCCTTGAGGCTACAATCCAAATAAGAATATTGGTAAAGGGATCATTAAATGGATTCATATTCCTTTGTGTCCTCTTCCACAGGCACAAAGAGGCTTTTACAAAATCATGGAGGCTAACGAGGACTAATTATTTGACTCTTTTGAAGATCCTTATGGAGGAAATCAAATTTTTGGATCACATTTGGTGGTCAAAGAAATAGTCATAGGATGAATGGTTTTTATACCGTGAAGAAACATGATCTACAGGAGGAGACTTTGGGAAAATAGGAAACATTGTTTGACAGAGCATCCAAAATAATATCAAAACCTATTAAAGGGGATGGTGAAATGTATAAGACACCTAGTGTAGTGCAATCCACTAACTTCAATAGAGGTAATGTTGAGGAGGTAAGTCATAAAGTATTATTTAATGATCATCTAGTCACCTCATTGAATTCTCTTGAGGGTTGTGTATATGCCAAACTTGATATAGAAAAAATCTCTAGTGATGTACATTAACACCTTCTGATAAATGGTCAAAAAAATCACCTAAATTTCTCCCATTCCATGTGTTTTTTTCAACGGTGGTATATGATTTGGTTCCAATTGGAAATCATATACATGTGTCTTCTATATTTTCCAGCTCAACCTTTACTTCCATTAGCTATGTGGTGTCATCAATATTGTCACAACAACAATTCTCAAGTTTGGAGCAAAAGTTCCATTAGAACACTTGCTTGCATATAGAAAGTCAATGGAAATTGTGTTTTTCTTCACTATTTACATCAACGTATGGGTGATATGGATTTAAATTATGTTTGGATCCATAGTATTCTCCTAACCATCCTCTCTAAAAATTAAATAGATCATTCCAAGGCTTAAGAATCTCAACAGGAATGTTAAATAGTAGATGAAACACTTTCAACCATGTTGTACATAAATCTAGGAGCATATCCCATGCCCATCTATAAGGCTCACAATAATAATTATTTGTGTTATCACGAAAAACTTGCACACTTGCAACAATTTCGTGAATAACATAGTAAAGCGTCATCAACATACAACATGCATCCATCCGAAGACATTTTCACAAGATCCAAAGAGCATATTGAGTCCAAAATGGCCTCAAATCAGTCAATAGCCACAATCCTACAGGTTAAAACTCCATTTATATGTGCTACAACACACATCTCCATAACAACACCCACATTGTAGCATGGATTATCCTTCAATGTCCGAACGACTGACGCAAACAAAGAGATCTCGCCCACCATCGACACATTGAAGGCTCATAAAAGCTCCACTTAGTTAAAGAATTTGAATTCTGGTCTTCCACACACTTGGTTGCCTTAAATGGCCTCTTGGTGTACTTTGGAGCCAAAACATGGATCATTGGGTTCACATTATGATCTTGTTATATTTTGGCCACCTCTTGGCATATAAAAGAAATCCGTGGGAATGCTTATTGTAAGAAGAGATTTAAGTGAGGTTATGATGCTGTAATTCTGATAGAGCTTTCTCTTAGCTGACCTGTTCCCTCTTATCAAGCATTTACCAAAGCTCCCTTACCTTCTTCCCTCAAGGGGCAAGTGCTCTTCTCATTTGGTTCCTTAACCATTTTCCAAACAAGTTTGGACAAGAAAGGCCTCCCTTAGGAATATTTTTTGCCTCCTTTTAGAGTTCACATCTCCAATGTGTTGTACTAGCTTGACCATTGGAAAATATACAAGTGGTTTATCTCATATCGATTGTTAGAGTTTTCATCTTCTACTCTCTTTGGCATGTTACTTGGTTTGGTTATAATTTTCTTTATTTTGTTTTATTTTTTCACTAAAAATGTCTTGCAAAATCACTTGGGTCACAATATTACCTCATCCAACCCTTAAAGGGGCTCCATATACCAAGGCATTGTTGCACCCTACAAGGCCTAGCCCCTTCCCAAAGTGGGAAAGCACTCTTGTGCAATATTTCCCACAACAATATTAATGGCGACTCCATATCACTTTTTTTCATTTCTCTTTACTTAGGTTTTTGTTTGTAGAGTGGTTGATTTCCAATGTATTTTGCTTTACACGTTAAGAGGACCATCCCTCTTATCCTAGGAATTCATCCCCCATTCGATCGGTTAAACCATTTTATCACTAGCATGGTTTTCAACATCTTGAACGTGT
Organism: Pseudotsuga menziesii; assembly: GCA_001517045.1. NCBI lineage: Eukaryota > Viridiplantae > Streptophyta > Pinopsida > Pinales > Pinaceae > Pseudotsuga > Pseudotsuga menziesii. The sequence goes on from LPNX010171382.1 coordinate 107,677, forward strand.
TTTTAGTGCGCATACAGTTTCGATAGACGTGTGAACAATGCATTTTAACAAGATTCCACTCACGTGGTTTGTCCGCTACACATTAGCGTGATTTATGTCTCATGGTTATCGTGTTATAGCGCTATAATGAGTGTTTCTTCCAAGCTGCAACGCAATTATAAATTTATTTTCCACGTCGTTGTCCTTTCATTAGCTTTGTATCAGTTCATTCAATAATCTACAGCCCAATTGTTGTTCATTAATGAACTAGGACTTAATTAACTAACAATGATTACTTATTTATATAGTAATTAACCCACTAAGACTAAGATTAGGAAGTAAAGGACTCATCCCTTGAAAGCTACTAAGGTAACCAACCTTGAGGATCCCCAAGGACCGCATTGTTGTCACTAGTATTCGAATTATCTTATGGTTATTTTCTTTACTTTAACATCTCTAGTTCAAGCAGTGTACACTCCATTTTTTGCACACAAGCAAGGACCTAAAGACTCTCCCCTCCCCAAGTATGCTCTTCACAATTTATGTGAATCAAAAAATGGAGTGAAGTGTAAAATACTTCCATTGCACACTTAGCATTTATTTTTGCAAGCATCATTAGTTTGTTTAGAGCTCAAGTTACAATTTCCATTATTATTATTTTCAACACTTTACTTAATTGCAACAATACCATTTGCTTTCATCGCATGTGTTTTCCCACTTCCACGCATTAAGGGACCTAAAGACTCTTTTCACCCAAGTATGCTCTTCATAATTTTAGTGAATAAAAAACAAAGGGAATTGTGAAATACCTCCCTTACACTAATTTAATTCATAACAAAATCCTTAAAAATCAACCATTGTAAATGATAACCAACTAAAATCCTCCACGGAGGTCACAAAACAATATTTTAGTTGAGTAGGATTTATTGGGCTAGGCATCCAAATAACACCCACCAATCTAGTTTCATTAGGAATATTTTTGAAACATAACATTGTTGTCTTTTAGGGTGATATCAAATCCTGCTATAAGCAAGTCAGAAGTGTACCAAGACCAAGGAGGTAAAAGCTAAGGTATAGTTTCCCTGATCTCCCCTAAGAGGCACTCACCTTGTTGTTAGGGAGACGAGAGTATACCGCCCCAACCTAGTTGTTGATCCACTCTTGACACAAGGTAACCTTAGTGGTCAAACTTAGAGCATCGCCAAGGAGCATTTGTGAGTGCAAGTGACTCCTAAATTAAGTTATTTCATTCGTATTTGTTTCCAAGTATTCCTTATTGGAACATTTGTCCCATCATCGGTAGAGCTGGCTCTTTGTTACCTCCACTAGTCAATTGTTGTGAGGATTCCACTATCACCATCAATTGTGCCTTTGGGAGGCCCAATTACATTTGAGAGGAAGGACGTTAGGTATTTTTAGGGAATTTACACTTGTTTTTATTTTCTAAACACAAGCTCATTAAACTCATAATTTAAAAGGAACCTACATGTGGACACCTTTTCACTAATTCATCTTTTCACATATCACTCACTTGTTGCACCATTTTGCATCTATTGTGGTTGGCATATTTTTTCATTTTTCAATATTATGTTTATTTCATCACCCATCACTCTCACTTGGATACTAGACTCCTACCATGGAGTAACATACCCCCCCCTTATTCAATCTCACAAACTACAAGGGATATCCCCTCTCTCGAGGGGTGTTCTTCCTTTATCTCCCCATGGTACACGAGGTATATAAGCTCCCAGGTCACGTTGATTGGATCATCTAGGAAATGACATATCCTGTTTGATTCACTCTCTCTCCTTAGAGGAAGTGTATATCCTTTTGCTTCTTCTTCTCATGGAAGAGTCTCACCTTTGTTCTCTCCCCCAAAAAGGGACTACATCACCTTCTTCTCCCCCATTAGGAGGAATCCACACTACATATTCATATTACCCTAGAATACAAATATCATCGACACATATTCCAAGATCTCCCTCTTGCGGAAACAATACATAGAATAGCATGGAAACCCCTAACCCAAACCTACCATTCATGGAAAGTTTGAACCTCCATGATCTAGCCAAACTGGTGAATGATCCCATAGTTCATGACGCCACTTGGTCTGATATGCCAGAAAATATAACTTCATACATCCCTAAGTTTGAGGGGAAATAGGGAGATGATCTTGTCAACCATATTATGTCTTCCCATATATGGCGTTCCTCCAACAACATAGTGGCAAATTTGGTACGTCTTTGTCTCTTCCAATGAACCCTCACTGGTACAATTGCAAATTGATATGTGTATTTGACATGATCATCTCATACCACGTTTGAGAGAATCACCACCACATTTCAATCCTACTTTCAATTACCAATAAGACATGATCTTAGCCTCTAAATTCTCAAAGATTCTCAACAAAACACTGTGACATGCGTAGCGGATCACATCCATGAATGGCATCGTCACCACACCTTGCGCAAAATTAACATTCACCTCACTTCCTTTTGGATTGGTTTCTTAAATCTCTCCAACCAGCTATCACAAAGGATGTGGCCACCTCAATGCCACAAAATGAGTAAGAAGTGATTCTCAAATCCCAACGCTTTGACCTTATCTATGCCCAATCATGGTATTTGCACAATGTACTATAAGATTCCCCTCGACATCGATCATTATATCCTCCCTTTGTAGGGGTGCTACATTCCACGGATGGACTTATCACATCCATTTACTCCCATGGTAAGGGTCCCTCACAATCAACTCTTGCACCACCACCCATGATGGTGCAACACCCACATTTTCTTATTATGTCGACTCCCCCTACGACTATGCAAAACCCATCATTTAGATAGCCCTAATACGAAACATACAACCCTGTCTATTTTGGTACAAGCCAAGTACAAACAGTTTCCCAACCGTAAATGGAACCAGTTGTGCCTACATCCACATCATATGCAACACAACTAGCTTATATCCCACCCTCAGGGTATAATCCTTACTATCCATACTTATGTCTCCCTGGTACGATACACATGCCTCATATGGTAGTCAACTTTGTCCAAAATTCTATGCAACAACAAGCTCAACAATTTGAGCAAATGAACATAGCTAATCCCCCAAATCATCAAAATTGTAGGAAGAATAAGGGAAAGAACAGACATCCCCAACAATAGGGGAAGGGGGAAAACCAAGCTCCCCCAAAAAACCTAAACTAGGGTAACCAACTAGCACAAGAGAGAAACCCTCCCAAGCAAGGAAATAATTCCAACCTGAGGACACGATACCCTCACTCAATCTATAATGAATATGACCATTACACTCACCATTTTCTGATTATCCCTGACTGTCAATAGATTGTGGGAGTTAAGAAGCAAACACCTACAAACCCTCTTCAGGAGCCTCCTCCACCGTAAACCTAGAAATCTATTTTACAACAACCCTTTACCAATAAAGGAGTGGTTACCCAACAACTTGATCCTCGCCCCCAGGAAATGTATGTTTTCAAAACAAATATATGAACTCGATGTCGATCAACCTCCAGACTTGCACCAAAGGGTACACCAGTGCTGACACCTCACTCATCCTTGAAGAGACTTAGGTTCCTTCAGAAGGCCCTTTGTATATTTTTCACCCCAGCACAGAGAAAATTACAAGGATACCTAAATCACCTTGTTGGCATACCCTTCATAACTCCCACATGAAGGATTCCAAAAATTACAACATTGTTGATGACTTGTCACAATCCCCAAACACCATGTAAACATTAGAAGTACTTTAATATTTCCCTTCATAATGAAAGGAACTATTGAATGTACTTGGTGCCATCGACCCTTCCAACACAAACCTTATGACTTTTGTCCTCGAAAAAGGTGAACCACGACTACCTTCATCTATCATATTCCAAGTCCCAGTGACGGTGAACAACATCATCATTCATTGATGTATCATCGATAAAGGAACATCCACATGTTTTATGTCCCCAATGTTTAGAAATGATTGGGATCACTGGAGTTATTCCCATCCCCTATCGCTCTTCACACATATGATGGAATACCATCCCAACCATGAGGATTGTACCAGAATGTCCCCATTGATCATGAGGAAAAAATGGTGATGATTGATGTTGAAGTCTTCGATGCCCAACTTTATTACAACATAATATTGGGTCACCATTACATGTATGCCATGAAGGAGGTATCCTACTTGGTATTTTGTATCATGATTTTTTCTTCAATGGGAAGGTGTTCACCCTCGACCAACTTAGCTACTGCAACCCCCAAGCATCCACCAATCCAAATAACGTCTTTCTCATGGTAGGAAAATCAAATCCAACACCCTATGTTGAAATCAACACAGGTGTGTACAAGTATTCCAACCTCCTAGGGGCATATTCAAGCCCTCCACCTGAAATACACATCACAATCGAGGGGCTCATGTTGACCCTCTTCACCACCGAAAAAGAACCTTCAACCCCAATGGTTGTTATAGCTGATTTTACCACACCAGGTGAATCACACTTGTATGGCCTTCCCCTGTCCCTCTGCAGACTCCTTAAACCCCTTGGACCATTTTTTGTCCTTTGATGTTTCTTAGACCATCCCTAAAAACATGTGAAAATTGCTATACACGACTTTTAAACCCTTTATCATGTATATACGCGGGTTTGACCTCTAAAACTGTGTACATCGGGATGTGTACAAAAATCCAAATCCTTTTGGAGTTTTCCTTGACATGGACCCGACTCACTTGTCTCCTGGCCTTCCATATGCCTTGAGATCGCTCGGATTCGACCTTTCATTACCCCATTGAAAAGCTATATAAGGAACCCTTTGGATGCATTAAAGGCATAAGAGAATTGAGAGCAAAGAAACTATAGTCCATTGTTGCCAGAACTTGTGCTTGAATCTGCATCCCTTTGTCCCTTGGAGCACTTTAGTGTTCTTCCCAAGCTTGCCTTTTGCTTGTGAGCTTGCTATCGAGAGATGGAGGATTGAGGTGGTGGAGGCCCAAGTGGGGGATTCAGTTTCTCCTATTCACAGACATGCCAACAGAGGTTGTATTCATTGTAATCTCTGATTTTATATTAATAGAAATATCTTTTCTTGTCCAATAATGTATGTTTGAATGAATATTTTATCTATGGATGATTTCAAATGCTTATACATTGTTGATTATATATGCTAGAGTAGATCTAACACCAATATATATAGTATGCTTGTCTTGTTTACTTATTGTTGAGGAAGTGATTCATCAATTCAAGCTGAAGTTGGAAATCTCAACGGGGATCTACTTCAACCGTCTAGAATAAGGTACGAGTTTTGATCCTTTAGTGTTAGATATTTGATTTCTCTTGCATATTGGAAAGGATTGATTTCTGGAGTCAAGCTGACTATTGTGGTACCCCAAGCCATAGGAATTTCTCTCCGCAATAGAATTGGCGACCATACTGGGGAGTTCCTAGTAGTTGTCCTTTTGGGGTTTTCTATCGGCATTCAATGACTTTGAATTTCTCTTTTTTCTCTGTTTCTGTGTCGGGTCTGGGGGCATGTTAGCCTGGTAGTGTCTGATTGGAGTAAAGTTTGTCTCAGCTTATCTCTTTGCCTTTATTTTTATGCACTTTTCTTCCTGTACACGAGTTTTGAACTCACAGTTGCATATATATGCAGTTTTGACTGCTATATCCACGTATACACGCGGGTTTACTGCGAACAATCACGTATGCCCTTAGTTTTTGATTCTTGAGGAAGATTGATTGTTGCTGGGTGAATTTTGATGATTGATGAGTCTCCTTTGATACTGCTAGAGTCTGTATACACCTCTGTTCCTGACCAGAGACGTTTTTTTTTAGGGTAAAATTTCTTATTTTTAAAGAATGTTCTTGTCATTGCATTTTCGATTTTTTGTTTTGGGATTAGTGCATTAGATTTATTTTACCTTAGTACTTTGCTTGAGTGCTGCATGATTGTGCTTGCAGAGTTTGGGGGTTGCAAAATCATTCTTTTGATTTAGTATCTCATTTTTATTTCAAAAAATCGAATTTTTAAAAAAAAAACCAAAAGGTCGGACAAGGAAAGATGTTATCTTTGGCAGCTGTCAAGTCGTGTCGCCTTCGAACAGAGCATTGTATATCACATCCATTGGTTGGGTTTATAGTTTGACTTTAGGAGCTGTATTCGTTTATCTGAGTTTATCTCCATCGATTGGTTAAGCTTCCAGTCCCCATGGAGCCTCCGTCGATGCCTCCTGTGTCGCAAAGATGTCCCAGTTTTGTATATCGAGTCTATGCTGCCTTTATTCATTCTCCATTCACCGTTATGCTCTTGTTCAAAGGAAGTTGAAACCTAAGTCGACCATTCCTTAGTTATCTTGACTTTGCATGTCGGCCATTCCCGGTACAGTTACTGGTTCATGCACCTTATGATCGAGTCCTTCCACATTATACAGCTTTGCTAAGTACCTCATGTTGGATGATGGGGGATGCCTTAATGCCCTCCTTCCAACGGATTTCATCCCATTGAATTCAGATCATTTATTCTGGGATTGGAATCTAGAGTCATTTTTGAGTGCCTTGAGACTTGCAGTCATCAGTGGCAGGTTCTCTCGCCATCGACAGTTTTTGGGAATACATCAATTTCCCCTAATCGATGGATCCTCTCAAGTGTTCGACCTCAACACACCTATTCACACTTGTTAGTTTGCACTCTAGTACCTTGATTCCCATTATCATTATCGGTGGGTGATCTCGCATCCGTTAACGGTATACATCAATGACTGGTAATCAGACGATGGACTACTATGTTCGACCTCGACACCTCTATTCACATAGTAGGACTTGTACTCATAGCAGTTTGTGTAGAAGACCTTCTAGATTGGTGGCATCTCTTGTATGCTACCTCCTTGATCGTGCCAGTGTTCATGAGATTTCAGCTCTCGTGACTTGATTCCAGTGTGTGTCAGACATTTCTAGCTATTATGGAGATCATGATCCTTTGTATATCTTCATCATGGAGATTCTGATCTATGTATATTGTACATGGCGATGACCACTTATGTCATATTTTGTATCATGCCTATTCATGGCCATTGTACTCTTATGTATCCGGGACTGCTATATGTATTTGCAGTTATATGCAGAGTTGTATCATTGTACTATGCTGATTGGGTGGCTCGTCTTCCATTTGGGATTCTTCATCACTCCACTTCTGGGATGGACTTATAATGTATTTCGACCATCGTATGACCCGTCTGACCTCACACATTAGGGGGGGCATCTGTTATAGATGATTTTACCACACCAGGTGAATCACACTTGTATGGCCTTCCCCTGTCCCTCTGCAGACTCCTTAAACCCCTTGGACCATTTTTTGTCCTTTGATGTTTCCTAGAACATCCCTAAAAACATGTGAAAATTGCTATACACGACTTTTAAACCCTTTATCGTTTATATACGCGGGTTTGACCTCTAAAACTGTGTACATCAGGATGTGTACAAAAATCCAAATCCTTTTGGAGTTTTCCTTGACATGGATCTAACTCACTTGTCTCCTGGCCTTCCATATGCCTTGAGATCGCTCAGATTCGACCTTTCATTACCCCATTGAAAAGCTATATAAGGAACCCTTTGGATACATTGAAGGCATAAGAGAATTGAGAGCAAAGAAACTATAGTCCATTGTTGCCGAAACTTGTGCTTGAGTCTGCATCCCTTTGTCCCTTGGAGCACTTTAGTGTTCTTCCCAAGCTTGCCTTTTGCTTGTGAGCTTGCTATCAAGAGATGGAGGATTGAGGTGGTGGAGGCCCAAGTGGGGGATTCAGTTTCTCTGATTCGTAGACGTGCCAACAGAGGTTGTATTCATTGTAATCTCTGGTTTTATATTAATAGAAATATTGTTTCCTGTCCAATAATGTATGTTTGAATGAATATTTTATCCATGGATGATTCCAAATGCTTATACGTTGTTGATTATATATGCTAGAGTAGATCTAACACCAATATATATAGTATGCTTGTCTTGTTTACTTATTGTTGAGGAAGTGATTCATCAATTCAAGCTGAAGTTGGAAAGCTCAACGGGGATCTACTTCAACCATCCGGAATAAGGTACGAGTTTTGATCCTTTAGTGTTAGATATTTGATTTCCCTTGCATATTGGAAAGGATTGATTTCTGGAGTTAAGTTGTCTCTTGTGGTACCCCAAGCCAAAGGAATTTATCTCTGTAACAATGGTCTCATCATCAACAACCCCATTTATTCATGCCATGGATCAATTCTTGAACCCTTTTGTTCCATCCATGTTTCATATTTCAGTTTTGTACCCCCCCACGCGAAAGTGCAAGGAACGTTGATTATGTCCGAGCTAACATTCACGGGAATCACGTTGGGACTCCTTGTGTGGTACCCGCACCACCATTCCCTGAGATGGATTCCAAACCCATCACACATTACGATATGGTGTTGGTATGATGATTCTCCCTACGGCTTCACATGTCGAATCCACAACACCCATGACTTAGCCACCACCAGTGGTCACAAAACCCCAAAATAGGGGCATCATCCAACTCAAGTCGAACACTCCCACCAATGGAGGTATCAACCAACCTAAGTTGAAATCCCCCACCACAACCATCCATGCCCCTCAATCTTCATCAGGAGCAACTAAATTGAACATGAAGGGAGATACCCAACAATCATTGAAAGCACCCATGATGCATGATACATATACCATGTGGGACACACCCTCATTTGCTTTGTGAGGACAACGAGGTCATTAGACAAATATGTGCCCGACCTTACCAAAGCTTCAAAACTTGCTCAATACACATGTTAGTGCCACACATGCCCCTCAAGCTTAGACTTGGGGCACATTAAACTTGTAACATCCCCGACCCTCTGACCGACGAAGAGGACGCTACTAAACACCAAACATAAACTTCCTGGAAACTAGCCCCATGAACATGAACATACATAAAATGCTGGAATAAAATTCTTAAAACATAAAACATACTAAGATGCATAATCCTTCATATACATAGCGGAAGAAAACATACATTCAATCAAGCATGCCACATGTTCATTATATTCATTAATCAGTAATATAAATGTAGAGACGAAAAGGCTGAGAGCATGAAAAGCCACAACGGTGGTGTGGGTTCCAGGATGGAATGAAACAAAGAGGGGAAAAACTCTTGCTACTCTCTCTTGCCTTTTGATTATATATATATATATATATATATATATATGCATTGTGAAAACAAAATATTGTTGAATGCATGTATGACTAAAAATGGAATGTGTGTATTTGCTTAAAGTAAATTGTGAATGCTAGAATGGTTAATTCCCTGCCCAAGAATGGACATGAATGAGCTCATGTGCCGGTTGGGAAGGCATGAAGAATATGAAAGTCTCCTTGATGAGACTTGGACCGTCATGCTAATTGGGAAATTAATTGACTGATATTAATGCCTATATTATGCTTGGTCTAACGGAATTTCAATGATGCATTTCACAGGTGAGAAAAGTGAAATCCAGTGGTGCACATTGATCATGGAAACAGACCAAAAGTTGTTGGACTTGGTTGGAAGTCTCCTTCAAACGATTTCTAGGACCCAAGAGAATCTTGGAGAGATGCTCAAGATACAAAAAAGGCAGAATGAGATGAACCAATAGATTTTGCAAGACTCTATTGGTTTGCAAAAGGAGGTCAAAATCCTTCTGGGAGCAATCCGTAAGAGTAAGGAAAGTGGATCAATGATGGGACATTCATCCAAGCGATCCGTTAAGAAACAGTCCAGGCATGAAGACTCAAAGGAAATTGAGCAGGAAGAGATGAAGCAGCCAACGAAATGCTGGAAATGCGGAGGACATCATTTACGCCGGGGCTACCCCAAACTCACAATGAGAACGATGGAAACATTACATAGTCCCAAAATAGGGGAGAAGTCCCATTCTCAATATTGGACAAAGGAAAAACATAAACGTAGACATCAATCGATAAGGAGAACAAGCATGAACTTACACACCGTAGATGGGGAGAAGATGGATTCCCAGCATTGACAGGGAAGCATACACATAGCAAAATCGTGCCTCTCAGGCCAACCTTATAGCTCGCCATGTGAGATCACAGTCGCCAACTCCTGCGTGAGGAAAACCATCCCATTTCCAGCCTGTGTGAGAGGATTCAACAAAACGATGGGGAAATTGTGAGGAGAGTGAACGGGACGACTCACTATGGGAGGAAGAACAAAGCGACCAGGAAAAAACCTAAACAGACCATAGTCATCCCAAAAGTGGGGAATCACCTGACTGCCTACGTGAGGGTAACCATGGATATCTCCTCCTACGCGTGAAGAGAACCCTCCGTTGTGGAAGAGTGGGGAGAATGGGAATCGAGTTTGTTCCCCTGCCCCAGCATGAGTGAGTGAGCCAGCTAGTGGAGTGTGCATGGGGAAAGGACTGGTAGTCCTGTCACCCACCACTTCCTCGCCATCACTCCTCCCAACTAACAGACAACAGAATTTTTAAATGGGTGGCTGACACATGGCAAACTCTCAATGATCCCCATGGGTTGGACAACCCCCCATTAACCTTAGGAATCATGCCCTTTTCATTCAACGTTGCACCGTTGTAAATGGTTGTACGTTTGTTTTAATTGATGTGCATATTTACATGATGCCCAAAACTATAATGTGCCGGATAGCACGATATACCATCGGCAACGATCCCTCTTGCCGAAACATACACAACCAAATCAGTGGTGGGGATTTTTCCTTTAGCTCCTCACCACGATTAATTACAATTATACATCATGTACCTTTTAATGCAAACAGGGTCAAAACCAAGGTATTACAATCCCCCCCCCCTTGGAATAACACCATCCTCGGTGTTCCAATACATAGGAATACATATACAATTTGCACATCAAATTTCCAAAATTTTGTACATCTGTCCCACGTTCAATTATTTACTTTGAACATTTAGGACCAAGCCCCTCGAATTCCATGAACTTCTCTTGTTGGTTCTCAGCTCTTGGCTTATCCCAAAGTCTAGGAACTTTGTGGCTGCTGCCCTCTTTATGTTCCCTCGTTGGGCAGACCCAGCGTAAATGATGTCCTTCGCATTTCCAGCATTTCGCTGGCTGCTTCATCTTTTCCTGCTCAATTTCCTTTGAGTCTTCATGCCTAGACCATTTCTTAATGGATCGCTTGGATGAATGTCCCATCATTGATCCACTTTCCTTACCCTTGCAGATTGCTCCCAGAAGGCTTTTGACCTCCTTTTTGCAAACCAATAGAGTCTTGCAAAATCTAGTGGTTCATCTCATTATGCCTTTTCTGTATCTTGAGCATCTCTCCAAGATTATCTTGGGTCCTGGCAATCGTTTGAAGGAGAATTCTATCCAAGTCCAACAACTTTTGGTCTGCTGCCATGATCAATGTGCACCACTGGATTTCACTTTTCTCACCTGTGAAATGCATCATTGAAATTTCGTCAGACCAAGCATAATATAGGCATTAATATCAGTCAATTAATTTCCCAATTGGCATGATGGTCCAAGTCTCATCAAGGAGACTTTCATATTCTTCATGCCTTCCCAACCGACACATGAGCTCATTCATGTCCATTCTTGGGCAGGGAATTAACCATTCCAACATTCACAATTTACTTTAAGCAAATACACACATTCCATTTTCAATCATACATGCATTCAAAAATCTTTTGTTTTCACAATGCATATATATATATATATATATATTAATATATAATCAAAAGGCAAGAGAGAGCAGCAAGAGTTTTTCCCCTCTTTGTTTCATTCCATCTTGGAACCCACACCACCGCTGTGGCTTTTTCATGCTCTCAGCCTCTCTCACTTAGTGTCTCCGGTCTATTTCAGACCTCTCAACCATGGAGCCTCCCCACATAGTTTGTCTCGGCTGCTAGGAACTTCATAGTCTCACTAGCACCTTTTTCATTACTGCTCATTCTGAGCTCTTTAGGACAGTTACATGTCCACATGAACCCCTAGGATGCTCTCATAGCCCTCGCTTCCAATGATACCTATATTCAGACATTGAATAAATTCACATGTTTAGTTTATTCTCATCAATTTTAATCTCTTAACAAGAGCTTAAAACATCATAACCAAATCATATACACATGCATATTCATAAGCAAGAATTGCAAAATAATCCAATACTTATCTGTATTGTGCGTTTGCTCGTTGGTCCACAGGATCTTGCTTCGCTTTGCAATCCTTGGGATCGTCTATGGACTTGGATGTTAAACCAGCATGAGGGCTGCTTCACAACATCCTTTTATACATATATCAAGCACAGTCAATCCTACCTTTAGTTGGGTTCATCAGATCATCAACAAATTGCCTGTACTTATATCAACAATGCACTTATATCAACAACCAATCATCAGCCAAGCCAACACCATTGGGTTTATCAGGCCATCAACAATAACACATGCACTTATATCAACAATAAATGGCCATTTCCAGGTCTCATTTCTGGTAGTGAAATCTAATTCCACTACCCCATTTCACACAAGAGACCACTCCTCTGAGTTGACAGTCCCTCGAGAATGTCTCCTTTTCTGTGTTCTTTAGAGAGACCACTCCCTTCTCTGAGTTGACAGTCCCTCATGAATGTCTCCTTCTCTGTGCTTTTTAGAGAGACCACTCCCTTCTTTAAGTTGACAGTCCCTCAGGAATGTCTCCTTCTCTGTGATTTTTAGTAGAAGGTAGGATGAGCTCAAGCCATTGTCCATTTAGTGTACAATACCAGGCTAAATCTGTTTATCCTAACAACACAAGCAATATAAGCATATTCATTAGCGTGATTGCTCTAAAATTGTAACCACATTTCACACCATTCACTATCAAGTATTGAGACACCAGGAGTGCGTCCACTCCCTAGGGTGTAATCAATATTGAAAAACCCTTCCATGATCCGACATCAGAAAAGTGTGCACCCTTTTCCAGTGTGTGCCATGTAGGCCCTATTCATACTCAAGCAATCTGCCATAATGGAAATAAAATCAAGACATGCTCCACATATTGAATTTAACAATTGACATGCATATTCTTGCCTAGGGTCACAGAACACTTATCCATTTGCCGAGGCAGTATTCCTTCATTAAGGAGGAATGGGGGCTCCCTTCTCTGAGTTGATAGCCCCTTGGTTTGCCATCCCAAATCCTTTTTACATTTCATATTCACACATGTATTACCAACATAATCTATACCATCTCACTCAAACATGTAGTGCAAATGAAACATTTCCAAAATGTCCAATGGAGTTTCCCTTGAAACCCATTCCAAGATAAGGGAAAACCTTCCCATGAAGTTTGGCTCCTGCAGGCCATCACACATGATCTTCCTGCAGTGTGTACCCCTGGAACATTCATCAAATAGCCAAACAGTCAATCATTATCTGATAATACAATCCAAATTGATTGTTGATAACCAAGCAAATGACATTAGTAATTAAATTCAATAGGAATTTGCAATTCTGTCTACTACAGAAATTGGTTTGCTTGGCAATGAGGTGATCCTGAATTGTGGGTCTCTTGTAAGCAGCACCACTATTCCCATTATAATTTAATGCTTACTAGCATAACATGAATACCCACTTGCAGTGCGTCCTCCTGACACGATCTTATGCAAGCCAATAGTGATTAGTAGTTGTCAGCAATTTCTTAAATTTGAAATTCACAAATTCAAATTTACAACTCATTACGCATACAAACTAGTTTCATAGCCATGAGACTCTTCTCATGAGGTTTGGCTCTTTCACATGGTAGATTTCGGCCTTTGTCATGGTCTTACCCACTTTTCCATGCCCCAACAATCTACCTGAAACCTGAACCTTAGTCAGCCAAACACTTAGTAAGTCTTGATGCATATAACTTTTTCATTGCTGCAACAAGCACTGAAGCCTTTTTAGAATTTATAAAATTCAAATACTTCCAGCTGTTAATCACATCAATATTACCAAAGCTCATTTACTTCAAGCAATCATTGTCATACTAACATTTGCAAGGTATAGTCACATCATTTATGCAATTTAAATGAATTGTTTAGATACTCCTTACTTCACAAGCGTATCATTATACCACCTTACCCTTCCATAGAACATTTCCGGCAGCCAATTGATCATGACTACCCTCTTCATGCACTTACTATCCTGCATTCACATCAGCCCTTGAAATGGTTCCAGAATTGTCATCAATTCATCATTTCAGCCATTAGTTATTCATAATGACACATACAATATCTCTATGCATTCATGCATTGCATCACAACATATACTCATACTTTTCATATGCATTTGTTCAATGCATAGCCACAAGATTTATGAAACCTTTTAATGCATATCCACTCAATGCTACCTTGCATTGATTCCGGAATATGATGCATTCAATCATACCATGCATGGCCTAACCATGACTACTTCATATAGGATGCATTGCTATAATCAAAACCATAAGTACTTACTTTCTTTGGGCTACTAAGGCTCATAACAACACATAATACATGCATGACACATTTCTATATGAATGCAGTATAAAATTCAAATACCCACATGGTATGAGACCTCTTGCTTTTACCACTCCATCCAGTTGTCATAATTAAACTCTTACCCTCATGGGTCCTACTTACACCCTTGACATTACCAGTTTAGTTGGTCCTTTGTAGGAGTTTGCAAAATTTGCTCACCAAATTTTGATTCTGGACTTGTTGCCTTATCCCTTTCTCCATAGGGTTGCTAGTCACATTCGTCAGCATCAACAACATATTCAGCCATGTCCATGTTGTCGTTGGTTTTTCCACTAATGCCAACATCAATGCAATAAATACCATTAGTGGTTCATTATACATGTAATATCCAATGCATGCAAGGCATATCTTCATACATTTCATGTATGAAACTTATAAATGTAATTATAATTAGCAAGACAGGGTTTAAGGAAAATTTTCTTTTCAAGTCCCTCATCCCTGCATGGAACTCCTTTTCCACACAACAACTAGTTTGACTTCATGGTCTTGCTACCTCTAGGCATGCAATTCCCGGATTTTCCCATTTTTACATCAGTACATTTCTCTTTCAAGCAATCACTAGCACTTTGCTTCTCCACACTCAAATTCTGGTGACTCTCCCTTGTTCCTTGCTGGATAATATTTCCAACGCCTATCCACATGCTTCATTCTGACCTCGAGTGCGAAAACCACATCATTTCAAAAATGATGGCAAGACACACCACTGAATTTTGGTCAGGAATACTAACTTCAGTCACCAAGGGTTTTCTTCCTTTTCAGTCCTGAAACTACTGAAAATCCAATGAGAAATTCTTCACTGAACACCAGCTGAGATTCGCTAGAACTTTCACTGGAAAAACCCAAAATTCTCCTTTGTCAAAATCGGGTCTCATCCCAACTAATTTTTTGACATTTCGGTGATCAGAACGTCTAGCTTGTCGGCGGTCTGTTTGCTTATTTCTTTCTGGTGTTTCAGCGGGAAAAATGACTAAACTTCTGATCTGCATCGGTGAGAAAACTGACTATTCATCGGGTGCACAGTCCCTTGAGCAGCCACAACGGTGAAAAGTGATCTTTCTACAGTTTCCGCAGGTGAACCAACTAGGCTTCCGATTTGCATCGGCGAGTTGCTCATCTATTTCTTTCCGCCGTATCGGGCCTGCAGTCATCTATTATCCTAAGTCTTATTGGCGACCCGTTTGTTTAATTTCATCCACCATATCGGGTCCTTAGTCATCTATCGTTCTGAATTTCATGGGTAATAGCATAGGCTAACTGCTGCATCGACAGCCGAGTGCCCTACTCATCAGACGGTTAGTCCCTTCGACGTCCGCAACGGTGATTCCACAGGCATTAACTATTTTGAGCGGCATATTTAATCTTTTTTGATCAGTGATCGGATGGCGTTGTTTCATCGGATGGGTTGGTATCAATGGATTAAACCCCCATACTTCTGCAGTGTCGGCACTCCTGAGCACTAAACACCACCGTAGTTATCGGAACGATAATTCACTAACACCTTGGCATTGGTGAGTGGAAGACTAATGCATTGGCGAAATAGTTGACTAAGCAGCCACGACTATGGTTCACCTTCATTGAACCTTTTCTGATCAGCGATCCGATCCACTAACATTTCCTGATGGCCGATGATCTCGTGCCTAAGAGAAAATTTTGAATTTTCTTCCTGCCTTGTCTTTCGCCACATCGGCTCTTCCATCTGCTATTCATCAGCGATGACAATGACTATTCTCCTTCGATCGGCGACACAACCATCACGACATCGGTAAGCAGAACCTGCATCCATTGGAGGATTAGTGCACTAGGCTTCCGCAACGGTGGCGCTTGAA
This sequence comes from Pseudotsuga menziesii, assembly GCA_001517045.1. Lineage (NCBI taxonomy): Eukaryota > Viridiplantae > Streptophyta > Pinopsida > Pinales > Pinaceae > Pseudotsuga > Pseudotsuga menziesii. Next base: position 124,037 of record LPNX010171382.1, read on the forward strand.
CCACTTATTCCTTCTGATGTTCATCGGTGACCCGGACAACTAACATTTCCTGATGGCCGATGAGGTCAACACTTAGAAAAAATTTGGAAATTTATTCTTCTTCTCGCGGGGCCAGAACACCTGTCTGCGATCGAAACCACTAATATTTTCTGATGGCCGATGATTTCGTTACTTAGAGAAATTTTTGAACTTTCTTTACTGCGTCGGTGGTCAAAGGCTCTATCCGTCGGAAGGATAGTCCTCTAGCTATCCGCAACAGCGGATTTACAATCCCTTGATCCCTTTCGATCGACGACCGAAACACAACGGCATCAGCAGTCGAAACTTTTCCTCATCGAAAGACTAGTGCTCTAGGATTCCACAACAGCGGGTGCATGAACCACTAACGTCTTCCGATGGCCGATGATTTCGTTACTTAGAGAAAATTTTCAAAAATTTCCTGCTGCATCAGCTGCCAGAACGTCTTCCCTCCGTGGCATCGATGGTTGGAGGCTCTATCCACCGAAAGGATAGTCCTTTAGCCATTTGCAACGGCAACTTTCAATAAGCTAAGCATCGGCGATGCGATCAACTAATCATCACCGATTCGTCCAACTAATTTCGCTGCCGGGTTCTGCATCGGAGATCCATATGTCTAAGTTTTCCAATGTGCCAATGGCCAAACACTTGGAAAATTCTCTGAAACCAAGGTTGTTTGTCCCTCGTCGAGTGACCTTCAGACTAGGTGATGTTATAGCTCAAAATGACACATCTCTTCCTGTGACCACTTTCCCATGATTCCGTCGCATGTCGATACTTCCATGACGGCACTTCATGAAAGTCACTGAAAAAACACCTAACTTGTAGGACCTATATCTTGAGTTTTGTAACTTCGTTTGACCTCATCTCTACACCGTTGGAAAATTATTTTAGTTAGCTAAAACTTTCCAGAAGACACCAAAGTCTGAAAATGCCCAGAAATACCCTAAAAATGCATTTTTTGTCCATTCGCGACTTTCCTTAAGGCATACTCACGAATGATTCACGAGTTGCTCTCTTGCATACCCGCGAATGCCAAAAGTTGCTCATATTCGCGACTTTCTCTACTATCAACCCACGTATACTTTTCATATTCGCAACTGTCCAGTTATGCATCCTGCGAATGCCTTTTAAAAATATAAAAAACACGCCTTTTGAATTTTGGTTAGTTTGGGTAGTTATGCAACTGACTTTTTCAGTTGTAACCACTTTGTCTTTGCCCCTAACTCTTCCTTAAGCATATAAATAGAGGTAGGGAGGTCCATGAGAGGGGACTTGAATTTCTGCATTGTTATGCTAGAGGAATCGGGACTCTCTTTGCCCACACCTTTGCCCTGGTGGTCATCCCATTGTGTTGCAGAGCTTGGAGGCTGAGTTCTTTGGAGAAGAGAAGCAGCATAACCGGATCAAGGTTTCGTGAGGTGCCAAACTTGAAGAGAAGGTATACTTGTACTTGTTTTCAAGATTAATAAAGATGTGATGTCCTTCTTCTTCCCAAATCATTGTTCAATGTGTGATTGAATCTCTGTTTCTGATCATATGATGATGTTATTCAGATCATTAGTTCATATTTATTTGATTATCATTTGTTTATATGTGGTCATAATGGTTTGAGGAAGGTATAATTCATTTTGCAGGTCTCTTGGAGCGATAGGAGCAAGAAGAGGATTGAAGAGAAAGCTTGGACCAGCCTTCAGTTAGTCAGGTGTGGACCTTTCTTATCTCTGAAACTTGCTTATATATGCTTGCTGAACATTGTACATCTCTCTTTCAACCCCAGTATGTTGATGGCCTCTTAAACCCTAGCCATAGGATACTTTCCTTTACAACAGAACTGGTGACTCCACTGGGGAGAGCCTTGTCTGTTTGGGGTTTCTCTTTATTTCTTTCATCCTTTTGCATTGTTTCAGGTCCTTATTGCCACTTAGGAACACTTTATATTTCTGATAGAACACCTCCCCTGCCTTCCTAAGGCAGTGTTTGACCTTTTTTCGAAATTTTCCACCCATTCGCGACTTTCTTTCCTGAACAGTCGCGAATCTGGTTTTGTATTCGCGAATTCCTCTACTGACAACCCACGTATGATTCACGACTTTCCTGTTATACAACTCGCGGATGCTTGTATACACGACTTGCTGTATTAGAAACCCGCGTATGATACGCGACCTGCCAGTAGTGCAACCCGCGAATGCCCCTAAAACAATGTTTTTCTCATTTTCTATGGTTTTTCTTCTGTTTGTGGGCTGTTGGGTAGGTCTTTTGGTGTCCTCTGCAGGTGCATGACTCTAGGGATTTAGAGTCATCCTTGTTTCTTGTTCTCTGTTTTTGTGGTAAGCTTTTATAGCATTAGGGTTCTCTCTTTGTTCTTTCCCCCACCTCCTTTGCTTGTTATGATTTTTGGCTTATGTTTCTGATCAGCCTCTGTCAGTGATATTTGTCTGATTTTAGAATCTTGTTGGTGTTGGTTTCCTTCTTCTTTTGTTGGTTAACTTCACCATGCCAAAATATTTGTCTTGTCTCTTATGCAAGCCTTTCTTCCAAATAGGGTTTATACTGACTTTAGGGCATTCTAGAGTTTGTTTGGTGGTTGTATAGCAAAGTTCCTTTTGCTTTGTTCTTGTTATCTACATGCTTTTAGTTTAGGTAGTTTTTCTTTTGCATTTATAAAAGAAAATTAAAAGGAACCTATACTTGTTTGTGCTACTTGCCCCCCCCCCACCTGTCACGTCCACAAGCCTCCGACCGTCGAAGAGGACGTGACTACAAGCTTCAAACACACGGGCTAAGAGCCCCATGAACATGTACATGCATAAAAATGCTAAAACAGAATGTTGAAGCAAACGTATTGAAGTAGAAACATGCACACATGAACATTTATCATGCAAAGATGCAATTATCTATCAGACACAGCGGAAACATCATACACTCATACAAGCATTCATTCAACATGTCCATTATAGTCATTAACAGTAAATATAGTTGCGGAAGTAGAAATGGACAAGAGCACTTATCTTATGAATAACTTGATCCGCAACTAGCTACGTCGCTGCAACGTTCCACCCAACCATAGGCCAACGTGCTCCTTAATCTCTCAGCAGCGTTGCCACCCCCGAGCTGGGAATGATTCTCCAAGGAATAAGGGAACTAGCAGGCTTACACATAGCCAAGGGTATACAAAACACAGCCAAGCCAACACAGTTGGGTTTATCAGGCCATTAAGGAGTTGGGAAAGGATAAATGCTAAACTGGTGAGCTCATTGCAGAGCCAAGAACACCTACACCAGAATTAGCTTGACTTCTAAGACACCCACACACACCCAACACAAGGAATCAATCCCTTCTCTACTACACAGTCCCTCAGGCCCTGCATTCCCTTACAGTGCTATTCAAGGGTTGTGGAGAAGAAAGAAAACCCTCTAGCTCTGTCTGTGTGGTTTCCTAGCCACCAGGTTTGTCAAGCAAAACTAAGCCCCCATCCCAGCTCCCTACACAATCCGAAGACCCCCCATTGCACTCAGGAAATCAATCAGCTATTGCAGCTCAACAAGGAAAACGACTCCCCTGGGAATTATACAGTCCCAAACGTATCAGTGAGTGTAGCTCACAGCAAGGGAAAAACCACAGCCCATGCTGGGCAACAAAGCCATCGAGAAGACATACATAGACCACGTTGAGGAAGAGAAAAACACAGACTGCCCAATCCTGGGCGTGAAATGAACAAAACGACCATACCCGTCTGTGAGACAGCCAAAAACATGATTGGCCCTTCACAGCAATTCGTGGGTGAATGAGCACGGCTCTCAGCTCACTACATCAGTCGAAAAAACCAGGAAAATTCCTGTGCGTAGAGGTGAATAGAAAATCGTGAGGTCCCCGTAGTAGTGAGTGCATGAAGGTTTTCTCTTCCATTGTGAATTCAACTGCTGGGGTGGAGTGTGCGTGTGGGTGAGGACTGACAGTCCTGCCACCCCACTTCCAAAGTAATTAATTGCCTCAACCACCAGCAGCCATTCTTCAATGAAAGTGGTTGGAAATAAAACAAGGTGGTGACACATGGGTTTTTCCCCATTGGCCAAGGTTTGACAAATTCCCCCCACATCCTCATCCTTGTGAAAATCATGCCCCTTCTCAATTTAGTTGCCGCGATCGTACCTGGTTGGTTCATTTAATTAATTATAGATGCATATTTACATGGTGACAAGCATAATATATGCCGCATGCCCCGATATACCATTGGTGACAAATTTGAATCCCAAAACATAGCATGACCGATCAATGGTGGGGCCTTGGCCTTTAGCTCCACACCGTGATCATTTACAATATATACATCATGTACATTTAATGAAATGAGGTCAAAACCAGGGTGTTACATTCCCCTCCCCCTTCAATAGCACTGTCCTGAGTGCTTTACAAAATTGAACAAAATGCTACACTGGTATCGCCTTAGTGTTCCGCAAAATTGAACAAAAATGGATGTGCCAATCGCATGGCATCCTCCAGCTCCCAAGTGGCATGTTCAGGTCCGTAGTGCTTTCATTGCACCTTTACCTGACCTATGGCTTAGTTCCGGAGCATTGTGACCTTCCTGTCGAGGATACGGATTGGCTCGATTCGGAACTCTCCCTCGGGTTCCACCTGAATCACATCCCAATTTATCGCATGGTTAGGATCATGTACATATATCTTAAGCAAAGAAACATGAAAAACATTATGAGCTCTAGTGCTAGCAGGCAATGCAAGTCTATATGCAACTGGACCTATTCTTTCAAGCACTTCAAACGACCCACAGTATCTCGGTGACAACTTGGCACAACTACCAAGCTTCAAGGAACTCTTCCTTACCCTCACTCTAAGGTAAACATGATCCCCAACATTGAACTCCCTATTCACCCTATGCTTATCTGCATAGCTTTTCTATCTGTCATGTGCTGCTTTCAACTTCTGCCTGATCTTGAAAACCTCTTGCTCCATTTCCCTGAGATATTCTGGACCAATCACAATCCTGTTCACTGGATTATCCCAAGTCACTGGTGTCTTACACCTTCTTCCATACAAAGCTTCATACGGACTCATCCCCAAGGATGCTTGTTGTCCATTGTTATAAGCAAACTCTACCAAGTGCAAGTAATCTTCCCACTTGGTTGGTTTGTCCATCACATAAATGCGAAGCATGTCTTCAAGCACCTGATTAACTCTCTCTGTCTGACCAGAGACTATTGCCTTAGGAAATCCATGCAATTTGAAAATCTCCTTCATGAAGATCTTTGCAATGTCGCCAGTCTCATATGTAGACTTAACCGGTATAAAATGTGCTTCCTTTGTCAACTTGTCTACCACAACCATGATAGAATCATGCTGTCTCCAAGTCATTGGCAATCCTGTAATAAAATCCATGGAAATAACTTCCCATTTCCATTTCGAAACTGGCAAAGGCTGCAACAAACCTGCTGGATGTTGATGCTCAACCTTTACCTGTTGACATTTCATACACCTTAAAATGTACTTCGCCATATCCTTTTTCATTCCTGGCCAAAAGTACTGCTTTCTAGCTGTAGCAATTGTCTTATGATATCCTGGGTGACCAGAATACGGAGCTTGATGGATTTCGTCCATGACAACTCTCCTCAAATATGCTACATTTGGAATATAAATTCTACCTTTATAAGTGAGAAGCCCATCTTCTTCCAATTTATATCCCTCATACCTCTTCTCGTGACTTTATTGCTGCAATTTGTCTTTTACCTACTCATACAATTCATCTCCAGCAACATGATCAACAATCTACTGCCTCAAATCTGATTGGCAAATACTGAGAGATGCCACATGCATTTCCTGCACCTTCCTGCTGAGTGCATCAGCTACCTTATTCTCTTTTCCCTTTATGTGCTTGATTTCAAAATCAAATTCACATAAAAACTCCATCCATCTTGCTTGCCTAGCATTCAAAGTAGGCTGATCAAACAAATACTTCAGTCCATAGTGATCTGTTCTGAGCTCAAATCTCCTGCCCATCAAGTAATGTCTCCACATTTTGAGGGAATTCACTATGGCTGCAAGCTCTACATCATGAGTGGCATAGTTCATCTCATGTTCCTTCAACTTTCTTGACTCATAACATATCACGTGGTTGTCTTGCATAAGGACTCCTCCAAGCCCTTGTCTGCATGCATCGGTACATACCACAAAATATTTCTCTGGATTTGCAACCTTCAATACTAGTGCACTGGTGAGAATATTCTTCAACCTCTGGAAACTTTCTTCACACCTTGATGTCCATTCGAACTTCATCCCCTTCTTTTGCAAAGAAGTGATAGCATGTGCAACTTTGGAGAATCCCTTAATGAATCTCCTGTAGTATCCTGCAAGTCCCATGAAAGATCTTACATCTGTCACATTTCTTGGAGTAGGCCAATTAATAATGGCTTCAATCTTTTCAGGGTCCATAGATATACCTTCCTCTGAGATAATGTGACCCAAATACTGAATTCTATCTCTATAGAAGTCACACTTGCTTAGTTTTGCATACAACTGATGCTCCCTGAGCAATTTCAATGTTAATCTCAAATGCTCTTCATGCTCTTTCTCATTGTTAGAATAAACAAGAATGTCATCAAGGAAAAAAAGAACAAACTTGTCCAAATACTTGCTGAAGATGCTATTCATAAGGCACATAAATGTAGCTGGTGCATTCATGAGACCAAATGGTACCACTACAAACTCATAATGTCCATAACGTGTCCTGAAGGCTGTCTTATGAATGTCTTCATCCTTGATTCTCACCTGATCGTAACCAGACCTCAAGTCAATCTTGGAAAATACCTTTGCTCCCCTCATTTGATCAAAGAGGTCATCAATCCTAGGCAAAGGATATTTATTCTTTACAGTAACCTTGTTCAATTGTCTGTAGTCAATACATAACCTGAGTGTACCATCTTTCTTCTTTACAAATAGAACTGGTGCTCCCCAAGGAGACACACTCGGTCGAATATACTTCTTTTCCAACAAATCTTGTAGTTGCATTTTCAATTCTAGCATCTCTGGTGCACTCATCCTGTAGGGTGCCTTGGACACTGGTGCTGCTCCTGGCACAAGTTCAATTGTGAAGTCAATGTCCCTCTTTGGAGGAAGCCCTGGAATCTCATTAGGGAACACATCCCTGAATTCTTGTAACACCTGGTAGTCCTCCAACCTCGGAGTTTCATCTCTTGTTTCCTCCAAAATATGAGCTGCATACAACTGGCAACCCTTCCTATCGAACTTCTTTAACTGCATTGTTGAAACCTGCCGTACTGAAATCACCTTTGGAATGCCTTTAACAACTACGAGATTTCCTTCTTCATTCATGCATTCGAAAGTCTTCTTGTAGTAGTCAAGCTTCACCCTGTGAGATTCTAACCAATCCATTCCAATGAGAACATCATAGGAACCAAGCGGTAGAACATTCAGATCTACACACGTGGCCAATCCATCCATGACCAATGGAAATTTCTCAACCACTTCACTGACCTTTCTCTTAGTTCCAGTGGCTAGCTGAACTAACCAAGACTTCCTATGCTTTACTTTCTTAAAAGCACAAATCTCCACTACTCTAGGAGTAATGTAACTATGCGTAGAACCAGGGTCAATCAAAATAGAAATAGATTGCTCAACAATCTTACCTGCTACTTCAACTACAGTTGATTGGTGATCTGCTTGACGGTCCTCCAATGATGTGTAGATCCTAGTAACTGCCCTTGCTACTTGACCCACTGTTTCTGCTTCTTGAACATTATAAGTTGGCCTTGCAATCTCATTCTCGAGTGGACAATTTCTGCGCATGTGGGGTCCTCCACATTTCCAACATTGAAGTGGTCCTCTATTTTGTTGTGGATCCTTAGGCTTTTCTCCTGTCACTCCAACTGGTTTACTTGTAGCTTGGGATGGATGCTTCTGCTGATTCCTGAAGCTAAAAGGTTTGAAACCTTTCTTCCTTTGGTCGAACTTCTCATTCTTCTTGTCCTTCCATGCCTTATGGTAATCCGGCTTACCTTTGCTTTGATCATAGCAATACTTAGCTTTTCTTATTGCTTCATCAAGAGTTCTAGGTTCATAAAACTCAATTCTATCTTTGTAAGACTGAGGTAATCCACTCAAAAAATGCTAGACCTTCACTTTTTCATCTCTGATGTACCGGACATACCTCAACAGCTCCAAAAACTTATTTGCATATTCCTCCATGGTTTGTTGTCCCAATCTTAGCTCATGGAACTCCTTAATCTTATCATCATAATACCTGTCAGAGAGGTATTTCTGCTTGAAATACTTCTTGAACTGCTTCCACTTAAGTCTCCTTTCACTGATCCTCTTTACTTGCTTGATGTGTTCCCACCAAATGGATTCTCTTCCATTCAGATTGAATATGGCAACTCTTGCCTTCATATTTCCTGAATAATCATGCACTTGAAAGTACTTCTTTATCCCAAGAAGCCAAGATTCAGCTTCTTGTCCAATATTTACCTCACCATCAAATGTAGGAGGTTTTTCCTTTTTAAATTCATCCTGAGAGAGATATCTATGGTGTCTCTTTCTTTTCCTTTTATGTGAAGAAGAGCTTGAATCCCCACTGGATTCTTCTGAATCAGATGATCCACTAGAAGTCCTTCTCCTTCTCCTAGTACTACTCTTACTGCCTTCTGGTCTTGCTGTACCTCGTCCAGAGTCTATCTTTCTCTGCAAGTCTATCAAACTCTGCAACATAGCAGCATTCAACTGATTTTGCTCTTCCTGAGCTTTGATCAGACTCCTCATCGTAGCTGCAACATCTGATGGTGTCCCCTGGAATCGCCTTCCATTGGACTCAATGTCATCGTTTCTATTACGGACATTTTCTCCCATGGCATCTTCTGCTTGCTCATAAGAATCCTGAGCATCATACCCATCATGGGTTCTCATGACTGAACCACCACTTACTTATCAAACTACACTACCTGGAATACTTCCCTTGAAGACGACTATGATTCTGCAAGCATGTTAGTAACACAAATGTTAGATGCATAACATTGATATAAACCAGCATTACTTACCTTCTCCTGGAATAATCATAAAATAAAAAGTTTTCCCAACACAATATTTCTTCATCAAAGAATGTCTATCTGAGAGGGACGATCTGGCGCACAAGATCGCTGCCACTTTCTCACTATTCAACCCTGAAATTTCACTGAAAAACTGCTGAAAATCCCACTGAAAAACAACTGAATTTTCCCTTATTCAATCGGGTTTCTTGCCCCAATCATTCTTCCACAGAATTGGCTCCTCTTCCCCTATCTCTTCCGTAGAATCGGCTCCTGGAACCGCTAATTCTTCCGCAACGACGGATCTGGGAACCGCTAATTCTTCCACAACGGTGGCTCTGGGAACCACTAATTCTTCCACAACGGCGGCTCACGAAACGCTTTGTCTTCCGAGCGACGTCAGCAGTCTTTCTGATCGAAAGACTTAAGGCTTTCGCTTCCGCAACGGCGGCTCGCGAAACACTTTCCCTTCCTATTGGCCTCCTTCCTTAAAGAAATTTTTAGCTTCGGGCGTCGGCAGTATTTTGGATCGGAAGCCTTAATTCTTTCGCTTCCACAACGACGGCTCGCGAAAACGCTTTTCCTTCCGATCGGCGGCTGTTTACTAGGAATAATTTTTAAACTTTCTATGGTGTCGACGATATTTCTCATCGGCTAGCTAATGACTTTGGCTTCCACAACGGCGGAACGCCAAACCACTATTTCTTCCGACATTTCCTTCCAACGGCTTCTCCGTCGGGCAGGCTTCCGCCTAACTCCTCCACAACGGCGGAAGTCTTTCCGCCTAACTCTTCCACAATGGCGGAAGTTAACTCTGTTAATTGTTCCGATGTGGAACACTTCGTCAAATTTTTGTGGCTTTCTCCAAACTATTCCAGCGTCGGCGGTCTTCATCATCGGAAGCCTTAGGGCTTTTGGATTCCACAACGGCGGAATTCCCTTCCACTAATTCTTCCACAACGGCGGAACACTTGGGCAAATTTTTTCTGTGGTTCTCTTCGGCTGTTCCGTCAACATGCTTCCGCCTAGCTCTTCTTCTACAGCAGAAGTCAATTCCACTAATCCTTCCGCCATAGTGGAAGTATTTTCCACTTAATGCTCCGATGAACCACTGTTCAAACACTTAGAAATTTTTTGGAATTTCTCCATTCATCCACTGTCATCAAATTTCCTGATTGCTGCTGTTCTGCTGAACATAGAAGGTAATTATACCCTCTGTCACTGCATCCTTCATGGCCCATAGAGGCCCATTGTTGCAACCTTGGCTCTGATACCATACTGTCACGTCCCCAAGCCTCCGACCGGCGAAGAGGACGCGACTACAAGATTCAAACACACGGGTTAAGATCCCCATGAACATGTACATGCATAAAAATGCTAAAACAGAATGTTGAAGCAAACGTATTGAAGTAGAAACATGCACACATGAACATTTATCATGCACAGATGCAATTATCTATCAGACAAAGCAGAAACATCATACACTCATAGAAGCATTCATTCAACATGTCCATTATAGTCATTAACAGTAAATATAGTTGCGGAAATAGAAATGGACAAGAGCACTTATCTTATGAATAACTTGATCCGCAACTAGCTACGTCGCTGCAACGTTCCACCCAACCATAGGCCAGCATGCTCCTTAATCTCTCAGCAGCGCTGCCACCCCCGAGCTGGGCATGATTCTC
>LPNX010171391.1:3406-74798 GCA_001517045.1 Pseudotsuga menziesii
TAAACAATCATTTTATATTAGATATAACAAAACCAGTTCTCAACCTAATTTTTTATAACGATAACCTAAACTATGCATGTAGCCGTTTGGCTCATTTGATCAAATTGGGATTGCTCTCTATATTTTTATTTAGTTATAAGGGATTACTAGTATTGGTGGCTTCACGATGAAGTCCTATTTTGGTTACTCTTGTCACTTTGCCATCCTGGAATGAAAGTATCACCCGTTAAGCAACTTTAGGTTGGATGCATGGCATCTCTTTTTAGTCATCCTTTTGAGTTTATATTTACATATTTTGTAGGCCAATCTAATTCTCTTAGATCTAATAAGAAAACTTACTTTCTGATCTTCCATAGGCTACCTAATTGGAGGACATGCTGGTGTAATTCTGGAAGTTGGTGCAAACATGTTTCTACTACTCTTATCCAACTACCAACATAATTCTTACTTTCTTCTACTTTTATGCTCATATATGTTCACTTATTTCTGTGTGACCAAATATTACTTTCATCTTACGCTTCATACATGTTCACGTATTTCTGTGTGACCAATTCTGTTGCAGCCTATCGTATGCATATTGTTTTCTTTGTTTAACCATATTTGTGATCCAGCATTTTTTTGAGTCCTGCTGTTTTTAGAGTGTGCCTCCAAATATTTTTAGTACCAGGATTGTTATTTGTAATCAAAATGATCAGATAAAACCTTGTAAACCTTGGTTACAAGGTGTCATAAACACAGTTGAAAATGCTAATAAGATTTGTGTTTTTTTTTTCTGGTAATTTATGCAATCTTAGTAGGTTCATATATCTAGTCATTATTTGTTAAAAAATATGCTGATGATCTGTCTTTTTTCTATCATAGCAAAACTGTACCTGTCAGTAGTGAATAAATCTAGTGGTTCTTCCATCGATATGTATATGAAGGTAATATTTTTCCCTTTTTTTAAGATGTTACTTAAGAAATCTCGAAATTCGTTCTTAAGTAACAGGTAAATGCTCACTGAGCTCCTTTTAAAGGAGTGCTTAATACTTATTATAGGCCAGCTGATGAAATTATGTCTTCTTCAGGAAAAAGAGTTGGAAGTAAATACACAGTATTACATTGAATTACTGGCAAAAGGAATTGGCAAAACACAAGAAGAGATTGCAAAGGATATTCAAAGATCAAGATACTTTTTCCCACAGGAAGCAATTGATTATGGTATTGCTGATAAGATCCTCCCAAAACATGGTCTGGTCATGGAGAAAAGGGTAAGCATTAACCATTTTTAATTCATTTATACTAAATGTCTTGCCTTAAAATTTAACCTAGGTTTGCAGGATTGTTGCTGAACATATTCTACACTTCCTTCTCATTATGTTCTTTTCTTTGATTCTACATTGATAAATATTTTCATTCTGTTTAATGACTTGCAGAACTATGATGAGATGCTTGCTCAATCAAAAGCTGCATGGATGAAATCTGGCAAAGCTGGTCCACTGGCTGCTTCAGCAGGAAGGCCCTAGGTATAGATCATTGATGAGTTACCTTTTCCAGTTAGCATGAGTTGTTCAGAGATTGCTACAGCTATCATTGTTGGAATAATTTGTATAACCTAAAAGATGTATCTTAATACGACCCTTATCAATCTATGTTATTTTCTAGCATGCATACAGTGCTTTGTATATTGTCAAAATTGCAATGAGCTTCTGGACGGGTTGTAAACAAACATTCAAGGAAATAGGATTAAATGCCTAATGAAAGAAAATACTCTAGAAAATGTAAATCATGTATTTCATTGATCTTCTCTGTGTCTGTGATCTGTTGTTTATATTGTCAGATTTTGCTTAATTACACATCTTGTTTGTGTGTTTTGGATTTTACTGCATAAAAGATTTTAAGCCCTACATTTTATGTGAACTCTTCACCCATCATCAGGGAAACCAACTGTAAGATAGAAAGCAGTGTTGAGTGGGCTTGTATAAGGTAGGAGGGAAAGTCAGGCTATATACAAGGTAGAAGAGAAAGGAGAGGAGGATACTGTCCTCCTCTCCTTTCCCTTCTACCTTATATATATTATATAGCCCGTGACTTTCTGTCCTACCTTACACATAGCATATGACTTTCCCTCCTACCTTATATTAATAAATAGGTGCAGTCCTCATTTGCAGCATTGCTTTCCAACTGATTGGTTTCCCCGATTATGAGTGAAGAGTTCATCTGAAACATTGGGTTTAAAATCTCTTATGCAGTAAAATCCAATAATCACATAAGCAATATGTACACCTGCAGATATCTGCATTCTAATATAATTATAGCCTATTGCAAGCCATTTTCCCTTTTTGCCATGAATCTTTTAGTTTGGAAACAATGTTTGTTGCTTGTTTATTCAGCAATCCTATCTCTTGAATAGAAAACCAATTTATTTGATGCAAAAAACTCTTTTCACTGAACTTGATACACTTGAAAACTTATGTACATTCATGGGTTTGGGTTTCCTTTTCAATTATTAATGCTATTGGTGTAGAAAAGATAAAACTTAGCATTGTCTTGGGTATTTAGATCCACCCGACTGTCATGAATGAAACAAGGTTGTAAGATTTAATTTTGTTTGATCCACTTATACACATTGGGCTTAATAAAACTTTGGTTTTGGATACGATTAACCATATCACAAGATAAACACCTTTTATTTCCAAGAAAAGCCTCACAGGATTCTCCCCCTCTTCCTTGGAATATCTTGATGGAGGGCAGCTCAACAACTAGCTGCAATGGTGGTTGGTAACCCAGTCAGACTCAGCAAGACTTGAACCTCAGCCAGACTAGAACTGGAGACCTTACAGTGAACTCCACCTTGAAATAGCCTATTTGAACTGATTGAGATAACCCATTGGGCTTCACAAGGTGAACCTTTCCATATGGTCAGACCATATTGGTTGCCAGGTTCAGTTACAAATTGAAAATGAAGCTGGTGAAGACGATTATTACTCTAATCCAACCACAAAAGTTTTAATGCCAAGTCTACAAGATAATTTTTGTACACTAGATTGGGTTATGTATCATAGTGCTTTTGAAAATATGTTGTTGGAGATATTTTTATGTAGTTTGGTTGGTTTCTTTGTTAGAGTCACACCTCCATAATTTTCCTTGAATCTATGTTGAAGAAAATTTGTCAGTTTGAAGACTAAATTTGAAATTGCTCATAATGTTCCTAGTGTTCAGTTATTTGGCTCATATTTTTTAGCTGACTTTGCTTCTCCATATTTTGGTTTATGTCTTCTGACCAACTTGCTTGTTTGTCACAACCCTTGATTTTTTTTTCTTTTCCCTGTAGATGATAAAGAATTTGTTTGAGTAAAACTTATCGAGGAACTTGGTGACGAGGTAGACATCTGAACTGGAAATACAATCTTCAAATGAAAGGTGGCCTATTTTGGCATCATGAATTATGCTTTAAATGTTCACAAGTTCATTGGATAAATGGATGCTAGCTCGACTCGTCCATTCCTCTTGTTAAATTCATATTGTTTTTAATCTAAAAAGATTAACAGTATGCATTGAAGATTCCAAATCAATTTTGTTTCTGAAGTTGTACAATCTCCTAGATACCAAAATGGTGCTTGGATAAAAAGTCCGTGATGGAAAGAAGCAGGTATAAATGGTGTGAGTTTCATTTTTAAACCCTTCTTGGGGAAAACACACTACTGTTTGAGATTGGTACAAATAAACCCTCTCTTATTTGTTTTGACATCACGTGATACATTTTAATTCCTAATAAAGTGATTTGCCTAAGGGCGCCTATCAAGTGTCGCCCTTTCTTGTGTTTAGTTTTTTTTTCCTTAGGTAGAAATATAAAGGGGTATAAAAAATGTAAATGAAAAAATGGATACATGCAATATATAGGGAAAATAGGGGTTTTTTAAAATCGGCAAGGCATATTGGGAGGGGGTTAAAAAAAATGATTTTGGGAGGTATTTTCCAATATTTTTTGAAAATAGGGGTATTGTTTCATATGCCACGAACGAACGTGCTATGGCATGGTTTCACTAAGAGAAGACCCCGTGAATTTCCCACAAGTCCAAAATGCTGATAGACAAAATAATAATAAAATAACCAAGTCCAAGGTTCATTAATAAATTGCCCTAGGCCCAAGCATAAACACACAAGCATGAGGCATTCCACCATATTATTGATGATGGATTCATCAATAAAAGGAAACAAAACTAATTCATCAGCCCAATTAGAGTTTAAGTTGTATTCCCATGGGCATAGGGATATGTTAAACTCTACCAACTTCTGATTTCTAAGCATCCTCCAACAGGTTGCCCAAGGAATCCAAGGATAAGATTCATAGGTAGGGGGTAAAAGGACACCCCTACTTCATAGATATCTGAAGATGGATGGTATTTTACACTTGCTTGTTGATGCAGATCCTAACAGAAGCATTCAAAAAAGCAGATTGATGCTCGACATGAATGACTTGCCAAAAACTAACCTTTCCAACAACATATGGTACTTTTGATTTTCTCTTGTAGCTTATCCCTTGAACCTCAATTTATGGTGGGTTGCTCAACGGATATTATCTTAAAGAATAGAGTGAGTTGAGTTGATTTGATTCTAAGTTTAGTATGGAAATGCCAATTTTTCTTTCATTATTAGAAGGGAATAACCAACTTCCCACTACCCTCATATTTGCACCAGTATTCTGTGAGAATTCCATGAATTGAATGAAAAAAATTCATGGTTCAAAAGCACCTTCCCACTACATTGTAATCAACACTGTTTTTGTTAGGGATAGATTATGATGTCATCTATCTGTAGATGCATTCTCTCAACTCGATAAGATCATAAATGTGAAGTATCATTGAAATTTCATGAAGCCTTCCCCATGAAGATTAACCAAGCAATTAATTTCATCTTGTTTAATATTTGTAGGAAGGAACACCAGATTGTCTTGGTGTTGTTCCTCACACATTCAAGGAACTCTTTTGATAGGCTGCTTTGGATAGTAGTTTAACCTTTACCTTTACAATTAGCATGCTGGAGGTTTACAAAGGATCTTTGATAGATTTTCTTGTGCGTCAACCTAAAAGGACAACATAACCCTCTGCAAAATGATAACACCATCCATTCTTATGCTTTTATGTTCTGAATTTTTTGAAATGTGCTTCTATTCTCTCACAAAAGTTTATTTGAATAGATTAACGAACTTTTATAGATTTAGTATAGCCTTTCAATTCAAATGTACGCACCAAGTGGTGTGGAGAATGAAAATTTGCACGAGGTTGTAATGATGGATTTAAAACAATCATTTAAATTGTACCATCTAGGAATATAATAAAGATACATTGCATGGAACAATTTCAATGAGGCTTCAAGAAGCTCAAATTGGTGAGTTTCAGTAATGTTTACTAAATTTTTTGCAGTGGTTTTTCTGAATGATATCCTCAACGAAATCTTAAAGCGTACAAAAATTCTTTTCACTTATTTTCATCTCTGTAATCAGAAATATATGTATTACACGTAAACATAAAGATATAGCATTAAAGGTTAGAAGTATTCAGGCACCTTTGAATAGAATTTCACTTACTGGGAAATTTAGTTTTTTAGAAATTGGTAAAGAAAATGTAGACTAGGAATCTTTTCCTAATGGGAGTTGTTCCTTGTTTCAGCTTGACAAGGATTGCCATTGGAGGTTCGAGGGATGATGATGTATACACCATAACAAGCAATTTTTGGACGGTTTATTTATGTGGAAGTGAATGTATTCCCAAGATGTGGGCTAGTGGCCAAACTATGGAAGAAGAAAAATATATAAACTTGTCATTCTCTTCCCTTGGAGATGTTATTAATGCATTGCAGAGGAAGCAACCTCACATACCTTATAGGTACTTAAAGCTTTGAAATCCAAAGCATGAAGAGGTTCCTGCATCTTTTGATGTTCCTTATGCTAGTAACTTTGAAGCAACATCCCTAATCATAACAATTGGTAGGAATTCTAGAAAAATCAGGCTTAAAAATTTAGAATGTATACTGCAAATAGGGTTTCTAAATATTTTCTCTATCAAACTATCAAAAATAGGGTTTTTTTAAGGATTGGATTGGTTACAACATTTTACAAAATTTCTTAACACTAAGAAGTAAACAGAGTCTTATCATCCTTGCTAGCCACGTAGTTGCCCAGGTATTCTATAATGTATTGAATTTGCTGCTTGAGAGCATCCTCTTATTTCTCCTTGTTCGATATCTAACTCATCTTGTCTACTATCCATTAACTTATCTTTGTGTTGAAGTTGACACCCAATTTCACACAGGATGTTATATATCTTATCTGCCATGATTTTTTGAACTTTTTGGGACAAGATAGATTGTTGAGACTAGCTCAGGGAAAGAACCTAATTACATGTTCATTAGTTAGCTCATGTTCTCCCATGTATTGGGAAGTCTTAATTGTCTACTTACTAATTTTTTATTTCTATATGCTTATGATTTTGTTCATAGTGGTCTTGGTTCCTTGGTGACCTAGGGTACTCTTAAAATCACCCTCCATGAAAGTATCCAATAAAACCACTAAGGTTTTGTGTGGAGGAGTAAATATTCATTACATGATACATATCATCTAATGTTAAGTAGAAAAATGAGTGGAATTTGTTATAATACTAAAGGTGAGAAGTATTCAAGCACCTTTGAATAGAAGTTCACTTACTGGGAAATTTAGTTTTTCATAAACTGGTAAAGAAAATGCAGACTAGGAAGCTTTTCTTGATGGGAGTCGTTCCTCATTTCAGCTTGATCAAGATTACCATTGGAGGTTCGATGGTTGATGATGCATACACCATAACAAGCAAGTTGTGGATGGTTGATTTAGGTGGAAGTGAACGTATTCTCAAGATGAGGGTTAGTGGCAAAACTATGGAAGAAGAAAAACTTATGAACTTGTCAATCTCTTCCCTTGGAGAGTTTATTAATGCATTGCAGAGGAAAAAGCATCACATACCTTATAGGTACTTGAACTTTTGAACTCCAAAGCATGAAGAGGTTCCTACAACTTTTGGTGTTCCTCATGTTAGAAACTTTGAAGCAGCATCCCTAATTTAACAATTTGTAGGAATGCTAGAAAAAGTGAGCTTAAAAATTTAGAACATATTGAAAATAGGCTTTTGCATATTTTCTCTACTAGAATAGAAAAAATAGGTTTTTTTTAGGATTAGCTAGATTACAAAATTTTACAAAATTTCTTAACACTAAGATATAACCAGATTTTTATGATCCTTGCTAACCATGTAGTTGACCAGGTATTCTAGAATGTATTGAATTCGTTGCTTGAGAGTGTCGTCTTGTTTCTCCTTCTTCAAGATCTAACTTATCTTGTTTACTATCCATTTACTTATCTCTTTCCTGAATTTGACACCCAATTTCCACAAAGCCACTTAGGTTGCATGTGGAGGAGTATGTATTCATTACATGATACATATCATATAATGTTAAGTAGAAAAATGAGTGCACTTTTTTATAGAAAGCTTCTTATGAAGGTCTCGATTATGAATTAGGAACAAGGTTTGGATTATGAATTTGGTGCCTAGGATAAGAAGTAAATTCAAATCTTGTTGTCTTTGTTGTTACTTGAAACCAAAAAATTGCAATCTATATTAAACCAAAGGTTGTTAGACTTGGACTTGGAATTAGTTCAAGACATGATAATTCAGGAGTGACTTGGAAACCCAGAAAAATCAGCATCGATACTTAAGAATGACTCCCCAGATAAAAAATACAAAATAATTTAGAGGCATTTGTGTTGTGTAGGAAAATTCCAAAAACCTCTTAATCTTGCATATTCATAATGAAAACAAACATGAGAAATACAAACTGCACTAGGTGCATAAATGCAAAAATAATTTGAACACATGTTATTGCTATGTCTGTTGTAATCCTATAATAGTTCCATATGTACATACTGTGGCTCAATAACCTCATATTGTAGACCACAAGGAACATTGAATCCGGTCGGCGATGGCCACTCAACGACGACCACTATCAAATTGAAGTGAAATCAAGTTACATGCAAACTTCAAAGTGCCAAGATGATTCTTCATGTGGGTTTTTCTATAAATGAATTATTGAGCCTTGAGGAATTTTATAGATACAAATTCGTTCATAAACCGTTCCATTGTCCATATTTTCCTAAATTTTTCATACAAATTCAACCCTACGGTGCATATCCTGTCCATACCTCCATTACTAAGAAAAATAGGGCCGAGCTAATGACTCCTCACCTCCAGTACTGCTAAAAATACATTCAAATGGAAAAAACAGGGGCAAAGTCAAAAATATTGGGGAAAAGTCAAAAATATTGGAGCAAACATAGTCCTCACGATTTCAAATGGAAACATATAGGGTGAACTCAAAGCTACGTTCCTCTATAGCTGCAAATGCAAGGCGAACTCAAACCTAGGTTCCTCATTGTTGAAAATGCAGGGACAAATTCACTATTTTAACCAATTAATTAGACTTGGTGAAATCCCTATTTTCCTGCAATACTGGATTGCCAATTTGTTGGAGTGTAAGGGTTCATTTAATAATTATTGGGATAATGTGTAAAATTTAAAAAAAAAACTATTCTTATATTAAAAATTAACCCATTATTTTCTTAAAACCCCTTTAATTCCCCCCTTGGGATAAATTTCGCCCTTAAAAATTTCCTTGGGACCCTCCTCGAAATGGTTGAGTAGGTTAATGATGTTGTAGTGGGATTGTATCATATTGGAAGTATGTAATAAAGTGATAGGGATTTACCATCTAGTAAGTGACTCAGGATCGCATCTTCCTTGGACCTATTTCGTAAAGTGAGAGGTATTGACCATCCCGTAAGTGGATCATGACTACATCATCCTTGGAATTATGTCCTAAAGTGAGAGGGATTGACCATCCTGTAAGTGCCTCAGGATTGCATCATCCTTGGACTTATGTCTTAAAGTGAGAGGTATTGACCATCTCATAGGAGGCTCGATACTACATCATCCTTGGACTTATGTCCTAAAGTGAGAGGGATTGACCATCTCGTAAGTGGTTCAGGATTGCATCATCCTTGGACCTATATCCTAAAGTGATAGGGATTGATCATCCCATAATTGGATCATGTTTGCTACATGTCATATTGTTGATGATGATTATGTTGATCGAGAGATCAAGTGTTGTTGTAAAGGATCAAGAGATCGATTCCTGCAATAGATTAAGAGATCAAGGAGTGGAAAGGATCGATTTCTTCATAAGATGAATATAAAGTGTTGTTGAAAAGGATTGAGTACTACAAAGGATCAAGTAATCGATCTCTACAGAACTAGAATATCAAAGATGAACACTCAATCCTGTAGAAGATGATGTTCCAGTACTGAAGATATTGAAGATGTTCCAGTTGCTGATGATTTCAGAAAAATTCCAATGACGTATAGATGTATCACCTTGATGTTGTAGTTACCAATAGAATACCCTTCTCATTAAAGGGGAGTGTTGAAATATTGTAACTTCAAAGACTATTCTAAATGTATTTTATTGTTGTAACCTATTGGAGATGTTTTATTCCTTCATTGGGATGTTACTATTGTATTTGTTCATCAAAGAGTCATGAGGTAAATCATCCATTGTAAGTCGGTTCAATAGAAGAGTCTAGAATATAATATAATATTGTTTTGTGTCTTCCTACGTGAAGTTGACCCAGTAAGTTTGTTAGGGCCGAATTTATTAGGGAAAAAATCAAGTGAAAGAAAGAGTACCAATAGAGGAGGTGTGTTCCTCATTTAAAAACACACACTCATTTGTGTATAGCACATGTGTGTGTGTGTGTGTGTGTGTGTGTGTGTGTGAGAGAGAGAGAGAGAGAGAGAGAGAGAGAGAGAGAGAGAGAGAGAGAGAGAGAGATCAACAAGGAGGAAGAGTGGTACATGAATAAATTCATTACCAGGGTTCAAAGCATGATATTCGATTGGTTGTTTTCCATCTTCCACATTGATTGGATTGTTGTTTTCTTTCTCAAAACAGAGTCAATATTTTATGGAATTTTTTTATAATGAATAGATTGCACAAGTAATAAATCTTCATTAAACTATACAAATTTTATATACATGTGTGCAAGATGGATCACCAGAAGACTTTGTTCGACTAGATAAGTTTTTTGGGTGTTCAAAAAAAATTCCAAATCCGTGCTGCAATTGAAGCTTCAAGTCTTCCTCAATGGGAACTTCTTTGAATCGGTTGGAATGCATATTTGCATAATGTCACAAATTTACCTTTTTCAGTGCAATAAAACAAAAATAATTTGCAATTTATTATTTGGATGCATTATTGTTTTTTTATACTTAAAATTTTTGCTGCCAAATTTGGATAACCACCAAAGATTTTGCTAACCATTGTTTTCTTGTCTTTCCTTTGTGGCATTTGATGTGTTGGACAACCTTTGAAAGTGTTGAAATACGTTAGATGTTCTAAATTTGATATAGAAATTAATAATAATAAGGATTAGAATTACATTGTGGAAAGTATTGCATACCTCCATGCGCCTGGTGGTAGCTTTCCTTGTTTTCTCAGAGCCCTCTCCTTTCCATATTCCACTAGGGATTTCCATGATCTTGTTGGAATCATCATAGGGAAATCATACCTAGGGTTCCTTTCTAGGTGAACCCTATATTAGTCTTGGAAAGTATTTATATGTTGTCCCGCCTTGTTTAGTACCATGACTCTATTAAAGGTCTTGCTGCAGAACAAGCCAACCAACTGATTAGTGAGATCATATTTTAAATTTTAAATTTGTTTATCCCACCTTGTACGAATGGTGGTGCCAAATATCTCCAAGTACAAATCATTTATATGTTTATAAAAAACATCATTTCTTGCAAAACAATCATGGCATCATTAGTTGAAATACAATGTTTTATCAGTATATTACATTCAAATTATAAACACTAACTTGAACAATGCATAATAATTACTAGGGATCTTCTCTAGATTTATTGGAATGAGATATTCTTCCACCAAGAATTTTGTCTGTATTGTACCCATGCTAGTGATACGGTATGATCCATGAAATGTTTCTTCAACAATATCAATACTAGCAGGATATGCATTGACCCCTTCTTATGCACAATCTAGTGTGTGTCGGTCACTAGAGGGTGCACTCACAGTTGGCCTCCTCAACACAAGTGTCCTAATTACTCATCATCGTAAGGCATGTTAAGTGGTCCAAACTCTAGCATAGTCGAGTGCCCTCCCTTATGATTCCCAATGCTAGTCCTCCCAAGGTATATCCACTTGTCATGCAAACGAGACCACATGCGATAACCACCTCATAATGCAATGTGTTATTTTAGCTCCAAGTCCAGTTTTAAACAAATATCTATATCGAACACCTTTTCCCAATCAAAGGAAATTTCATTGAAGAAACTAGGAATAGTGTTGGGTATCCATATGATAGAAGAAGAAAAAAATATCAATATCAGGATGAGAACCTTGCACCCTACCATACAGATCCACTTCTCATAGATAAGTGCTTCATGATGATGGGATCAAATCCATAGTCCCATAAGGAGGCTTGTCATGATCCAAGATGGAATTCAACCATGGATGATGAGATTGATTCACTTCAAGAATAAAAAATGTGGAATCTTGTCTCCTTACCTCCTTAGAGAAATCTAGTTTAGTGTAAATGGATCTACAAGACCAAGCTAGTAGTTTATGGAACCATAACCAAGTACAATGATCGGTTAGTTACTACCTTAACCTCACCTACTAAATCATCCTAAATTAAAATTCCTTAGTGTAACATAGTGTACACTCACCTAAACCATTGACCCATCCTTACCTTTCCCATCCCAATAACCTACTTAACACAAGCAATTTAGACATTTAAAATATTTCTCACTTCAACAATTATGAAATCGCACGATGATGCTCAACCTTCCTCTCACTTCTTGCTAAGATGGTGTTTATACAAAGTGAATTATCAAAAAGCACCATATGATATTTTGCAAATGTGCTTCTTTGTATGCAACAACACCTTGGAGCATGTGCATGGTGTTCTATGTGGTCATTAACCCACCAATTCCTCTATGGTCACAAGTGTTTCCTAATTTTTAATGATTATTTTGAATAGGATTTTGGTTCATTTTATTCTTTAGATATGATTATCAAGTGAGAGCATCCAACCCTTTTTAATGCAAGATTAAATTGCATCATGGCTCAAGTGAATGGTAGTTTGTATTAGTAATGAGTTGGCAGTTTATTGTACATAACTCATATGGTACGAAACCTTTCTTTTGTAGTTAGTGCATTTTTGTTTTTATTTATTTCCTTTTATATAAATATAAAGAGAGTGCAGTAAACCATTTTTAGTGCAAGGTTATGTTGCCTCTCATGCCTCAAGTCAATTCTAGTTTGTACCAATGAATAGTTGGAAAATTATTGTACATAAATAATACTTAGTTACATCTTTCTTTTGTTTTTTTTCTAGTCTCTCACATTATGCAAGGTTTGCATAAGTAACTAGAAAGAAAAAAAGGGATTACTTCCCTTGTTTAAAAAATCTAATTACCTTTGTATCTCTACTTATCAATAGGTAACTAATGGTTATCATGTAGCCGATCTTGGTATAGAACATAGTACTTGGGAGTACATCCAACATACCATTTTACTTTTTTCTACCATAGTAGGCTATAGAGAAACTATCCATGCATCTCGATGACCACTTTTCCTTAATTCTCATTCTCCTCAACAACAACAACTAGGTGTGAGGGTAGTTGTTGAGGGAGGCATACAATGTCATTCTCCCTATGTAATTTTTACAATAAATAATTGTAGACTTCACTTTCCTTAAGTTCCCTATTCCTAATCTATCACTAGAAAGTTAATCTAGCCATAGAAACCATAGAAACCTAATCTAGTCCTAGAAACTCTAGAATCATAATCTTTCCCAATAAACACTAATCTAACTCTAAAAACCTAATCTAGAAACCTAGAAACCCAAGATAGGCCATATTCACTAATTTATCTCCCTGCTTTCAAAATCCTGAATGATTTTTCCAAATTTGTGTAAGGGATATAATCAATTTGAATCATTCTTTTCAGCAAGAACTAGGTGGCAATACATGGTTTTGGTTGATTGTAAATATCAATAGAAATGTTGATAGCCCTTTACTAGACACAACTATTAATCAAGGTAAGGGGTTTTAAAAAATCGTCTTATAGGCCTCTTCTGTATGTAGTCTTAGATTATACACCTACGGGAAAGGAAGACCATGATTGATGATTGTGCTCATATCTATGACTATTGATAAATAAGGATTCGTGAGTAATTGAAAGGTGCATTTCATACAAAAATGGTGTCCAACTAAACTCTATCAAACATTTTTCAAACTCAGAAATTTCAAGTGAAGTAAGTCTGGGTAATGATCGATTTTGGAGGCAGTACATCCTTTGTGGATTCTCAACCTGATCGACAACCTCCTTGGCTTCCTTTGTGACTTCCTCGAGCTCCTCCATGAACTCCTCAACCTCCTAAACATTTTATGTTAACTCCTCTACTGCCTCGATCTATTTTGTGAACTTTGAGGTGACATCTGCAAACTCCTTAACCTCCCTAACCTACTCTATGAACTTCTTGACTTCATCCTCCTCCTTTGTGAACTACTTGAACTCCTCTATGAACTCCATGAAGACCTATGCGACCTCCTAGCTCCACCTCTTATCCAAACTATGTGACCTCTATGAGCTCTAGTGAGAGGGAAGCTGGAGCCTTGGAGCTTGATCTAAATCCTCCCAAATACGAGTGTTGTATCCCCTATCTAACTTGACTTCTGGATAGCTATTGGATCCCCACGAGTGCTAGATATCTATGCATGGTGTTGGAATAGCATGCGATATGTCAATAAAACGCATGCTTAAAACTCTAATATGCATGATTATATAGTGCCATGTAATAAGCTTATAAACCCCTCTAATATTTATTAGTCACTAAGGGTTCATAGTTAGGTTGTATGGGTAGAGGTTAAAGGTTCATAGTTAAAGGGGTATGGATAGAATTTAATGGTTCACAATTAGGGGGCATGGATAGAGGTTAGGGGATCACAACCAGGGTTAGTCCTTAACCCTATAACCCCTAAACAATTAGGAATATACTATAAGAATGGATCTTAAGAGAATATGACACAATATAGTAAAAAAATACATCTTTATTTTTTATACATTTCATAAATAGATTGGTAGGGTTTTAAAATGATATCTATTATATGTAAATAGATATAGTGACTACATGGTTTTAAGATTGGGTTGATGTGGTATGGAATTTTGGATAAGATTTCATGGGATTATGGGTAGAGACTAGGTCTTCATAGTCATGGTTTTTCATAGAACCCTCCAACCCCTAACCAATAGTATGATGTTAAAAGAGGAGTTTGTGTAGGGAGTTAGCTAGGGTCGGGTTTAGGTATAAGCAATTAAGGGGTATGTAATTAGGGATAAAGGGATAAAGGGTATGTACCTAGAGATAAATGTTTGGTATTAGGGGGTATGTTTTGCACTTATATTCATGCATGGGTTAGGACCATGCATGTGACCCCATGGACAATGTGCAGAACCCCAATTTATCATACATTTCTTACATAGGGAATCATTGGACCCCAAGTGGACTTATATGGTCCTCATGTCAAGTTATAGAACACCATGTATGATTATTTGGATCTATTCCATTAAAAAAAAAATGAGATATCAAATATTTGACCACTTTCATTTATAAAATCATATTTTCTGTGCATAATTAAACCCAAACGAAATCCAAAATTTTGAAGCAAAAATCCAATGACACATTCATTTTTTTTGGGTTTTGTTGGATGGATTCATAGAGTTCCTGGGTTCAAAACTACTTGTGGTACTCCTTCAACCCTACCAAGAGAAACTCCTTAACTTTTTATCCCTAACTACATAGCTTGTAACCCCCATCCCCCACCTTAAAATACAAACCCCCTAACTATGACCAAGTGCTAATATATACCCCCGACCTAAAACCAAATATACCCCCACCTAAAAACCAAATAAACCTTAATTATTACCCTTGAATACCATTTAAACTTGACCCCTAATAATAATATATAAACATTATAAATTCCTAACTCCTAACCCCCATTACATGACCAAACTCCATATCCTTTCACTTGATATAAAACCCATACTCATTAATATTAATTCATTTTCCTAACTACATAACCATAATCATGACACAACAAAAACACATATCCCTTACCTTAACCCAAACATTCCTACACCTAACTACAAAAAACATATTCCCTTCACTTCTCATAATTTTGTGTCTCATAAGTACTTTGTAAGAAAAAACTTGAAATGACAACGATAAAAACTTCCAAGACAAATATTCCCTATTTATGTCACATGTGATTCCACATTGGCCCACAATTAAGCTACAAAGGAAAATGTCATGACATAAATTGGTTTGCATAAATATATTATGATAAAGATTTGATGTGTGGACTATGCTTTGTTATACTTTATAAGGTACCATTTGAAGAAGGGTGCAAAAGATAAATACAAATGATGCTTTGTGGATTGAGTTATGCTAGTTGGATTGTTTAACCTTTAATAAATACATAAATTTGGTTTTAAATATTATTTTAATAATATAAATTCAAGTAAAATGAGACGTATTTGGTGCTGTAACATTTAGTATATAAAGGACCAATATATATAAATTAAAAATTAGAAAATGACATTATTTTCAAATATACACATCTTCGAAAGAAACCCTATGGCTTCGAGTTATGATGGAACAATTGGATGTAAGCTTGAGTTTCATCCAAATCCATGAAGCCCATTTTTGTTAACTCAATGGATTATTACACAATACAAAGGGCATTTTCACACCTCTATGTTAGTATGACTTTTTATGTTGGATGATGGTCTTACAACTTTGGTATTATGCATTCTTTTCAAGTTAGTAAATTATGAGCATAGTGAAGAAGTTGCAATTTTTTGGATGATTTATATTTGAGTTGTTAGTGTCTGTGTATTTACATTGTCTAGTTCGTATCATTGAATTAGGATTTTTTTACAAAAAATGGTTTGCACACTTTCTCCACTACTATATCAAATTACCTAAGATGGTAAAGGAACTCAAGAAAAACATATTGTGATATAACAAGAAATAAAATAAAATATAGGAGTATAATTGAAAATATGAATAATGGTTGCACTATTATGAAACAAGACACTCTAAGGTTTTTAAGAGTTGAAATTCATTACTAATTTTAATATTATTCCAAATATTTTATGTCAACACATTCTAGATGTTATATTGTTGAAGTCACATTCCATATGCACATAATTTTGTTAAAACTTCAATTTATTTTCCTGTTAACACAAAAAATTGTTCAACTAGCTCTACATGGTCTAAACCTTATACATACATCATATTCCTACCATATTTCCCTTACTTTTGACCTTCACAATTGTATTTCCACAAAACATTGTCTAAAACATTATTATTTAATATGGTTTACCGTCACTTTCTCCAAAAATGGGTCAAAACCCTAAAAAAGAGAAGGGATTAAAAAACCATAGGAAAATACCGTGGGTCAAAAAATACCATGGGTAACCACATTGGGTCAAACAACCCTAGAACCATTCTATAAATACATTGTGAAGGCTCTCCCAAAATACCTTTTTTCCCATTTTTCATTTTCTGAGCACGTTGGGACACCTTTTGCTCTCAGGTATTCACACACATTTTTTTCATCATCCTGTTTCCATACCATTCTCACTTAGTACGTCGAGACATTCTTCGTACCCACCTGGAAAACTAGCCTGTGGAGAGGTAGACCACTTTTGAGACGACCACGGCGGCTCACTTTACAAGAAAGAAGGTATAAATTTTGTTTATTTGTATTTTATTTAGTTTAGCCCTCGTATATATATTTGTTTTGTATTACTAATCTTGTTTATTATTTTAGTTTTCCATGAACTCTTCCTTACGATCCCATTGATGTAAGGCTAGTGCTTTTGCATGTAACAGGGGAGAAATCCTCGTTATAGTTTTGGTGACTCCCTTGGTTGATCTTCTCAGATCCTTGTTTTTGCAGGTTAGCTATAGGTTTGTCTTTAGTTTCTGCCTTCATTCGTCACCAATCGGCCCCCCTCACGATTGATCTGAACCTTTACCACGTCAGTGCCTACTCCCTCGCCCCCCTGTCGACTCAATTTTTTTAATTTTTCCCTTTCCGGTGCCAGTCGCACTTATTAGGTTGCAAGCCGCAACCCAGATGCTCCTTTCCGCCTGATAATCATGACCTGGGTTGCAACCTTATCCTCGACACACGCGACTAGATCAAACTGCCCGATTGCGCGTGTCCCAACTGTCTGAGAGACCCCAGTTGCCCCTATGACCTTGTTCCGAGCAACTTAGTCGCGTCTGATTCTCCGTTAGGCGCGGCTTGGATAATTTCTGTTAAGATTGCCTCTACCTCCCTATTCTGTGCAACCCAGATCGTGGATGTTCCTCTAAAAGACACAATTGTCAATTTATAGTTTGTTATTCATGCCTGTTTCAGTCCCTTGTCTATCCCAAATTCTGTCCAAACCTGTTTTTGGCTTTCCAGACCTGCTCTATTACAGCCCCTTACCGGTTTATTGCAAAACTTTCCTTGTTACTCATTTGTTTCAAGATTGGAAGGAAAATTTTTACATACAGGTGCACACACATTCACACCATTAAGTGAACACGCTCGGTTCATGAACCTGAGGAGAGCCTTAAAAAGAATCAATTAACTTAATAACATTCGAATTAGGATATAAATCTCATCCACTTAACTGTAGGAAGTACTTGGGCATAGCCCTAAAACTCATTGTGAGTAGTACCACAAGAACCCCGAAGTAGCTGGCCATTGAGAGGACCTGTCAAGTGAAAAGAGAAATGACCCCTACCTAATTGACTAGTTCCCACCCGTGAGGAAAACCAAAAACTATTGTTTGTGGAAAAGCGATTATCAGTTTTACCTGAGCCTTGGAGTGAGGGGTACTTCCCTAATGCGCAAGTCGTCAGACAACATTGGTGGTTGAGTGACTTGGTTGAAACATTAGGAAGCCGTTTAAAACCGAGGTCCATATTCATTTCCCATCACTACACCAAGGCATCGTTGCTCCACCATGTTATTCCTATCGTCTTAGGGGCCACACCCCTGAGTTCCGTTCTTTGAACCATCACCATCGAGGCCATATTCAACATCACTCACCACCTTCAGAGCCACACACAACCTTTGAGTCCGATTCGGATTCCTACCAATCCAAACCCACTTTGTTCACTACCCCGTATAGCCCCATGGCTGGAGCCATCCAGATCCCTTCCATCAAGGGCTAGTTAGAGGTGGACCTATAACCTTACCCCCCATCATCATGGGTATCCCTTCTAGTGGGCACATCACCACTGCACACGTTGTTGTCGGTACGCTACTCACTAGTGGCGGCCCCACTACCCATTCGATATGACGAGGGAGTGGAGATCCTTTTATCATGTCTTCAATCCATAGCTACCCACATCACAGATCACATCCATGAGTGGTGACGTCGACACAGCTTGTGCAAGATCCAATTAGATGATAGGATTTTCCTTGACTGGTTTCTCTGAAACCTACTCCCACCCATAGCCAAGGACGTCGCATCTGAGCGACCCCAAACCGAGGAGGAGGCCATCCTAAAGGCCCAACAGTTCGACTTGATCTATGCTCAGTCCGGTTACCTATACACCATAATACTCGATGATCCCTGCACTAGCACCTCTCGCCATTATACATCGGGGGCATCCCACACGTATCGCCACAACAAACACAAGTGCCCTTAAAGATATATATACAGTATATATGCATATATACATATGATATATACACTACATACATATGCTAATTACGTTGTTGTTTATGCGTGTATAAATAAAATGGTGTCTGTCAATGTTGAAGCTGCGTATTGTGAAAGAAGCAGTGAGAGGAACTTGGTGAAAGGTGGGTAGAATGACAAATCGAAAATAAGTCTTTGTAAAGTCTCAAAAAGACATATCGACAATATTATCTTTTAATAAAAGTGCGAAGAAAGTTAAATTCTATTTTGTTTTTAAATTTTGGAGAAAGATTGACCAATTGCAACTCGGCCTATTTTTTTTGAAATCGTAAGATTTCTTTGAAATCCTAAGAAGAAAAATTGTAAATATCATTTATAATAGTGTGAAACTTGGATTGAGGAACATTGGAACGTTAAATTTGTATTTTTAATTGAAAAATAAATTTATTAAATATAAAATATAAATTATAAATTTTTTTCTCTCAGGTTTTTATATATAATTTTTCTACAGTGATGTCTTCAAAGATGAGAGATTGTCTCATACTTCATAAGAGAAGTGTTAACCATTTAGAAGTTAAATATCAAAATGTTAATTAATTAAATTTGTAATTAATGTTATAGAATCTTTCGCTTTTACAATTAAAAGAGGACATAATTGATAGCAAAGAGAGGATATAATTACTTATGTTTATCTATTTTAAATTGTAATTTAATTCAATTTAAAATTGAAGAGAGACTATTTATCATTATTAAATTAAATAAAATGAAATAAATTTCTAATTTTTAATTTTTTAATATTTTTATTATATTAATTTAATTTATAATTTAATTATTTAAATATTTTAAGTTTATTTTAGTTGAAATGATATTTACAGTTTTTTAATCAAAATTTAAATATTTTTTTCTAAAAGCATTATAAATGAATGAAATTAAATTTTAAAACTAAGCAATTTAGTTACAATGAGCATGGTCTTATTTGTAGAAACAACACTCTAATTTTGATAAAATCGTATAATTTAAATTTAAATTTAAATAATAACAAACTACAAAGATATATAATTTTCATTTTTTTAAATTTTAATAACTTCATTTAATTTAACTAACATATATATATATATACTTTAATGTAGGGTTTATACACTTTAAGAAAATTATGGATTTTTAATATTTCTCTTGAGTACATGTGCACAATACACTTAAAGAAGTAAAACTACATTAGTAATGTATATTTATTTCTCCCTTTATAAAATAATCATTAGTCTTTCCTTTTCCTGTGATCACAGTTGGGTTCATAGTCATCGAAGACTTTGAAATCTATTAATTTGTTGTATAGAGGGATATCAAATATAAGATAATCTACTACACTACTGCCAAGAGATTGGCCATTTAGTGAGACCGCTGTAGGTGATAAGATCTTGAGCATTACAAAATTGGACTAGCTCGGAACCAAATAAATTTTCACCTAAACCTTCAAAACTTCTTTTTTACTTATTAGCTAGTTCAAGGCCCTTGTCTAACCAAAACTTGTAAGTGTGTGTGATTCTATGATTTAGACACTTAAAAGTTATATTTAATAAAAATATATTTAGTTTTACATGTGACTCTTAGAAAACATGGTCCATGTCTACATATAAGTAGAAACAAAAATAATGTTGAGGTGTCTCCATTTGAAACTATTCAATAAGAGGTTTTAAATTAGTGGACATAATAGTATTATTATTATTATTTGAGAAAATATATTTTCAAATGATGAGTATAATTTTAAATTGATAAAGTTAATAAATTCAAAAATTAGCAAATTAAGTGGATTAATCTGTATTACTACATTATATATTTAAAATAAAATTGAATCATACATAAATGAAAAAGTTATATATATATATATATATATATTTATTTATTTATTTTAATTATATTTAAAAGAAAATTGAATCATACATAAATGCAAAAATTATATATATATATATATATATATATATAACAATCTATTTNTGACACAATAAAAATAGAAAAAAAACTGCAAAACACTAATATTCATTTAAAGAAATTATATATTTGAGATCAATAGAAATAAGGATATGTATGCTTACATTTTCACCAACTATGAATATATGCACACTATATTGTAATGGTTCATCAAATATATACATATTAAAAATGAAAAAAACTTTGAATTTGTTAGGGTTTATACATATTAAAAATGAAAAAAACTTTGAATTTGTTAGAGTTTATGGATGCAATACCACTCACTTGGTTACTCTAAAAGTCTAAAACTAAGTACAATAGGAAGATATATTACACACATAGTACATGAGAGTACTCTATATAAATGTTATAAATTACCAACACATTCATTTTAAATTGAAATATGCCATGGAGGACAAGCTCTTGCCTAAAATTTGGACTTCACATCACAAAAACACTTTCCCCCCTTGGTGAAGGATTTTAGTGTTTATTTGTAACTATTATTAGATGTACTTTTAGCTGGGATTATAATGGTTAAAGATTGGGGGATTATGATATAAGGATCACTGATTGAAGGCTATAATGTTTAAGAGTTATACATGTGTTAAGGGATAAGAGCTATATAGGTTTTGGGTTGTATGTGATAGGGTACTTAGGTTACAAGGGCTAAATTTTATAGTTAAATTATCTATTATAATGATTTCTAGGTAGAAGTTAAAATGATTACATGCTATAAGGTATAATGGTGATAATGATTCTAGGTGTTGTCTATATAGGGGTTAAGGATGGTAACACTTATGTGCAATGTGATGTTATTTTTTTAGAGGTTATATGGTGTTACTTTTCAACTTAGTTATAGGGATGGTGCAAGGTAATGGTATCTAATTATGACACATTATTTGCAATGGAAACCTAGAAAAATAGAATTTTAATCACTAAAAATAAATATCGTACTAACCTATACATCATTTTAAAAATTTGTGTAAAAAGACGGAATAGAGACAATCTAGTTACCTTCTGAAATAAATGAGTTCATTTATAGAAAATTAGTATAAATAAAAGAAAGTAGCATTCTCCTAAGGTTGGTATGTTACTTTTTCTTTAGATATAATGCATAGATTCACGTTAGGCCTAAATTTTGGTATAGAAACACTAAAAAAATGAATTATTTTATGGTTGTAGATAACATGCGGTTATTGTGTGACACTATTTTTCCATAATTTTTAATATTGATTTTTTATTTTGTTAAAATTAAGAAAGTCAGTGAAGCTATGGGATGAGAAGGTGGAGTTTTCGACCCCTCTATGAGGGACTTAACAAATCCAATGAACTTTTTCTAGTGTGTGTTTATAAAAGTACATACATACATACATGTGTGTGTTTGTGAGTGAAAACTACACGTAGAGATATATAGGTGTGTTAGGGCCTATAATCATCTATTGAAACACCACACTAGCACTCACATTAAATTTCAATCTAGGAACATTTTACTTTCAAGGTTTTAGGAAAAACCTATTTAGGATACAATGTCCTTTTTAATGTTGATTCTATGATGATCATGATGTATGAAATAAATCCAATCTTATTTTGAAACAAAAAACAACTGAGAATACCTATTGCAGAAGTAATTCCAAACTCAATTGGAAAGGAAAATAATCATGACTCACAACACTTTGATTTTAAAAGAAATCACTCAATTCTTTGTTTGTAAAGAAAATCACCAGTAGAAAAGACATTTCTCCTAGATGGAAAGCTAAGAATCGGGCTCTGCGTTTGTCGACATGATCAGAAACGACGAGGTAGGGTGCAGCTACACAGACCTGAGCGCAGGAGGCTAGTCGGGAGGGCTGCAAATCCTCGGGCTTTGGATCATGGAGGTTTCAGATCCACAGAGTAACGAACCTGATGGTGGGGAAGCAGAGGAAGTGAGCGAGATGCGGGACAATGAAGGGAAGGGTAAAAGATTAGGCCCACGTGGGTGCCTACCAAGAGCCTTGTCTATCCTTGCGATCCAGATAAGGTTTGAGAAGGTGAGAGGCAAGATTGAGTTTTGGAAGGAGAAATCCCTTATTGGGAAGTTCGTGGGGATTTGGCCCAAGGAGAGGGATCTGGTCAGGTGGATCAAGAATGTGTGGAAACCTAAAGGCCATTATGATTTACAACTTGGATCTAAGGGTTTGTTCACTATCATTTTTCTCAACCAATAACATAGAGACATGTTGGCAGCTAGCAACAACCTCTTCATTTCTCAATAAGATGAAGAGAGATCAACTCTTTCTATGACTTACCAATTCAAAATTATGAAAGAGCACCTTCAGAATCTTTGATTCTGAAGGTACTCTCAATCAAAGAAGAGTAAAATGAAATTTTAAAAGTTGGTGAAAACATGCTCATGAACTTGGCAAATTAACAATTGTCAGTTAGTTTCATATATTTTCATGTAACTAATTCAATCATTAAGATAAACTTTTGTAACTATATATGATTTAAGGAATTCAAAAGAATAGTTTGCCAAGGTGAAATCAATAAAACACATCTTGTGTTTGTTTAAAAGATTGGATATGAGTAAGGTATTACTAGCCCTAAGTTCATAAAACTAAAGGTGACTTTTGAAGTTGATATTCTATGTAATACCCTACTATGATTTTTGTAAATATTATAGTTAATGAATAAATGATTTTTATATAGGAATGTTTCACATATGATAGTTTTATCATTTAATATCCTATCAACCTAATGCTGGATATTTATCGATAGGATGTTTGAAAGGTTTAAAACTTAGTCTTTGTATATACGTAGCATAGATATTAAATCTAGCCATTTCACTAGTGTCATGATAACATTTAGAATATATGATCTCGTTACTATATCACATTAATCGTTGCCACCTTTGCGCTAAAACTGGATATGACTGTTAAGATTGACTGAGTTTACGAGGAGCCATATGTCCAAATGATAACGCTTGTCACTCGGATAATTGAGTTCGCCTAAGGAGGTGGCTTACACTTCATAATAAATCGACAGCTATAAACAGAATGATGCATCGTATTAACAGGGTTAAATGTTGATCGTCGTTTCCAATTTATTTCGATGTCCTTGTTCATTATTAGCCACTGTCCATAATCACTGTTTGAATTTATGATCCGTCAATCACAAAACCTCTTGTACACTGATTTGTTTGATATCACCATTAGTCATGGATAAAATCATGGATAAACCTGCATATATCATACTATAACATTAAGTTACAGCACTCATCATTGCTAAGGTTTGGCTAAAAATGGCAACTTCAGAGATATCATATCCGTCAAATCTAAAGCATGCGAAGTCTACACATCATGTCATACGTATGGGTACCTATTCCCTCTCTGTTTACCTCTCCGTTCATTTCAGTTTGAAGTCAGGAGAGCGTGGAGGAAACTATGGCTCTTCTAAACCGTTATGAAATCTCTGGCTCTGAACTCATAGAGGCCGACGAGAAGGTAGCTCTGCGTTTCGAGAAAATTGGGTGGGGGGAATTCTTTAGAAGTTTCGACGGCCATCATGCAGAAGTAACTAAAATGTTTGCCATGAATTTGAAGGACGACATTGTGTAGATAGGGGTTTTTGAGTTTGTCATTAATGAGGACAAGATAGCAGTAGCGACACAACTACCGCAGGTTGGAGAACGCTGGTTTAAGGGCAGCAAGGTTAATAAGAAGAGGTGTTTGTCTCTGTTACTACCTTTGCCGGATGATACTAAGCTGAAGATATGTGTCCCTGTTAGGTTTTTAAAGCCCAAATGGAGAGCCTATTACGAAATATTGGTAAGGTACCTGTCCTATGACGGACGTTTCTCCCATTTGCACTATTACCATTTAAGATTGTTGTTAGAGTTACAAGGTTGTAAGCTCAATTTGCCATTCTATTTGTTACAAAGCTTAAAGAATATGTCACAGGCAGTTAGAAGTTTTAGTAACCCTGATAGAAGTCTTTTACACCACAGGTTGATCAAAATGATAGTGCAACACCAATTTTTTGAAAATGGCAAGTCTTCGGACAGTTTTTTAACCAACTGTCAGTTGGGACCGACGCAGTACTGACCGAATCCCTCCCCAAGGATTCATAAGAAATGAAAAGCTGTAAATTCTGAGGATAGTAACAATTCTGAAATTGTATCAGAGATGAAAGGGTTCGGGGAAGTCAGTATACCCATAAACGATGGGATTAGTAATGATGTTGACAGGAATACAGTGCCTTGTGACTCTGAAACAATCCTGAATCAGCTTCTATTTGTTAAAAGTCATAGCACCCTTGCAGAAACGAAAGAAATATTAAACAAAAGAAAATCTGATATTGTTGATGAATGTAAAAATCTATCTAAATTAAATAAACCTGATGAACACAGTAGGGAGTCTATGCGTAGATTAGACCATCTTGCCCAAATTTATTGTTACAAGGTAGGGTTTGATTCAGAAAATCTATCGCTTTCACGGAGGCTTACTAGGAGTATGCTCAGTACCCATACAATTTCAGGCCCTGTGGTTAATCAATAGGATTTTTGGCCTACAGTCATCCATATTGAAGATGACCTCCCGTCATCTATCCCTGATACAAATCTTGTAAATAAT
Source organism: Pseudotsuga menziesii (assembly GCA_001517045.1). Taxonomy (NCBI): domain Eukaryota; kingdom Viridiplantae; phylum Streptophyta; class Pinopsida; order Pinales; family Pinaceae; genus Pseudotsuga; species Pseudotsuga menziesii. The sequence goes on from LPNX010171391.1 coordinate 28,840, forward strand.
CCCACTTTCGTAAAGGGTAACGATGCAAAATCGGGCAAGGTCAAGGTTACTCAACCAGGTATAAACACAGGCATTGCAGACCCTGAACCATCGTCTAGCCTACATATCGATAGCCCTATTTCTCCTCGTGTAGCCAATGAAGAAGAGACTCTGCAGCATGTACTAGATAATGCATACCAGGATAAAATTACAGAATTAAAGGGTAAACTTAAGCATTGCATATCTAGTACAGCGTTGTTAGAAGAGGAAAATAAAACATTTAGAGCAGAGTTGCTGTATTGGATCAGCAGATGGAAAGAGGTAAGTGCTAAAAAGAATGAGTACAAAAAAGAGAAGAGATCAGTAATTAGTACAAACCAGCACCTACTTGAAAGAATTGAAAAGCAAAACATAAAGATTATCAGGTTAAAGGACAAATTGACTGAAGCACGAAGAGTAATCGCTCTTCAAAGTAAAACATGATGGTTGTTTTCCTTTTCCTTTTCACAGTGCATGGATCATGTTGCTATCAATAGGTAATGAAATATGTTTTGTATTACATGCCTGTAAAATAGCATATTTTACAGGCATGCATTAAAATCTTAGTGTATTCTGTTACCTTTATCTTAAACAGTTTTAATGCAGCCTTAATGAGACACTTCGTTTGTTAAAGGCAGGTGGGATTGTCATCATCTTTCTCCAAAGCTTCAGGACATTGTTAATGCGTTGGTTGGGAAACATGGATGTGCTTTGATGGCTAGAGTTTCATCAATGGCTACAAATTTACCAAGTACCTCTAATCAGGCTAGTTGTTTTTCTGTTTATAGTGACAGGTGTGATATAAGAGATTAGATTCTCTTTTTAGTTAGATGAACCCTATAATGTTGCATGCAACATTAATAGGGGAAATTGAATCGTAGTGTTATATAAGGTAGGGATTTTGATAAACAATGGATGGAGTGTTTGAAGAAAACGTACTGAAATTATATTTTGTTGCTGGTGTTTTTTTAATTCCTAAAGTTGAACCTTTTGGATGTGAATACTACTGGACATCTACAGACTGATGCCATTACTGGTATTTTTGTTTTGGATATATATATATATTTCAGGCTTATCTTCTTCCTTAATATTAGCACAGTGTGCTTTGATATACTGATGTTTAATTACATTTTTCACTTTATCAACTCAAGATAGCATTTTGAATGAACATATTATTATGATTGTGTTTATTAGTATTTTTACCATAAACTTAAGTTATAATGATATACTCTTCTGTCTGTTAAGAATTTCATTTGTATGTTGACAGTGATTTTATAATAGACATTATCTTTGAGTTCAATTAGCTATATTGATAATTAATTATTAATCAATTTCAAAAAGTTGAAAATAACTGTTTATTCTCAGTTGTTTTTTTAGTTCTGTTGTCATATAACAGAGTGACTTATTATTCATGATTTAAATGTGTCTATTTGAATTATGTTTTTAGTCTTTTTGTTCATCTTTTTATTGATTAATATTTGATTTAGTCTTTAGTGGTGCTCTCAACTGAGATAGGACAGAGAATAGTTTTTCTTTTGTTTATTTTAGTACATTCGAATTAACAGCTGTTAAATCAATTTATAGAATTTTGGTATACTTTTGTAAATTTTTATACTTAGAAAACTCTTTAAAATTAAAATTCTTTTCTTAAGAAAGCAACCATAGGATAGTTTATGTAGTTTAATTTAATTATTTAGGTAGAAATAACATTAGAATAGGTTAGATTGTGCTGATTTTAATTTCTCCTTAAAAGAAAAATCAACTGGTAGCAGGACCACAACCTGCGAGGTTTTGTTAATTAAAACACACCGGATGCTGCTCTAAGCTGATTGTGTGGACAAGACCTCCTTATTGGCCTAGTTTAGAAAAACATGCCAACAAATGGCACTAGAAGGAGGGCATGTCAATAAGTAATGGCAGGTGAAACTAATGAAACATTTCCAACCAGCCAACAATCTCCAGAAGTTAGTAGATCACCTTTTATAGAAACTGTAAGGAATATCCTTGAACGTGATCATGTCACTTCTCCCTTTACTCTCGCACAAAGTGCTCAAACTCTTGAAGAATCTAGACATATTCTTACTAGAGCATACGCTACTCAGCTTGGTATTTCTCCAATAGATTATGGTCTACCTAGACAGCAGTGACATAATCCACAATTGACCATAGTTACGCATGATTTGGAGATAACTGGTGGGTGATTCCATGAAGATGGGTAACACTTTTTGGCCAAATTTGGCGATGAAAACCTGATTTTTTACTCATGTGCTAGATAGAAGCCCTCAAAACGCATATATGCCATGTGAATTTTGACTTGCAGTAAAAAAACAAATTGTAGAATATTATGTTGGCTTCATAGTGATATTTTTTTTTAAATATTCCGATGTCATTTAATGTGTGAATTTTTGCATTTAATCAACTGTGTGACCTTAAAAATTTGAAGAAGCTAATAAGTGGCTCGTGTCCACGTAGAGAAATTCAATCTTGCATTAATAATTTAAAAAAAATAAATATATGAGCATGATCTACATAAAATGTAGTGTGATGTGCATATTTTTTTGTTAATTTGTTTCACATTATACAATTATTTATTATTTTTCGAAAGTGACCACATTCGATTTCAGCATCGTTTTAAACACATATTTGTCCACGTAAAGGAATTTTTTCTATTTTTTGAAAAATTGAAAAACCAAAGATACCCTTTTGAAGAGGACACGTCGATATGTGATGTGTGCATTTTTAAGAATTTTTTGGCTGTATAGTTTTAACTCTGCGGATTTTTCTTTGAGTTGCTTTGAAGTTGCAGTGTGGTTTTTTAAGTATAAGTTTTAGAAGTAATTAAAAAATAAATATCATATGAATGCCAAAATGCGTGTATGATACCTCAATGGATAGAAGATTCGTTGGTGAATTTATCGGTATCAACTCCGCTCAGTTATGTGCTAGGAATGGCAGGGTTTACACCTCTGCAAGGCACAGGAAATTTTCCATTTGTTTGAATGAGGGCTAAGTCTGTTTTTTTAAGCCCTCGACTGAGGTATGAACCTCGACCGAGGTATTGTAAAGCCCGCAATACCTCAGTCGAGGTATTTAAATAGCTCGACCGAGGTATTTAGATACCTCAGTCGAGGGCTTAACAAGCCCTCGGTCGAGATATTAAGACCTCGGTCGAGGGCTTAACAAGCCCTCGACCAAGGTGCGTTTTTCTGTTTTTGCCGAAATTCACTTGCCAAAAAGTGTTACCCAGGTCCGTGGATTCACCCTGGTAGTACTTCTCACCATTAGGTTGAAAGACATCAAAGGCAGATTACTCAAACTAACACGGCTAGAAGACTAATAGCAGGAGGCAGTTCTGATCAGCCACCTTCTCCTCCTGAGTCACCACCTAATAGTCCAAGACCATCCAATTCAGGAAGTTCCTCTAGGTCTCAAGGAAGTCCAATGGCAGGAAATGTACCTGTGGGAGGAGGAGGTAATCCTCCACCTAATCCACCCAATCCACAGCTCCCTTGGTTAAGGACAGCTGCTGTAGCAGTCCCTGGAGTACAACATCCTTTTCCTAAACACTCGGATAAACTCCTCCCTAAGTTTAACCCAGATGACAAAGAACTTGCAGAGGTACATGTTGACAAATTCATGTTGGCTGTTCAAAATTTGAACGTTCAGCATGAAGATGTAGTTTGTCGATTGTTTCCTCTAACTTTTGAAGGAAGAGCTTCTACCTGGTACTTTTCATTAGTACAAGGATCCATTACAAATTGGGGGGAATTTAATAAAGCCTTCCTAGATAAATTCAGGGAAGATAAAACACCCGCTCTTTTAGCCCTAGAGTTATCTAGAATTAAAATGGAGCCTAAAAGAAAGAATCAAAGATTTCAATCAAAGGTTTCTGACTTTAAAAAATAAAATTCCAATTGCTTCTCAACCTCTAGAAGACGTAATTATCGAGAATTATACGTCAGCCTTACCTAAGTATTCTGGAATGTTTGTGAAGAGAGCTGGAAAAACAACACTAATAGAAACATTTGAGGAAGCCATTAAAGTTGAGAAAGATTCTATGTCCTACGAACCAGAAAGAAGTGGGAAATTTGATTCTTTTCCTCGTAGGAAGATTGAAAGACCCAATTTAGATAAAGACAAAGCATTCGATATAGAACAACTACAGAACGCTATTCGAACATTGACCAATGAAGTTGTAGGGTTAAAGAAAAATAATTCGGTAGCTTCTCCTTCTAGGGGTTATTTCAGAAATCAATTTAGACAAAACCCAAATGCAAATACTAAGAATACACCCCCTGACATAGCTGCTAATGAAGAAATTTTTAATACAATTCGAGCTGTCTTATCTTTGTTTGAGACTCCTTCTAATCAAGAGATGAATGAAAATGAAGAAGAAGAGGAATCAGAAAATGACGAAGAATCAGAAGAACCTCAACAAGTTAACGGTCATTTCTGGGATAGTCTTGTGAAGGAACATGAGACTAAAATTCCACCAACAGGACAACATGTATATAATACTCATAGTAGGGGATTTGTAAATACCCCTGGAGCTTCGTCAAGCTCTACTACAAATAATGACAACAATAACTCACAACAAAACAAACAAACTCAATCCGGCAAGCAGACTCAACCAACTAAGGGTACCCAAACCATTCAAAATGCTCCAAAATTAGATTTACAATATGACATAATTGAAGATTTAAAGAAGACATGTGCAAACATCAGTATGTACGATCTTCTTCAAATCTACCCGATGCCTAATAGTCATATTATAAATCCTGCAGTAAGTTCAATTGTTCCTAATGCAAAACAAAATGTTGCTGCAAATAGTTCTAACAATGATCCAACAACAACTGAAAAAGGGAAAGCAACAACTGACAAAGCTTCGTTGATAGGTAAGAATTCTAAATCAACCACACCTGCATTCTTACTTACCTTTGAAATTTTCAATAGGAATGTCCATAATTGCATGGTTGATTCCGGAGCATCCTCCAATGTGATGCCTTTATCATTTTGCAAGAAATTGAATGGAAAATATGTTCCATCTAATTCACAAATAACTCAATTGGACAGAAAAAACGTAAAGGTTATAGGGGAAATGAAAGATTTCTTAGTCAGGATTGCTTGCAACCCTTCACTTTATCAAATTATAGATATTGTTGTTGCTGATATTCCAGACGCATATGGGCTGTTCTTAAGTAGGGATTGGTCCCAACAGCTGAACGGTTTCTTTGCCACTGATTGGTCAACATTGTGGTTACCTAAGAATGGAAAGTCAAATCAGATAAAAATAAATAGAGAAAGGTATATGAAACATACTGTTACAGAACTGCATGATCCTAGTGAACCTATTTTATTTTTAGATTGCATTATGGGAAATTACATGTATGAACTAGGATTCGGTAATTTTAAAGCTGGAAATTCTGCTCTTTCTAAAAATAATCAGCAATCTGAAATTTGTAATGTAACATCTGTTTCTCCTAACTCTTCCTTCAAGGAAACCATTAATAATGTAGATGATATAAATATTGTAAATATTATAGAGTAAAGTGATTGTGCATAGTTCTATTTGGACTTTATATTTTGATGGTGCCAAATCTAAAGAAGGAGCAGGAGTTGGTTGCCTACTGGTGGATCCTCAGGGAAATATAATTTGTATAGCTTGTAGAATGGAATTCAATTGTACAAACAATACGGTTGAATATGAAGCCTTAATACAAGGTTTGAAAAAGGCAATTGATTTGGGCATCAAAGAGTTAATTGTATACAGTGATTCTGAGATCATTGTCAGACAGGTGCGTAACTACATTCACTGTTTATTTGAACATTTACAGAGTTATCGAAGAGAGGTATGGAATATTATCTCACATTTTGATGCATTTAATATAAATTCTATTCCTAGAAGTCAAAATCAAGAAGCAGATTTGTTGGCAAACGTAGCATCAAAGTTGATTCCTTCAGAAAATCTTACATTAGATTTCTTTTCTGTTGAATTGATTTTTAGGCTTTCCATACCTGATAATATTTTTAACTGGCATGTATTTGACAATGATATGTAGGTACTGAATTTTCTGACGAATGAGGATACCTTTAAGGATTCAGCGATAGATGAAGTCACTCATGACGAAAATTTGTGGGATTTCTTGGTAATAAATGATTTCTATTCAGTTGAAAAAGCTTTTGAACAGGTAAAACCAGTCCCTAATTCAGTACTTAGATTAGAAAATTTCTTTGATCTGCAGGACAAGTTTAGATCTGTTCCTAATTGTAAAACAAACAGCTCTCGAATGAGATATGAAACCATCAACTTAGGAACAGGACCAAATCCCCAAACTATAAATCTTGGAATAGATTGTAATCCTATAGAAAAAACAGCTTTCATAAAATTGTTTAATGAATTTAAAGATGTCTTTGCTTGGACATATGATGACTTGAAAACCTTCAATACTCAATTCATGCAACATATAATTCCAATTAAACAAGAGTCAAAAAATTTTCAACAGAAGTTAAGGAAATATCACCCTTCATTAGAATCAACAATAAAAAAAGGAATTAAATAAATTGTTAGCTTCCAAGATTATTTTCCCCATCAGACATACTCAATGGGTAGCAAACTTAGTTCCAGTTAGGAAGAAAAACGGGGATATTAGATTATGTGTAGATTTTAGAAATTTGAATAAGGCTTCCGAAAAGGATAACTATCACGTTCCTCCCATGGAACAAATTCTTCAAAAGGTCTTTGGGTCTGAGATACTGTCTCTCCTTGATGGTTTCTCAGGATACAACCAAATATTGGTTTCCCCAGATGATCAATTGAAAATTGCTTTTAGAACACCATGGGGAACATATGCTTACCGCAAAATGCCCTTTGGGTTAATCAATGCGGGAGCTACCTTTTAACGGGCAATGGATATTGCTTTTAGAGGCCTTACCAATCATTCAGTTGTTGTCTACTTAGATGACGTTACTATATATTCTAAACATCGACCTGATCATCTTCATCATCTTAGAAAAGTATTTGAACGATGTAGAAACTTTGGAATATCCTTAAATCCCAAAAAGACAATATTTTCTGTTTCAGAAGGTATCTTATTGGGATGTGTAGTTTCAAAGCACAGAATCATGATTGATCCCGAAAGAACCCAAGCCATTTCAAAGATAACCTATCCTTCTAGCAAGAAAGCAATGCAGTCATTTCTGGGTAAAATAAATTTTGTTAGGAGATTCATTCCTAGTTTTTCCGAGATCATTCGTCCTTTGCAGAAAATGATTAAAAAAGATGTTGTTTTTAACTGGGGACAAATTGAAAAAGAATCATTTCAGAAAATTTTAGACGCTATCTTAGAAGCTCCTAGCCTCCTAAGTCCATATTTTAATAAGGATTTCATATTATATACTTTTTCTTCTTATATTTCATACGCTGCAGTTCTAACTCAATTAAATCAGCAAAATAATGAAGTTCCAATTTCCTTCATGAGTTCAAATTTCAAAGGTGCTGAACTCAATTACCATGAAGTTGATAAACAAGCCTTTGCCATTTTTAAAGCTGCTAAACATTTTCGTCCATACTTGTTAAAATCTAAAACGAAAATAATTGTCCCTTATTCTTCAGTCAGAAACTTGTTAGTTCAAAAAGACTTAGGAGAAAACAGGGCACCTTGGATGACAGCTCTTCAAGAATATGACTTAGAAATCAAACCCTCAATGATAGTCAAAGGCCAATGGCTATGTAAATTAGCTGCTGAAGCAGCTCACTTTCCTGATAATAAAGCTAAAATTGTTATTGATGAGGCTTTACTTACCAGGGAAATTTATTTTTATCCACCACCTCAAGATTCCTGGTATACAGACATATGGATACTTTTGGAAACAGGGGCTGCCCCTGATTATTTAGAACCAAAGAAGAAAAGAGCACTCAGATTGAAGTCTGCTCCTTATTTATTAATTGATAATATCCTCTTTCAGAGAAATTCAGACGGAGTATACCTTTGATGTCTAGATAAAGATGAAACAGAAGTAATTTTGAAAGAGTTACATGCTGGACCAGCAGGAGGTCATTTTGGTGGAGAAACTACTGCACACAAAATTTTGAGGGCTGGTTATTATTGGCCCACCTTGTTTCGAGATTCCTATACCTTTGTTAGAAAATGCCAAGAGTGTCAACTTGCTACAGGAAGGGTTAAAAAACCTTCTTTTCCTTTACAACCCGTTTCAGCTGAAAGACCCTTTCAGCAATGGGGAATTGATATAGTAGGTCCAATAAATACTCCTTCATCTATGAAACAAAAATATATAATAACTGCGACCAATTATTTCACTCGTTGGGATGAAGCTACACCATTGAAAGTTGTAAATACCAATCAGGTTATACTATTTTTAGAATTCTTTATCATAACAAGATTTGGTATTCCCGATTCCCTCGTCTTTGATAATGCTTCATATTTTTCATCAATCAAGTTAACTCAATTTGCTTTAGAGAAGGGAATAAGAATCAGATATTCAGCTAACTATCATCCTCATGGGAATGGTCTAGATGAATCAACAAACAAAAATTTATTGAAAATTCTCAAAAGAACTATTTTAGTTCACCATCGTAACTGGCATACAGAATTGGTCAATGCCCTTTGGGCAGACAGGGTAACTCCTAAGGATGCGATAGGTAACTCACAATTTTTCTTAGTATATGGAACTGAAGCTATTTTACCACCAAATCTGTTCTTACCTTCCTTACAGTTAGCTCAATTTGTTCAAGATGAAGAATGTCCAACAATGGAAAAGAGAATTAATATTTTGCTAAAATTGGAAGAAGAAAGAGAGAAGTCAAAATAACACTTTGCAAAACATCAACAGATTGTAAAATCATGGTTTGACCAACCTTTTAGTTCCAGTCGAGAATTTCAGGTGGGAGACCTAGTTTTAAAATGGGATAAAGCTCATGAAGAAAAGGGAGATTATACTAAGTTTCAGAAACTGTGGTTAGGTCCTTTCGTTATTTCCGAGAAAATAGGTCCAAGTACCTTTCGATTGCAAACAATTTAAGGACAGTCTGAAACATTCCCTGTGAATGGACTGATTCTGAAAAAATATTTCTGTTAATATTTTCTATCTAAAATGTATATAGTTTACTTGCTGTTTGTAAATAAATTTATCTTTCTGTATATAAACTATCATACTGTTATGTTAATCAGTTTTCTGTCAAAGTCAAATACTTCTGATTGATAAAAATTTTGTATATAACCAGTCAATCAGTCAGAAATCTGTAATTAGTAGCTGTAAATAATGTAAATAAATAAAATCAGTTTTCTCATCAGCCTGAAAAAATTATGATATTAGACTATAATATTTTAAAAATTTGTTCAGGATGATCAAAATTTCTTAAATCTGCAAAAGACCTTCATTGTTTTATTTATAAGTGTTTCTCAGATTATTCTTCATCTTGTTATTTTCTTAAAAAATGGGGATAGCTTATTACATGTCTTCTTCGAGGCTTGTACTTTTGAAAAACTATTACAGACCTCTATCATCAGTCTTAGAAAAGTTTTTATCATCTGAGAACTATCTAGCATTTGTTCCAATCAATTAAAAGCTAAAGTGAGAGAGGGAAGGTCTTAGTAATGAGTCAGTCCGATCATAATCACAAATATCACTGGTATGACATTATTAGGAAACTAGTAATGGATTTTGGTTTAAAAAATCGAAAGATAAGGGGTCTCATCAAGAGCTAGCTGATTCATTTTCTGTTGATATTAATGACTAACATTACTGTTTAGTCACCACGCTGGGTAATGATCTCTCATTTTATGAAATTTAAAAGATGAAATTGCAATAAAAACATAACTTTTGACTGAAGAATAGGAGGTATTATCACGAGCCGGCCTAATCATGATCATCAGTGTTTTCTGGAATAACTTCATTTCTGATCACCAGGGTGATGGCTTTTGATTTAAAAAATTCAAAGACAAGAGGTCTCATCACAAGCTGGCTTGCTTATTTCAGAAAACTCTTGTGAATGATACTATCACATTGGAAAACCAAACCTAGATAGTAGTCTTCAGGAAGAATTATTGTTTTAAAAGAAATGAAAAAGCAAACAAAAAGAAAATTATTACGCTATGGAACATATTCTAGAAAGTTTTCAGAGGAGCAGATTTCTATACTCTATGCTGATGGTATAGGTTATCCTTACTAAGAAGTACTTTGTTTCGACTAAGATATTTGTAAGTTTATCCCTAATCAAATTTCTGTTTCAAAAGATGGAATATTTCTGAGTTATACTTATGAATATGAGTAAATAATGGTTTAATGTGGATAAAGATTTTTTTTATTGTTTTTATCAAGTTTTAAGATTTCGTTTTTATCATTTTTATAAGCAGAGATAACTCATTCGCCCAGGTTGTCGCCATTTGTTGGCAACTAGCAACAACCTCTTCATTTCTCAATAAGATGAAGAGAGATCGGCTCTTTCTATGACTTACCAATTCAAAATTATGAAAGAGCACCTTCATAATCTTTGATTTTGAAGGTACTCTCAATCAAAGAAGAGTAAAATGAAATTTAAAAAGTTGGTGAAAACAGGCTCATGAACTTGGCAAATTAACAACTGTCAGTTAGTTTCATAAATTTTCATGTAATTAATTCAATCATTAAGATAAACTTATGTAACTATATATGATTTAAGGAATTCAAAAGAATAGTTTGCCAAGGGGAAATCAATAAAACACATCTTGTGTTTGTTTAAAAGATTGGATATGAGTAAGGTATTACTAGCCCTAAGTTCATAAAACTAAAGGTGACTTTTGAAGTTGATATTCTATGTAATACCCTACTATGATTTTTGTAAATATTATAGTTAATGAATAAATGATTTTTATATAGGAATGTTTCACATATGATAGTTTTATCATTTAATATCCTATCAACCTAATGCTGGATATTTATCGATAGGATGTTTCAAAGGTTTAAAACTTAGTCTTTGTATATACATATCATAGATATTAAATCAAGCCATTTCACTAGTGTCATGATAACATTTAGAATATATGATCTCGTTACTATATCACATTAATCGTTGCCACCTTTGCGCTAAAACTGGAGATGACTGTTAAGATTGACTGAGTTTACGAGGAGCCATATGTCCAAATGATAACGCTTGTCACTCGGATCATTGAGTTCGCCTAAGGAGGTGGCTTACACTTCATAATAAATCGACAACTATAAACAGAATGATGCATCGTATTAACAGGGTTAAATGTTGATCGTCGTTTCCAATTTATTTTGATGTGCTTGTTCATTATTAGCCACTGTCCATAATCACTGTTTGAATTTATGATCCGTCAATCACAAAACCTCTGGTACGTCGATTTGGTTGATATCACCATTAGTCATGGCTAAAATCATGGATAAACCTGCATATATCATACTATAACATTAAGTTACAACACTCATCATTGCTAAGGTTCGGCTAAAAATGGAAACTTCAGAGATATCATATCTGTCAGATCTAAAGCATGCGAAGTCTGCACATCATGTCATACGTATGGGTACCTATTCCCTCTCTGTTTACCTCTCCGTTCATTTCAGTTCGAAGTCAGGAGAGCATGGAGGAAACTATGGCTCCTCTAAACCGTTATGAAATCTCTGGCTCTGAACTCGTAGAGGCCGACGAGAAGGTAGCTCTGCGTTTTGGGAAAATTGGGTGGGGGAAATTCTTTAGAATTTTCGACGGCCATAATGCAGAAGTAACTAAAATGTTTGCCATGAATTTGAAGCACGACATTGCGCAGATAGGGGGTTTTGAGTTTGTCATTATTGAGGACAAGATAGCAGCAGCGACACAGCTACCGTAGGTTGGAGAACGCTAGTTTAAGGGCAGCAAGGTTAATCAGAAGAGGTGTTTGTCTTTGTTACTGCCTTTGCCGGATGATACTAAGCTGAAGATAGGTGTCCCTGTTAGGTTTTTAAAGCCCAATGGAGAGCTTATTACAAAATATTGGTAAGGTACATGTCCTGTGATGGACGTTTCTCCCATTTGCACTATTACCATTTAAGATTGTTGTTAGCGTTACAAGGTTGTAAGCTCAATGTGACATTCTATTTGTTGCAAAGCTTAAAGAAGATGTCACATGCAGTTAGAAGTTTTAGTAACCTTGATAGAAGTCTTTTCCACCACGGGTTAATCAAAATGATAGTGCAACACCAATTGTCTGAAAATGGCAAGTCTTGGGATAGTTTTTAACCAACTGTTAGTTGGGACCGACGCAGTACTGGTCGAATCCCTTTCCAAGGATTCGTAAGAAACGAAAAGCCATAAAGTCTGAGGATAATAACAATTCTGAAATTGTATCAGAGATGAAAGGGTTCAGGGAAGTCAGTATACCCATAAACGATGGGATTAGTAATGATGTTGATGGGAATACAGTCCCTTGTGACTCTGAAATAATCCTCAATCAGCCTCTATTTGTTAAAAGTCATAGCACCCCTACAAAAACAAAATAAATATTAAACAAAAGCAAATCTGATAATGTTGATGAATGTAAAAATCTATCTGAATTAGATAAACCTAATGAACACAGCAGGGAGTCTATGCGTAGATTAGACCATCTTTCCCAAATTTGCTGTGACAAGGTAGGGTTTGATTCAGAAAATCTATCGCTTTCACGGAGGGTTACGAGGAGTATGCTCAGTACCCATACAATTTCGGGTCCTGTGGTTAATCAACAGGATTTTCGGCCTGCAGTCATCCATATTGAAGATGAACTCCCATCATCTATCCCTGATACAAATCTTGTAAATAATCCCACTTTCGTAAAGGGTAACGATGCAAAATCGGGCAAGGTCGAGGTTACTCAACCAGGTATAAACACAGGCATTGCAGACCCTGAACCATCATCTAGCCTACATATCGACAGCCCTATTTCTCCTCGGGTAGCCAATGAAGAACATACTTTGTAGCATGTACTAGATAATGCATGCCAGGATAAAATTACAGAATTAAAGGGCAAACTTAAGCATTGCATATCTAGTACAACGTGGTTAGAAGAGGAAAATAAAACATTTAGAGTAGAGTTGCTGTATTGGATCAGCAGATGGAAAGAGGTAAGTGCTAAAAAGAATGAGTATAAAAAAGTGAAGAGATCGGTAATTAGTACAAACCAGCACCTACTTGAAAGAATTGAAAAGCAAAACATAAAGATTATCAGGTTAAAGGCCAAATTGACTGAAGCACGAAGAGTAATCGCTCTTCAAAGTAAAACATGGTGGTTGTTTTCCTTTTCCTTTTCACAATGCATGGATCATGTTGCTATCAATAGGTAATGAAATATGTTTTGTATTACATGCCTGTAAAATAGCATATTTTACAGGCATGCATTAAAATCTTAGTGTATTCTATTACCTTTATCTTAAACAGCTTTAATGCAGCCTTAATGAGACACTTCGTTTGTTAAACGCAGGTGGGATTGTCATCATCCTTCTCCAGAGCTTCAAGACGTTGTTAATGCGTTGGTTGGGAAACGTGGATGTGCTTTGATGGCTAGAGTTTCATCAATGGCTACAAATTTGCCAAGTACGTCTAATCAGGCTAGTCGTTTTTCTGTTTATAGTGACAGGTGTGATATAAGAGATTAGATTCTCTTTTTAGTTAGATGAACCCTATAATGTTGCATGCAACATTAATAGGGAAAATTGAATCGTAGTGTTATATAAAGTAGGGATTTTGATAAACAATGGATGGAGTGTTTGAAGAAAACATACTGAAATTATATTTTGTTGCTGGTGTTTTTTTCATTCCTGAAGTTGAACCTTTTGGATGTGAATACTACTGGACATCTACAGACTGATACCATTACTGGTATTTTTGTTTTGGATATATATATATATATATATTTCAGGCTTATCTTCTTCCTTAATATTAACACAGTGTGCTTTTATATACTGATGTTTAATTACATTTTTCACTTTATCAGCTCAAGATAGCATTTTGAATGAACATATTATTATGATTGTGTTTATTAGTATTTTTACCATAAACTTAAGTTATAATGATATACTCTTCTGTCTGTTAAGAATTCCATTTGTATGTTGACATTGATTTTATAATAGACATTATCTTTGAGTTCAATTAGCTATATTGATAATTAATTATTAATCAATTTCAGAAAGTTGAAAATAACTATTTATTCTCAGTTGTTTTTTTAGTTATGTTGTCATATAACAGAGTGACTTATTATTCATGATTTAAATGTGTCTATTTGAATTATGATTTTAGTCTTTCTGTTCATCTTTTTATTGATTAATATTTGATTTAGTCTTTAGTGGTGCTCTCAGCTGAGATAGGACATAGAGAATAGTTTTTCTTTTGTTTATTTTAGTACATTCGAATTAACAGCTGTTAAATCAATTTATAGAATTTTGGTATACTTTTGTAAATTTTTATACTCAGAAAACTCTTTAAAATTAAAAGTCTTTCCTGAAGAAAGCAACCATAGGACAGTTTATGTAGTTTAATTTAATTATTTAGGTAGAAATAACATTAGAATAAGTTAGATTTTGCTGATTTTTATTTCTCCTTAAGAGAAAAATCAGCTGGTAGCAGGACCACAACCTGCGAGGTTTTGTTATTTCAAACACACCGGACGCTGCTCTAAGCTGATTGTGTGGACAAGACCTCCTTGTTGGCCTAGTTCAGAAAAACAGGTCAACAAGACATAATCCTAGAGGGGGTCCCATATTTCTTCTTCTCAGCTAGGTTATACTTTCGTTCTTGGAAGGAGCATTTTAACCTAGATACAGAAGACATGACAGCTGCAACAGTCTAGATCCTCCTTTTTTCATTGCCTAGTGAGTATTGGGATTTGGAGACCTTGAAGTACATAGGGAACACCCTATGGGAATTTGTGAAGGTGGTTGAACAAACTAAGATCCATAGATATAGAGCTTTTTCCCGCATATGTCTTTATCTGTATCTATCCAAAGAAATCCCAGAGGAAATCATCCTGAACTGGGAAGATGAGGAATGGATTTAGGCTATCAATTATAAGCAACTACCTTTCTACTGTAGGCACTGTCATGAATATGGGCACTTGGGAAGGGATTGTCCAAAGATGAACCCACTAGTGGGAAACCCTATTCAGTACCATGGAAGTGATGGAGATGGGAAAGGGTTTACTCTAGTCAAGAATCGGTGAAGAAACATAGGAGGAGGGTTGTAAAAAATAAAGAAGGAGCCCATGACAAAAAACCCCTTGTCGAACAACCCGTTTGATGTTCTCGGAGAGGAGGTGGTTGAAGATAGTAGTTATAAGGAAAAAAGCGAACCGAGAAAACATGATGGAAAAACCAAGGAGACAGTGGGAGAGGATACGCAGCAGACCCTGATGGAAGTTAACAAGGAAGACGAGGTGGAAGAGATGGAATTGGGGGAGCTGGATCTAGATGCAATTGAGGTAGTATGTGATAAAAAACAGGACAAGGTTATGTATTCTGGTGTCAGATAGAGATTCTTCAAGAGGCACTCATAAGAACGCAATCCCACCAGAACTTGGGGATTGATCTAGAACCGCAAAAAGGAAGTAAGAAAAAATCCCTGGATAAGGATCTTCGAAGGAGAAGAAGGACAAACAACCAGTGCATTGCTGAGGTAGGTGTAAACCTCATTGAATTAGGGAAGTACCCTACGATCAAGGTGTCCTTTTCTGAAGTGAACAATGTGTTCCAATGAAGCTTATTTCCTGGAACATAATAGGGTGCAATCACCTTAGGAAGTGGAAGACTTTAAATAGGAAGATCAAGCAGGAGAGACCAGACATCCTATTTCTTCAAGAAAAAAAATGCAGTTCTGAGGGATTGGAGAAAATATGGGAGAATATTTGGAAGGGCAGTCATATTATGGCCCTTGATGCCACTGGACAGGCTAGTAGGATTGCGATCCTCTTGTATCCTAGAGTGGTGTAACTATCATATTGGTGAGATAACTAGTTGTGGCTTATGGCGAATTTTAACCTTCTCGATTCGGCGGTGACGAGGTCATTGATGAACGTTTATGGGCCTAGTGGCTACAAGCAGAAACAAGTTTTTTTGGATTTCCTAAGTTGGGTCAAGGGCCTAACAACAATGGGAAACTAGGTAATAGGAGGGGACTTTAATATCATTTCCAACATAGGGGAAAAGAAGGGTGGAAGATAGTCCTTGGACATGTTTCAAGAAGCTTCTATAA
The DNA here is from genome assembly GCA_001517045.1 of Pseudotsuga menziesii. NCBI lineage: Eukaryota > Viridiplantae > Streptophyta > Pinopsida > Pinales > Pinaceae > Pseudotsuga > Pseudotsuga menziesii. The sequence continues at coordinate 45,071 of LPNX010171391.1, forward strand.
ATTTTTTACCCACAACCCTTTAATAGACCTGGAGATGGGTAATGGTTGGTTCACTTGGAACAAAAAGAGGGGAGGCGAACATCTGTTGGATTCCCTACTCGATATATTCCTGGTTTCTAAAAATATTGTGCATGGGACAGGGGATATTTTGGCTGGCATTCTCCCATCGATGGGATCAGATCATTGGCTGATCTGCCTTAATTGGGATTCTGAGCAAACTGTTTAGATTTGAGCAGTTTCTGCTGGAACACAAGGAATTTAAGGAGCTTGTCACTCAGTGGTGGTAGGAGTTGGTCCCCCCTCCGAGGTCTATGATGTACCATTTCCAGCAAAAAGTGAAAGCCCTAAAGGCCAAAATTTGTACTTGGAACATGGATAACTTTGGGAATATCTTTAAATATAAAAAATGGTTGATATGCGATCTTGAGCTTATCAATAGAAAAGGTATGGAATATGGATGGGATGAGGACATGAAGGTCAATGAAAAAGACCTTTTATGTCATCTAGAGGCCAGGGAAAGGAAATAAGGAATATTCGGGGATAAAATGTCAAGGCTAAAGTGGATTTAGGAAGGGGAAAGGAACACTAAGTTTTTTCATAATTCATTTATCCAAAATAGAATCAGCTCGAGAATTCATAAAATTAAGAAAGCAGATGGAAGTTGAGTAGAAACCAAAAGGGAGATAGAAGAGGAGCTCACCTATAATTTCAATAACATCCTAAGTGAGTAGGGAGAGCCATAGAGAGGATTACACATCTAATTCCCAGGACTGTGACTAGAGAAAATAATGAGATTTTCATTAAGCCAGTGGTTATGCAGGAGGTTGAGGAATCGGTGCACTAGATGGCGTTGGGGAAAGCACTGGGTCTGGATGGCTTTACCTCAAATTTCTTCCATCACTTTTGGTATTTAGTTAAGGAGGAGGTTCTATATATTGTTGAAGAATCCAGAAGTAAAAGGGGACTTCTCAAAGAATTCAATGCAACCTTTCTGACCTTAATTCCTAAGGAGGTTGGAGCTGATAGACCAGACAAGTTCAAACCAATATCCCTATGTAATTCGATTTACAAGATCATATCGAAGGTGATAGAGAACTAACTAAAACCCCTCCTCCCCGGTCTTATTATCCCTAAACAATCAGGGTTTGTGGAGGGGGGGAATATTTTGGACGGAGTCATTCTTGTCCATGAGGTGATTCATTCTATAAAAATCACTTGAAGGCCGGGTATGATGATTAAACTGGACACAACAAAGGCTTATGATAAACTAAGTTGGTAGTACATGGAAAAGATGCTGGAGGATTTTGGATTTGGTCCTGAATGGGTATACTGGATCATGAGCCTGGTTTTGACCCCTTTTTTCAATATCCTCCTAAATGGATATTCAACAAAAGTGTTCCAGCCCACCCGAGGTATTAGACAAGGTGATCCTCTGTCACCCTTTCTCTTAATTTTGATGGCAGAAGGTCTGAGTCTCCTTATTCAGACTCAAGATGGGAGTGGGGAATTATGGGGGATTCAAGTCCATGAGGGAATGGACCCCCAAACACACCAGAAGTTCATTGATGACACCATACTCATGGGGCACCCTTCAGTCCAAGAAGCGCAAAGCTTCAAAAAGAGCCTAAACCTCTTTGTGAAGGCCTTTGTCTCGCAATTAATACCAATAAATATGAGGTTTTTTTCATGAATACTTATCCCATTGTTTGGAGGAACATTATCCATATCTTGGGGTTCACAAGAGGGGTGATGTCTTCTAAATATCTAGGAGTCCCTCTTAGGGTGGGGAAGTTGAAGAAAGCCTCTTGGAAGGAACTCTTAGACAGAATGAAACAGAGGCTTTCTAGCTAGGTCTTGTGATCACTAAATTTTCCTAGCAGACTAGTCCTTATGAAAGCAGTGCTTCAAGCTATTCCAATATACCTCTTCTCAGTTCTCTTGATCCCAAAATTGGTTCTTCGAGAAATTCAAAGTTTGTAGAGGAACTTTGTTTGGGGCAGTAGGGAGGAAAAGGATAAATTCTCTTTGGTTAGCTAGGAGGGAATTTGTCTCCCCAAGGATCAAGTGGGATTAGGGATCCAGGACCCCAAGATCATGGCTGAAGTGCAGGGAGAAAATGTTTGGTGGTGATGGTCCAATTACTCGGTTGAACCCTGGGTCAGGATTTGGAATATCAAATATGCTTGATACATACCCAAAAATCAACTGATGTGGCTCAATGAAGACCCTACTGGATCTCCCATATGGATGAAAGTGGTGAGTGGGTGGCAGATTGTGCAAGAAACAAAGCTTCTCAGATATTAGGGAGGGGGTAGTGCAAAATTATGGGAGGATTCTTAGAACCAGCTTCCCAAACTGGGGACAGATCTGAGATGGAGGAACATAGGGAAATAGGACTAGATGAAGGTAGGGAAAACATGGGTTAGTACTAGAGGGATCGGGACCAAGAAGGGAAACGATAGTGGAATTTTTAGGTAAAACCTGACTTGACTAGTGATGATGAATGGCTGTCTTTCTAGGAGGAAATCCATAAGCATTACATCTGGGTCAGGGAGGGACCAGGTGTACTAATATGGGGCTACTCGGAGAGGCAGTCTTTTAGTATAAAGGAAGTTTACAACATCAAGATAGGCCACCAGGTGGATGAGAAAAGAATCTGGAGGAAGCTCTGGGCTGTGTTGGGTGTTATAATTTCTTAATTAATTCACCAAATATTCAATTATCAACTGAGCTTTGTAATCGTAGAGATGATACAAAATATATGCGAAGGTAGAAAGGTTCCTATGGTGTTGTGGCAATATTTTAGTAAAGAAAAGATTGAAAGATCTTTCCAAATGAAAAACTGAGTCAAACTTTGGAAATTCAACTAATAAGGTAATAAGGTTGGGACACATATACTAGATTAGAGAAGTATCAAGCTATACTACTCTGCTCTATCAACCATAAACTACATATTTTATAAATAACGCTATTCTAAGAAAGTAAAATACTTCTTTACAGTGTACTAAATATTCTACTGTGAATTAGAAAGGTTTTAAATAAAATTAGAACTCTACAAAAAATTATGTTATGCAATTAAATATTATAATTATTAATCTAAGAAAACCAATAACTAAACTATACAAGTGGTTTGACAAATGCACAGTGATTGAATCAATTTATCTAGCTCCACTCTCCTTGATTGTTCTAAGGATATGCATTCATGGTTATTGGTACTAGAGAAGGAGGTGTATCAAAATGACTTTTGAAAGAAGTGAAGAAACTGAATGGAATTAGATCTAACCTGAATTCTACAAATATATACGAACTAAGTAGTGTCCAATTGCAGGTGATAGTAAACATTGTGATTTATTCCATAAGAACATGACTTTAATAGAAAAATATATTATGAACAACTAAACTATCAATTAAGAAACAAAAACTCTTTTAATAACTACTTGAAAGTTAAAGGTACACTTTTCTTATATGAAACATGTGTGAGGAAAATATGACTTAGAAACAAGTAGAAAACTTAATAAAAGAAGCAAGTAGAAAACTTAATAGATATGTCTTCTCCAAATCCTATTCTATGAAACTTTTCAGTATCCACACAGTGAAGAAAATAGGTCCTATGTTATGATCAATTTACAAAGTACTGGTTTGTTTCTCTAGAAATTCATGTGTTCAATCTTAAATTCAATATACACAAAGATAAATTAGACTAAGTTAGAGATATAATTACCAAACTTTACAACAGTAGTGAATGAAAAAGAATCAGAAACAAAAGGGACAAAAGTAAACACAATTCAACACATACTAAGGTAAAAAGGAAGTGAAAGATAGGGATGGAACTTAATAGATACTTTAAATGTTTTGGACTAAGGTCCTAATTATAGATGTAACCATTGTCTAATTACAAACAAAAAATAATTCAAAATCCAAAAGAACATAAATTTAAATAGGTTTGAAACAGAATGGGAAACAATAAAGACTGGACGAAGGACTAAATGCCGGACTGAACAGAAGGTCTGAATTTTAGTTTGAACGATTGGTCTGAATGGTTGTTCGTATGAAGAAAACAATGGAAATTAAGAAATAAATGTCCTAGATGATCTAAATATTAGCTGATTTCGTGCACATCATAATAAGATGCATAAAGGACAGTAATTGATCCTATTCGATAATTGAAATAATAATAGAATGACTTGTGCTAATTCATGATTATAGAGAAACTATTATCTATGGAATTATGAAATAAATAAGGTATAACCAAATTAAATCTACAACAAAATAAGAATTAGCAGAACTAAACCTTCTGTAAACTAAGTCTGAGCTATGAAAGAAATTCAACTCTATGTAATTATAAATATAAAACTAAACTACAAGCTGGAAGAAAGACTTGAAAGGAAACTATGTGCATGACCAATAACTTCAATTCAGGAAACAAAAATTATAATAACAACACAAAATCATTCATAATGGAATATACGCTACAGGAAATAAGGAAATGGACAATGTAAACTAACAAGAAACTAATTGGCATAAATAAAATAGTAATAGAAACTACTTATCTGCAAGAAAAGAGGTAACAAGAACACATAGAAGAATGGAAACTGTTGGTTGTTGAGGGGCCCTCTCAGCAATTAGGATGGATTGCTAATCAATCAATCATAGGAACACAAAAATGTATACATAGTGAAAATAGAACTTATATTAATATGCAGAACACAGTTTTTACAGATCCTTCCTTTTAATGTCGACCGGTAGATTATAAAACTAGGTAACTCCTTCTCTTGCTTGGAGGTGACTATATATAATGTTTACAAGGATGAGCGGGTGAAGCCTTTCAGCGGTAAATTTCTCCTAAAATAGTCTGTCTTAATTGAAAATGAATAATCAGACAACAACGCGCAATATTCCTCCTCCTATCTCGCTCATCGAATCTCCTCTCACGTCCTGCGGTAGATAGATTCTTGTGGAAGTGGCCTTGGATCATGGTGTGGAATGGTGAAAGCAAGCTGGAAATACTTCTCAGATCGAGGACCATGATAGCATCAATACATGGAAAATAAAATAGTTGAAGACCGTTTTTACTTTAATCTCCTAGGAATATGCCGACTAACAGTGTGGGGGCTGATCAGGAGGCTGAATGGCAAGATGGATATGATCTGCGCATATCTAGTGTGAATGCATGCCCAATGTTATCTCGTGTAAAGAATATAATATGCAAAATAAATTCATAGGTTAGACATATTTCCAACTATAACCAAATTGCTTAATTAAATCACAAAATAATAAAAATAAACCAAGACTTGCATATATCTCAAATGCGTTCATACCTGGGCCTGAATGGTAGGTTGTATGATAAGAAATATGTCAAAAAGGTGAGAAAATAGATGCCAAAAGAGTAAATTACAAGCGGAGAATAGTGATAAAACTAGGATAAACACTCCCCCAAACCAGAGAGATGTCAGGTCCCTCTAAGCAAAAGATGGAGTTAGGAAGAAGGAAGAGCTACATCAGCAACTACCTTCGACTTAGCTGATGAAACAAGGTACATAAATTTCAAATTTCTAACCTATGCTTTTAAAACGACAAGCCTTTCCTATTGAGATCCATGTGAAGAAGTAATGGCCCTGTTAAGTTCCTCGACATTCCTAAATTGAAGACGAAACTCCTTTTTCTCTTGTCAAAGATCTGCAATTATCTTGGCATACTCTTCATTGTGACTTGCTGAGAGTGCCAATTCTTGAGTTAATTGGTCTATAGTTGGATGATGAGGAGTGGATGGTTCTGTGGGCTTCTTGAATTCTTGGGGTAGAATAATTTCCCTGGATTTTTTCTCAATATCAATAGAGGGGATTTGTATTTCAGGGTTTATGTCCTCAGTAGGTGTAGGGAAAGTCTCACAAGAAGCATCTTTGAGAAGTTCGGCTAAAACACTAGCTAATGTGAACAAAGGTGAATCAGTGATAGGGTTATTCGCTTCGGGCTCGCTTTCTAAATGACCAGCATGAAAAATGGGCTAAATCATGGTTTGGACGATGGGATGGATAGTGGACTAGACAGACTTCGCCTTCTGTTTCTAGGTGCGAGCTCGGGGAAAAGGTAAAAAATTCAGCAGACACAAGTTTGATAGGGTCAGGTGAATGGGAAGGGGAACTTGCCTTTGGTATATCATAATCAATGTGGACAATTTTGGGGCTTTTCTTCTCTGTGGAATGGTTTTGACTGGATTCACAATTACAAGCATGCCTAGGGCATTTTTGAATATTTAGGTGAGGGTTTAGGAATTTAAACACAAAATTATCCAAAGTCTGATTCCTCTCTTTGAGTTGATGCAAGATTAGGAGTTTAATCAAACTATGGTGATACTAACTACCCCTAGGGTTAACTGTGTTCTTTCTAACCTGACTTGAAATTTTCTCCAAACTCTTGAGAAAATAAAATGGGAAATTGAGGAGCCATTGATTAACAAAATGGGCTAATAAGTGAAGATGACAGGCTCTGAAAACATTGAACTTACCCTCGTAGGTGATGAGGCAGATAATAATGATTGGAGGGTTGATATACTCTATCTTAATCCACTCTTGGTGAAATCCTTGATCACCTACAACATGCTGGTAACCCGACTTAAGAGAAAAATCATAGGTTGATCGTGGAAGAAACAAATGTTTATGCCATTGAATGCCTTCTCTAGGAAGCTTCATTGCGACTCCAATGGTTTCTTCAGTTACTAGAAAAAGGAGATGACCAACCCTAGCCATTCTTCCATCAAATCCTTTCACAAAAATCAACGGAATTTCTTTGTTAGACCCCCGTAGAAGATGCAGAAATGGGTTCCATCCCACGCGGAAGAAAAATTCCCTGCATTGTCGAAATTATGGCATCTGGAACAAATCCTGGTAGCTTTTGGGCTCAAGGAGGTTAGACATGGTTCACATAGAGGCAAAGCTACGAGGCTTGTGGAGGATACCGGAAAATGGTGGCTAAACGACTATGCAGGGACGAAGATGAGTGAGGGCGACAGGATCGAATGAATACACAAGGGCGTTGGTTTAAAACATCATCCATCCGAGTGATTGAATGATCACAGGAAGAGACTTGGCACATTTAAACGATCATTCCATCATGGAAAATATTGAATCATGTGTAGTCAAAAGGATGCATGCGTTAATGAATTCATAGGGTTTTGGTAAATTAAACCATGTCCAAAGATAAGCTTTGGACAAGTTGAATACATTACTCAATGTAGTTCCATAAAGACACATTCAAAATTATAATAACCTGAGTTAACGAGATGATAGGTCACTTGATGGTTCCTGTGTGTAATTGGGTAAGAGTATTAAGATACTTGATACTGTAATGATAATTGAAAACAACCATACAATCATATCACACTCGTATATAACTTACACAAGATCACATTATGTCAAAATCGTAATCAAAATCATAGGTTGAAATTAGTCCTAATAAAATCATAATACATGTGTAAGCATGTGAATAAGGATTAATAATTATAAATGTGATGCAACCAATTAAACTCTTTTCCCATAAAACCAAAGTGATTTGATTATTTGACAACATGCCATTATAATTGTATAATTTTCATTCGAGTGTCATTTGACCTTCCATTCGGATCTTCATTCGACCCTTCATGCGACCCTTCAAACATAAATTTTGTTAAAAAATACTCCTTAGTGAGTCTGACTGCTACTAATTATGCAGTAAAATTTACGGGCTTTGAGAACACAATATAAATCATCTTTAGTAAACCTCTATTGCATTGTTCCTCATAGATTAAAGCAGTCTTCCATTAATTTCATTATCCCGAAAAACATTTGAAAACATCTATACTTTTGTCAGAAATAAAAAAACTTTCTATTAACATTCAGAAAGTAAAAATAGTGATTCAAAAACTTTCTAATCTTCCCCCAAACCAAAAGTATGGCATGTCCTCAGGCTATCAAAGAAAATTTGACTGAGTTCCAAATAATATAACAAATAGTTCTAAAAATGCTACTATTAGTAGTAAGAAAAAGAAGTACTAAATAATAAATGGAGATGACTCAGATATATATGTCCTTAAAAAATAATAGTGCTTAAGAAGATTATACAAATAACAAGATTATAATTCATGTGAAAAACGCCATAGGGGCAACTAGTAATCCATGCCTCATTTTAAGGATATCATGTCATCTAAAGAATATTTTAAGTTTACTCTCGAGTTCATGAGATTTCCATAGATATGGGTCCCATTTCTAGAATAATTATATCCTAGATATTATTGAAGTAGATGGTAAAGTCCCAAGTCCAACTTACAACCATTCTCAAATGACCTGATGAAGAATTGGCATAAACACGTATTGTTCTTTTTTTTTCTTGCTTTGTATATTGAGTCCTTTTTTTGTTTTATGAACCATGTGCATAGTATTTCTTCACCAGACCTCTTTTACCCAATATTTCCCCACTTCTAGCAGGCATGTTCAGTACCTTGGCGGGTTTATCTTGGTACCATGCAAGCATAGCCCCGCTTCCAGTGACACTGTTCAGTACCCTGATGGGTTTACTTGCACTTACCATGCTTCTTTGGTTAAAGATATTACTTAGCATTGACCTGCTACTAGCAAGCCTGTTCAATACTCCAATGGGTTTGCTTGGTATAGATTTTTTTTTCGAACATGTGGAAGCCGGTTGGTACTTAGAGTGAGCTAAGCCTACTAAGAACATAATTCATATTTATGAATGCGAATCTTATAAGTAAAGAAAAGTTTATAATGGCCTAAATTATAAATGATGTCAAAAGATAATAACTTAAATTTTTTCTTGGACTACTCAATCTATCTTCTTCATAGAAAGAAGTAATGTTCCCCACAAGTAGGAATTCCACTTATTCTTGAGTTTTCTCAAAAATACTTAAGAGAAAATGTATGATTATGAGTATAGGATGAACTAGTACTCCGTACGTGTAAAATAGAACTTTGAATCACATGTTGATGAAAATAGGTCTTAAGCAACTGTTTTAATGATAAATTGGAAATATACATATCTGAATCAATCACCATAAAAGCATAAGGAATAATCGAAGCAAGTGGGTAGAAACAATATAGGGGATTTTGGAATTTTATTATAACTCCCTATTTAAAAAAAAGTAGGCTGAATTATAAGTTCTTAGAGAACTTCCCTTTGTAGGTAACATTTCATGGGATGGTTAAAGAAATGAGGCTCTTATAATCAAACTGCAAAACTTCTTGTTAGATGATTCAATTTTTTATTTGTAACAAAAACATATGCATCGATAAAATGTCATATAAATTTTATCAAAATTTAGATAAAGGAAAAGATCCTTTCTGTTTTATTTGACAAAATTCCATAAGCTGACTAACAACCAAATTCCCTGCATAAATGTAGTCAGCGTATCAAAAATGAATTTTATTTATTAAAGAAGTAAAGATATATTTACATATGTACATAAAAATAACACAAAATTGTTTAAGAATTAGGAGGAGGAGAAATGACTTCCTCTTCAACTATCTCCATCTCCTTTTGTTGTAAAGCATTCTTCATGAAATCTTTCCTAGATACTGGTTGATGGTAAAGTCTAAGTCTATGTCCATTTATGACAAAGGAAGTTTGTGAATCGTCAATTGTCTTAATCTCTACTAACCCATTATTGAATGCTATAACCACCTCATATGGACCCATCCAATGGGTAGTTAATTTTCCTTTGAAATTTTTATACCTTGAGTCAAATAGCAATTCCCAATCCCTGGTATTAAACTATTTTTTCTTAGTAAATTTATCATGCCATTTATTTTGTTGATTTTATATTAACATTTTCCTTTGGAGTGCATCTTGCTTAATCTCATCTAATTTGGTAATATGTAAAATTCACTGTTTCTGTGCCTCTTCTAAATCCATACCTAATTGTACAGCCATACGAAAAGTCTTAACTTGGAATTCAATAGGTAAACGGACTTGTTTCCCATATACTAACTCATAGGGTGTATGTCTAGTAGTATTTCTCCAAGTTATCCTATAGGCCCACAAAGCCTCTCGAAGTCTATCTTCCCAATCTTTATAATGTAACTGAATAGTTTTAGTTAAGATAACTTCCAATACCTTATTGGTTGATTCTACCTGGTCATTGGCTTATGGATGGTCATGTGAGGATTTGCAATTTCGTATACTATATTTTGTGGTAAGATCTTTCATTAATTTAGAGGTAAATTGAGAACCTTGTTCAGTGACGATTTCTCTAGGAACACCAAATCAAGTGAATATCTCTTCATATATAAATTCTACCACAGATTTCTATATAGCTCAGAATAAAGCTTTAGCTTCTAGCCATTTGGTGACATAATATGTGACAACCAGGATTTATTTCTTCTTATGGGACATGGGAGATATTTGGTCCTACAAAATAAAGAGCCCACTTCTCAAAAGGCTCAATCATGACTTGAGGCTGTAAAGGCATCTAGTCTGATGACATAGGTCTACCTATTCTTTGGCAACTATCACATCCTATAACATATTTGGTAGCATCCTTAAAAATGCTTGGCTAGTAATAACCAAAATCCAATACTTTGTATGATGTCCTTTTGTTAGAAAAGTGTCCCCCACATGGCCCATCATGGCATGCATGAAGGAGTTTTTTCATCTCTTCCTCCCATACACATCATATAATAATAAGATCTGGGCCAGTAAGGAAGAGGTCATTATCAACCCAAGAGTAACTAGAACTCTGGACGACAATTAGACATTTCTCATGAGGAGACAAGTGGTTTGGTAACTTCCCAGTTGCCAAATAATTAGCAATGTATCCAAACCAAGGGGTTTGAACAGACACAGCAAATAGATGTTCGTTAGGGAAAGTATGATCAACTAGTTTAGCACCATCATCATGTTGAATACAAGAAAGGAAATCTTCTACCAAATTTTCTCTACTAGGTTGATCAACGACAGTGATATTAAATTCTTGTAATAGAAGAAGCCATCTGGTCACTCTACCATTGGTAATTGGTTTATTCATCAAAAATCGATGGCAGAATGGTTTGCATGCACAAAAACTTCATATCCCGTGATGTAATGACGAAACTTATTAATAGAGTAGACTACTGCCAGTAACTCCTTTTCGGTAACAGTGTGATTTAGTTTAGCAGGCGTCATATTTTTGCTAGTAAAATATATGGCACAAGATGCTTGGCCCTCTTTCTAACCAATAACCCCTCCTATGGCTATGTTAGAAGCATCAGTGGATATATGGAAAGGAAGGGACCAATTAAGACCCCTAAGTATTGGTGCCACTGATAATTTAGCTTTTAAGACCTCAAAATCACTTTGGCATGATTAATTCCATTGGAACTCTACATCCTTCATAAGTAGTTTAAACAGTGGTGCAACTATTTTAGTGAAATTTTCAATAAAACGACGATAGTAACCTGCATGAACAAGAAATATTCTTACTTCTTTTTTATTTTTTGGAGAAGAGAGACCAACAATTACTTCTATCTTAAGAGGGTCTACCTTGATCCCTTGTGAGGAAACATGATGCCCCAAAACTATGCCTTCTGTTAATAACATTTTACATTTTTCATGACTTAGGGATAGATTTGTTTCCTGACATCGTATCAATACCTTTTCAACATTATCGAGGGATTCCTGAAAGGTATTACCATAGGTTGTAAAATCATCCATATACACCTCTACACAATCATGTATAAGATCAACAAAAATTCCTAAAACTGCATGTTGAAAAGTGGCAGGTGAATTACATAAGCCAAATGGAAAAAATCTATAGGCATATGTCCCCCAAGGACATGTAAAAGTGGTCTTATCTTGACCCTCAAGTGCTATCAAAATCTAATTGTATCCACTATATGTGTCGAGAAAAGAAAAATATTGTTTGCCGAACAAGGTATCTAGCACTTGGTCAATGAACAGAAAAGGAAAGAAGTCCTTAAGTGTGGATTTATTCAATCCTCTGAAGTCAAAACAAATACACCATTTCCCTATAACTTTCTTTGGGACTACCACTAGAGGAGATACCCATTTACTATCTGAAATTGGGTAAATAAATACAGCATTGAGGAGTTTTTGTAACTCTTCTTTAACTATGTCTTTCAAAGCAGGGTTCATCCTCCTTTGAGGCTGCCTTATATGGGATATACAGTAATCCATGTAGATATGGTGAATATAAGTGTCAAGGCATATACCTTTCATGTCACAGTATTCCCATGTGAATGCTCTGGATTGGCTTTTAAGGACCTTAAGGAATTGTTCTTGTTGACTCTCGGTTAACCCTGCATTTATGTGTAGAACTTTTCTAGGGCTAACCTCACTAGGAATGGTATAATACCCCATATTCTCTTCAATTTCAAAGACACATGGTGTATTCATGAATGTTGAGAGGGCCATATTTTCTTGAAACTCATCCCCACAAATTTGATCAAGTTGAGCAAAATACTGACGAAAATATCTACAAGCTGTTGAGGAGACAAATTGGTTTAACACATTCTCAGTAGTCTGCTCCTGGAGTTCCCAGGAGTAGTCACTAGGAATGAAAATATCTTCAATATTTTCATCCTCAAAGGGGAAATCTAACCACCACAACATTTTAGTTACAGGTTGTGCTGGGGGTATAAATCCAGTTTTTTTGTGGACAACCCATTAGAAATCATTTCCCCGTCCCTACATCCTATGAAGGCATTGGCGGTATCCACCCATGGTCTTCCCTGTATAATAGGATGTACTTTGAAGTATCCTTTGATTCTACTACCATGAAATCAACAGGATATTCCCATGAGGCTACTGATACAACAATGTCATCTAGAACCCCAGTAGGTTTTACCGTAGTACGATCTGCTAGTTCCAGAATGGAGGGGGTCGGTTGGAGAAATTGTCCCAACTGTAAAAATTCTAAGAATACAATGGTCATCATATTAATAGTTGATCCTTGTTGGAGGATCTAGTCGTTGAGCCGACTAGAGTAGTTAATCGACTAATTGGAGATTAGGTCGGCCTCAAAAGGTCGTGTCGGTTGATCGAACTGAGAAGTAGTTCTTCATAAATTCTTCATAAATACCAACCCTGCTATTCAAATTTTTAATTGCCAAATGGGTAGGTCATATAGTTGAACCTCGTCCATCACTCATCGAACTACCAAAAAACAATAAATGGGTGGAAATGCAAAAAGCATGTGAAAAATTTATTGCTGAAAGGGAGTGGGAGTACTTCCTGAACAAATGGATAGAACTATTCGAGCTTACTAAAGTATTAGGTAGGATATGGGGGGGTAGCTATCCATGTGTCGAGGTAGAGTAGAAGGATTCTAGTCAACCTGATAAAATACCACCACCAGCAATGAAAATTCGACCTAAGAAGGAAATTGAGCGGACAGTGACTCAAAAAGGTACGTTGGACCTATAAAAGATAGAAAGGGAGAAGAGGCATAAAAGAATGGAAGAGATACAAGAGAAAGCTATAGTGCTCCAAAGAATAATGGTTTCGAGGGTGACAGAGAATGAGGAAAATATGTTGTAGTCAGTTCATGACCGACAGGAGGAAGGCATAGATGAAGAGGTGTCACCAATGGAGGAAGACTTGTGGATAGAGCAACGAGAAGCTCGCCAAGTGGAAATACCCTAGGAGGTAAGACCTATGTCTCTGATAAACTCGAGCACCTGAATGCATGTCATTTTTGAGGAGGACCTGGGACTAAAAGCTGGTGAGTTTGGTATATGGATTCGACTATATGATGAAGTAAATGATGAAAATCATTTAGTGATCCATCAACCAGAGGAAGGAAATTGGGTAACAGTTCAGGTGTACCCATCCAACCAAAGTATCCATTTAATCTACCCCAAACATAAAGGAGTGCCCCCTCTGCCAAAAACAGCTTTACAAAACATAGACCAGTCAGACTCACGAGCACAACAGTGTAGTTCAACATCGACAGAAGAAGTCGAAACAGAACCGACAACAAAAATATTTGACAAAATTGAAAGTTTCGTCGAGACTAGCTATGGACATAATGATACACGAATATCCCACTACCCCCACCACTACCACCCCCACCATTGCTACCTACCAAAGGAGAAGTTGACACCAACATGGGGCATGGTTCAACACATATTCCACTCTATGACGGCGACATAGACCCCATGAAAGATTGGTTCGTCTATGAGTCGACATGGGAGGCCAATCAAGTTACAAATGAATATAGAAAAATGGATCAGTTTGTAGGTACCCTACAAAAGAGAGCATTAACTTAGTATATGACCTATACTGAAAGGACACCTTATGCATCTAAAGCAGAAATCAAGCAGTAGTTTATATCCTTCTTTAAAACACCATATCCGAAGCATCTGGCAGCGAAAAAACTTGTCTATAGTTCAGAAACCAACAGAAACCATTCGGGACTATGAAAAAATATGGAAAGACCTCTTGAGCCAAATAGACTATGTTCTTGATGAAAAATTATTAATTCAATGGTTTGTTGGAGGGTTCTCCCAAAATATCCGATGACATATAAGTCTGGAGACATTTAAAATGTATGAAGAAGCACTGACAAAATATATGTAGGTCAAGATGGATGAGGACTACTTGAAATACCCTGCTGTTGATGTATGAATTGAAGAACAAATGGAAATCATGCAGAAATACTTAAGAGGATTGAATCTCAAAGGACACGATATTTGCTGCACAAAATGCTCTACAGCCGACCATACCAAAGATAATTGTCGACAGGACATAAGCTGACAATATGTTCTTTTTGTTCAAACAAAATGTTTTTATGATATCTGTCGGGAGCATGGAGACCATATGATGAAGGATCTCCCATATAAGATGAAGAATGGAAAATATTCTTGGTGTGCGATCTGTGAAGTTAAGATTCATGGAACAACCACTAGTAGAAAATGAGAAATTAATGACTAAAAAATGACTAAAATCAGACTATAAACGACTATTTTTCAGTCGGTGACTAATAGTAGAAAATTTCCACTATCTTATAGCTAGTCGTATTTCACTAGTCATTAATAGCTTGAATTAGTAGTCATTGATTTAGTCATTGATAGACAATGATTTAGTCATTGATAGTCAATGATTTAGTCATTGATTTAGTCACTGAGTCAGTCACTGATTTAGTCACTGATTTAGTCACTGATTGCAACCATCAATGACCAAATATATGACTAAATAAACTGCTAGATGTTAACATATTAATGACTAAGATAAATATGACTAAGATATAGAAAATTATCTACTAATAGTCATATATATGCGAATTTAGTCGTTTTTGTAGTCACAAATTTATAATAGGGCACCAAGGAATTGAACCACCAACCTCCTACCTATAATTAGGCAGGCCCTCTACCATTGAGCTAGCCTCCCTTTAAGAAGTTGTTATTGCTTGACAATGATTATATTTAAACAAATTTATGATGTATATCAATCTACAAACTACATAATTATTACTATTACAACTTACCAGTAACTAGTATTTATGATAAACTAATTCTTGAGAGCTATGTACAATTTTCTCTGTAACTAAAGCTAATAAAAATAATACAGATACTCTTACCAAAGAGATTTAGTGATGAGTACCTCTTCCCATTCTTCATCACTATCATTCTCATAGTCCAAAGAAGAGTCCTTCCTGGAAGGATTTTGAAGCCCAATGCCATCACTGCATAAAAAACAAAGAGTTAGAAACAAAACTTTCCCTCTTGTCTACTACAATATTAAGAATCCATGAGCTTTAAGGTGTTTCAGATGTTCCTCATCATGGGCTATCAAAATTAAAACACAACCTATTTCTTTGATAATTAATAAACTTAAAATTATGCAAAGTATATTCACCTTTTCTTTGAGAAGGTTCCATAATAAGCAGGTCTATGGTTGTGATCAAACTGCAAAAGGTTTCTTCTCTTATCGTGAAGCCTATTTTAGCTTTAAAGCAAGTGATAAATATTCTAAGAACCAGGAAGATTCAGAAACTTATTGCTAATGGAGACTCGACAATTATCATTTGCAACATTAGAGACTTGACTCCCTATGCACCGTAATGTCTTACAAAAATGATCTCTAGACCTAGAATTCAAAGAATTGCAAGTATTTTGACTTGGGGAATTGCAAGTATTGCAAGTATTTAGCATTGAATCATTTACTGTTTCAAAGGTACCATTTTGTATGGAGGAGTTATGATTTGTGAATCATTATTCCTTGGCTATAAGGGCACCTAATAGTGGATTCAATAATTAAAGAGTCATGTTGCAAATATAAAGAGAAATACCCTGCTCCTACAACATTGCATCTTTAGAGAAACCTTTAAAGGGCTGTATATTTAGCTTCTAGGTGATGATACCAGTTATTTGAAAGGTAGGACCACTGGTTAAGCATGAATTAAACTTGAAAAACTTGCAAACTATTAGGTATAACAAAATATATATCAGCTCTATGTTGAGATGTACAGGATCTGAAATAACTTCCATGATGATTAGACAATAGTTCACAGAGAGAAATAACCATTTATAAGAACTGAACTTTCCTTAGAATGTATGGTCACCTAAAATAAGACTACACTAAAATTTATATTTTAGTAAGCTTTTGAGATTGACTAAACCTATCAAAACGGTTGGAGAGACTGGTATTCTACAGTGTTCTTATAATTCCTAGTTGCATAAAGGCATATTCTTATCAAGATTTATGAATTTCAAAATGAAGGAATTTACTTGACCATGAAATGCACATTTATGATGAAGCAAAGGAAAGAGAAAATCATGATGAGGTTCATATTCCCCATTTGAACTGCCTACAAGAAACTATTTCTTCGTAAGGGTAATAAAGCATGTCTCCATCCTGCTTGAGTGGAATATGAAAGTGCCCTGCCCTGATTATCTGGTTATGAATTAATTTTAAGTTCCAATTCCCTTCAGGCCCTATGGCATGTTTATTCCTTCCACTCTGACTCCCCATGTGGGATGAGTTTCTTCTTCAATGGAATATAAGAGCCTCACTAAGACCTGGGTATCGTATTTTGGTGTGGAGTTATATTTACAAGTACAAAGTTCAAGGTTCATGAAGAATTGTTCAAAACCTACCATTAGTACAACATTATAACATAGGGTATGTTTCTGTGGGAGGATAGAGGCAGGGAAAAATAGATGGTAAGAGTAAGAGAGGGTCTGACCTAGCTAATTTAAAGAAGAAAAATCTAAATCTTGGCTGAATTAGAGATTGAATAGTCTCTTAGTAAGAGGTAATGTGTTGGTGAGTGAGTGTAGCGCTAAGGCCTTATATTTCTTTTCTCTTAGGCACCGATTTTGGAAAGTGATGGTAAGAAGTCCCCAAGATGGCCAAGGGATATCTAACAATCCTACATGGCATTAGTAATGTCCCGATGCAACTTAGGGACATCCCCTATGTAGTGTTAGATCTTAAAAGATAGGCTCATTTGAAAATGGTTATCTCTTGTATTTAGATCCATAAAAATAAGTCTATATCCATAGATAAAAAACTTGGAAAAATACAAAGGCTTAAAATGGCTGGATAAAAGGAAACAAAAGTGGTAAATGCCATATTAGCAAGAGGTAAAACACAATTATTAAAAGAAAATTACTAATATACAACAACAAAAGAAGACAAAACTCACCCTTGGCCTCTGAAGGAACCAAAAATGTGCTTCCCTCTGAAGTACTCTAAAATCCTTGCACCTTTGGGCTAGAAGCATTATTAGATAGTCCATTGATATTCAATAGTTCATGTCCATTTGTGCTTTCCAATATATCTTTTCCATTTGCTCACTCCCTCTGTAACTGCCTAGACGATGCCAAATTGGGAGTGGAATGATGGCTTGATCTTTCTATAGAACCTTCTGACCTTGCAAATAAAAATCTTGACTTCTTTCTATTCTGAGACTTCCATGAACTTGATATTTCCTTTGACATCCCATTGCATTTATCAGCCTCAACAAGGAGCAAATTTGCTAAATTGTGAGGACTATTTAATACACTATCATCTGAATCAAAATTCAAAGACAATATGTTTGAAATTATACTGTTTTCTCCAACATATGAGCCATTCATATAAACTTCTGGAAGGATATTACACACCAGATTCTCCAAGCATTCTAGCTTTCAGAACTGGCATTAGAATCTCTAGCAATTTCTACTTTCTTGAGAATTTGAAAACTAGTAGTTGTACTTCTATTTGTTGCATCTAACATAGAATCATTTTCAAAATTTTGGATAGATCTTGTGCTAGTATTTCCAACTTCTGAAACTAATCTTTCCTCTAACATGTGCTCATTTTCACAATTTTGGATAGAACCTGCACTAGTACTTTCAGCATTTGAAACCAAACTTTCCTCTGCTTTATGATCAGTAACTCCAAAGTTGTCACCATCACCATTAAGGGTGCACGTATTTACATACTTTTGATGAAGAGATTAATCTTTAGAACTATAATCATCCAATGAAAATTGGAATTTTTCCATAAAGGGAGGCACCTCTGTTTCTAGAGAAATAGCTTTAGAGAAACCTTGACCATTTGGTTCCGCAAAGTGTTCTTCATAATTTTTTTGATACCTTTCATCAAATGGAGACCTTGTAGAAAATTCTCAACCTGGTTTCCTGAAAGCATTCTACTGATTTTATTTAGAGCAACAACATTCACTTCACTGTTGCTTTGAACAACAGAGTTGCTTTGAGGGACAAAGATTAGAAAGCTATCTTTAGAAAGTCCAACATAGACAATACCAGATGACACTAAAGTTGCATTTGTTCTTTCACTTCTTGCTATTTAAATGTTCCCATTTCCTAGCTCAGATGAAACTTTGTGCGTGTTAGAGGATGAATTCTTTAATAGACTTTTAAAACTTTCATGACTCCTACATTTCATAGTAGGATCAACTAAACTGACATTCTTTCCATGGAAAGCTTCCCTAGCGGTATTTACACATGAATTTAATTTTATATCTGTTCCAGTCATTGCATTAGGTTTGGAATCAATATGTTTTTTAGATATAAACATTGATGAATGCCCACCCTTATTGACCAACAACTTGCCATGATCAGAATTCAACCCTAATGGCGCAGCTTCCACCACCAAGGCATGGACATTTAATGTTGGAGACACTAAAAGTGAATGAGATGAACTTGTTTTAGGATTAGAGGATCCTTGAAAAGCTAGGATCCTCATACTAAATGATTTTTCATGTGTAGCATGGGAGCCCCTACAACAACCATTAATGTCTCAATATTAAGTAAGATATGTAATATTCCACCACAAACTCCTAAATCATATGGAAGCTTATGTTCAATGAACTTAATGTGTAATGTTACTTTGCACAAATATAGAGGGGTGCTGGAAAACTAAACAAATATTCCATGATAAGAAACATATTTCATACCAAGATGCACTAGCTAGCAATACAACTGTTCTTCCAACAGCTCCACTGGCAAGGGAAGTCTCAGCATTACCTCCTGTGTTCTAGTTTCACATTGAAATATGAACAGGTATATATTATTAGGAAATGAAATGAAGCCATGTATAAAGAATCTAGAAGACAATCACTGAAGTAAAACATAAGATGTCTAAAGAAAATACACATTAGCTTCTATACTAATGATTATTTAGGACTAAATCAGAAGCTATTAAAGAATCTAATATGGAAGCATAGAAAAATTTGTCTGCACAGATATCAATAACAAATGCTAAATATAATTGGATGGAAGTACAATATACTAAAATCCTAAAGTCACTTATAGGAGCCAGTGATTTGCTCAATTTACTTGAAGAAGCTGATCCAAGCAAGGAAACCTCTACCACTGGTGGAGGTAAACAAAGTCCACAGTGTTGCTGTGAAGAATTTGTAATATCATAGAACTTCTGAGTTTTGCTACTAGAAAAATAGGACATAGAAAATAAAAAATAATAAAAGCTAAATGTGAAATATTTTTAAAAAAAATTTATCCCAATAAAGAAAACTTTCTAAATTAATATAAATATATTAATAAGAATATTATGTCAAATGTTTCAAAATGAACTAAAAGAGATAACTGGGGCAACAATACAGTAAATATTACATCCCAAAATTAGTGTACAAATATACAAAGTAGCCAAGGTTGATGGCTAAAAATTTGTCCATTCCAATTTCCTCCACCAAATTTTACAAAATTTCCCCCCAAAGGATCTCTTGAAGGCTTTCTTCACTACAGCAGCCAACCCCATCCACATGGGGCCTTCCTCTTCCCATTGCTTCAAGCAATGAGGTCATCGTCACAAAAAATCTAGGATTCAAAGCATGGGATAAAGTGTGCAAGGGGGTATTGAATTGGTTCCACATGTCAACAATGATTTTCATCACAACACAAAATCTATATCAATGATTGTCAATACAACCT
Source organism: Pseudotsuga menziesii (assembly GCA_001517045.1). Taxonomy (NCBI): domain Eukaryota; kingdom Viridiplantae; phylum Streptophyta; class Pinopsida; order Pinales; family Pinaceae; genus Pseudotsuga; species Pseudotsuga menziesii. The sequence goes on from LPNX010171391.1 coordinate 65,455, forward strand.
CTACAAAATCTACATCAAAAAATAAAAGCACGGAAATTCTGATAAGAGATTTGAGAAAGAAGAAGATTCATCTTCAAAGATTAGTCAGAGAGTTGTACTCGACAGTTTTTCCTGAAAACACAAGGTTTTAAATCTATCCTTATTGAGATCAGCAAAACAACCCATGAATCAGAAAAATTTTAAAATAAGATTCTAGAGACATAACAAACAAACATACCATCACTAAGTACCAACACCTTATTAGTGTCTATTACTGTGGGAATTATGTGAGCTATAGTGATCATTGTACATTCATGAGTTTTTGATTGTATTATTTGTTGGATAATTGTGTTAGTTGCAATATCATATGAGGCTGTGGCCTCATCCATTACTAATATGTGTCTATGCTTCAACAAGGCACGTCCTAAACAAAGAAGCTAGAATTGGCGCACACTCCAATTTTATCCATTTTTTGTCACTGAATTGAATACCACATGTTAACAAAATGGTTAAGTACACATCCATACATAAATGATAAAATTAAAGCACATAGAAACCGAACTAATGTATCAAGCTTCTCTTTACTAGAGCACACAACTTGTCCAAGCTCACTTTTGTCCAAAGCCTAAAAAACCCAAAAGAATAGTTTTTTTGAGTTCAATTTTCTGTTAAATGACAAAGAAAAATAAATGCTTGGATCGAATTATGTGTGACATTGGCTTCATATATCTAATAATTAGATAGGAAGCCAAATAGATATGATGAAATTTCAATATAGATCGAACGATTTTTATGCTATCTGCTCGTAGCTAAAATTTAAAATTCCTTAAAGAGGTGTTCCAATAGGTATTTTTTCGAACTAGAGAAAATTATATTGATAAAAGAATAGCTTTCTATTAATAGAGTCATACAAAAAATATTGGCCACAGTACATGACATCCATCTAAGCAACATCTAAAAAAAATCTGATGCATTTTAGTGAGGTAAAAACAAATAGTGGAGAGGCCATTGAACTCTCTGAAATGGAAAAGAAAAACTAAGATAAAAACAGTTAGGATGAGACTTTAACACTTCATGGTCTTCCAAATTCCATCTATATTCTAACAGGAAATACTCCAATAAGTCAATAGGAGTACAATTTGCATCCTTTCTACTTTTATAGCTCACTTAGTTAAGAAGTATTGAAGATTATTCAAAATTTTACTGAAGTGATGAGCATCCACCTCCTATTAAGAGGTGGGATGTTGTTTTTCCTGTGTATATACCATTTGTCTCAACTTAATTTCCAAGGTTCCTGAGAGGTATTGATGACAATTTCCATCAGACATTTCATCTTTCCTTGGTGTTTTATCATTGTGTGGTTGATTTTTCTTCTTGTCTGGGTATTTTTATCATTGGCTGGGAAAATTTTCTTCTTTTCGCTTATTTTCTCACACCCCAAGGCATTTTTACTGTTGCCGAGTGTTTTAACTATTGACTGGAATCTAATTCTTGGATGAGGACAATGGCATCTAGAGTTTTGATGCTAGTTGACCTAATGATCATTTTCCAAATCAAATATGTATCCATTCCATTCCTTGTTTGATTATTTTCAGCATGGACATGTCTAGACTTAAGTTCCTTATAGCTGGGAGTGGATACATTATTCCACATTTTATTGAAATCCATTTAATTGATGAAGAGATTAAATGTCTTATTTCATATGTTTTAAGGAGTAAGACTCCTCTTTCATGAATTGTTTGATCATCGTCTTCCACGGGTTTTAATGAGTGAGCATGTTGGGCTGCGCTCTGCCCATAATGAGTTAGCATGAGACCGTTATTTGAATGAAACCGTGAATGGGCTGCACAATGCTCATAGACATTCCTTACATTTGATTGTTTTGAATTAGAAGAGGGGTGCTTGGTTATCCAACTTCATACTACAACACAACTGTTGATGATAGATCACTAGGCACGAAATCTCTCTTATAAATAGAGTTTGTTTCCTTTTATTGGATTTGGGACATTAAGAATCTATCAAATGCTTGCAGCTTGCAAACAACTATCTAATTGGTTATTTTAATCTCTATATATTTTCCTTCCATGTACATATTCATGAAGTGCCACTATGTGTGTCTAATTGAAGGGTTGGTGGAATATTAGCTGGGAGGTGAGACTGGGTTTGTTGAGCTATTTACCTTTAGGGAAAATTATTTCAAGCACAAGCTATTAAACAGAGTCTATCCAAGCATGATATCTCAAAATAGTCATAGTTTCACAAGTTTCGAAAAAATTCATGATTATGGTATCGTTGTGATGAAATAATGAACCTTGCCATTAAAATGAGTTGTTGTCTATAAGAGTAGCGAGAATTTGGATAAACCAAGTATTTAGTGACAGAGAACTTGCATAGTTTTGGTCTAATTCCCTGACCACTGGTTGCCTCAGCCTATTTTCCACTTGGTTAAAACCATAGAGAAACTAACTCGGAATATTGATTACTATTCGCATTGTAGCTAGTTGTTGTGTTTAAGCTACAAAAAGAACAGAGGCCTTGCAGCCATCAGAAGGAGAGTGACCTCTGTACAAGGCTGAGAATAGTGATTAGAAGTAATTTTTTGCATAGTATCCATGCTGGTGAAGCAAGTGGGCTATAAGTCCCTCATTGACAGATCATTTATCTCCCTCCCTCCTCCTATATATCTTTTGCTTGCAACATTGTTCTCATTGCATCTAGTTTCCTTGATGATAAGTGGATCACAACAGATAAATTAGGGTAAGGCAACATGGGATTCATGACTTTTGTATTAAATTTCTGCCATCCATGTTTGTCTCTTGAACTCATTAAGGATTGAAAAATTTACCAAGTCATGAATTTGACCAAGGCTGATGAAGTATTACTTCCAAGTTCCAAAGTATACTCGGCCTTTTTTAGACAAGCTTAATAGACATCTCAAGTACTAAGAAGACTCAACAGGTCTTGTAACTATGATTGTATTTTCATTTTCCATATATTATCACCTGATTGTATGGTTCTGATAGTGGTGGCCTATCTTTTGCATCCCATTTTTTCCGTAAAATGCAATGCATTTGTTGTAAAATTTGTGAAACTAATGACAGTTATTTACCATTTCAAACAAAAGCAATTATAAAATCTATCCTATCGAGATGGTAATGGTTATACAGTCCATTCAGGTTGCTTAACAAAATCTTGCACCATACCACCAAATATTCTCCAGTGGTTGACATTGGCTGATATTCAATCTAGAACTAAAAATGCATGCTAAACAACTAAAGCCTATCCACTGTATTCCAAATGACTCTTAACACATTTTATATTATCTAAGTTTTATTCAAACTTGCTTTTGTTTTCCCATGTACTATTTTTTTTCTGCTTGTTACATTGCTAGGTCAAAGATATATTCCACCAAAATTAGTTGATGTCAATACCTTCTAAAATTGAAAGCATGATTTGCCTAATACCATTATATGCTAAAAATAAATGAAAGTAGCACACTAAGTTGGTGCAAATATCATAGGGACCTTCAATTAATTCTATGTAAGGAAATGTGCAAAAACAACATTGACAACAACTTTTGAGTTCCAAACAAATGCAAATGCACATAACCTTCTAAATTTCTAGTGATTTGTTGTGCAAGGACATCAACAATAGATAACAATCAAGGGACCGAATAGAATGAATGTGAAAGAAATATGTTTTCTTCATCTACAAAGTGTCTCAAGGAATCATTTACCTGAGATAAGTGCTTGATAAGCTTCTTTTGAATACCATGCAACCTTGTTTCATTCATTATTTGATCCTGTGAAGCTCTATCCTTGACCTTTTTAACACCTCCCCTAGTGTCATAAATATGGCACAACCTCACAAGTAACTTCAGAGAATATTCCATTGCATATGTTCTTCCTTCACAATCCCATTTCACATAAGTTCTGCAAAATTCCACCACCTCTAAAGCCGATTCATTCCATTTCATTGCCCAATAACCTGTGCCATACGCTAATGCTCTAATTACCCTACTTTCTGTGCCAGATCGTTTTTTACTAGGAAGAGGAAGGGACAACTGAAAATAGCTTTCTACAAGAGAAGCCACTAACTCTTCTCGAAACAAACTATTACTCATTACATTGTTTATATCCTCTTTAATCCATATATCTTCAAAAAGTGAAGCAATGTCAGTTCAAGTATGTCGTTTTTTCCCTCTCCGTACACTTTCCTTTGCAAAAATATGAACACAAAGTGATGTTCAACAAATGCTATCCAAAGAATGCATTCGATCTGATTCTGCTCTCAAATTCCTCACCATTAAAAGAAATCTCTTAAATAGAGAAACCTACATAAGGATTGCAAACAATGATTTTAATTTTTTAAGTAACTGTTTTATGGATATGCAAGTAAACCATCAATTTCATGCTCTAGAAATATAAAACAAAGGTAAGCTATTTTGAAAAAATGTGAACTGCAGGGAAGATCCAAGAGAAGTTAGTATATAAAATATTTCATTTTGAAATATAAGCTAACCCAAATGTGTCATATTTCCAACTGAGTTGAGAAAAAAATTAAATGCCCTTTCAATGGAATTGTAATGTAAAACAAATATTTCATTTTTATCATTAAGGAAAAAGAAGCAAGCATTCTCTTAAATAAAAGACTTCCATTAGCAAGTGAAAAGTTAGAATTCCAATGTATAGGGGTTTTTAACGTGTTAAGAGGTCAAATGACTACAAAGCCCAGGTGTTATCATTCGCTCAGATAACATAAGAGACAGGCGAATTGATTCATGCTGAATGTGGCAATGGCCGACCATTAAGTAACTCTGCTTTGGAAAGCAGTACATAAAGCTGCATGGAATCTAATGGTGGCATATGTACATGTCCTCTCCTAGGATATTTGAATCCTCAAGGAACTCATATCCAACCACACGAGCATACAAGTCCCAAGTAGTAATTAATGGAGATTTGTAGTTTATACATGATGGAGATTTATTCAGTGAATTAAATAAAAAACTACTTTTCAAATACCGAAAGATGACTGCGAATAAATGGAACCAAGAGTCAAGAAAGTGTGAAATGCACCAGGTTTAGACACCCAAACCAATTATGAGGTGGATTAATATAGGATGAATCTTTTCAGAACAAACCAGACACATATCTAGAATGAGTCCATTCCAACAATACATATGTCACATTGCTAACCAATGCTTATTAAGTTGTCCTTCCTTCACCTACTTTTAACTACTATCAAGTTCCACTTCTGCCAACTACTTTTCAATTATGCTAAAAATCCACTGTAAAGGCAACAGATGAAAATATGAAAGAAAATCCCACAAATGGACAAGTGTTTAAGAGACTCAAAATCAAATTCAATAAAAAATGATCAAACAACAAAGTTTGTAGATCATTTGGACTTGGTATAATGAATTGGAAAAATATTGAAATGCAGTAATGAAGCAATGCAGTATCATTTATTTACAAACAACACAAGGAAAACAACAACACTAAGGTTGAATTCCAAGCTAGAGTAGAGTTAAAATTTACCATGATGCAATGAAAGAAAGATGAGACTGCAGCAAACTTTCTTATATCAAATAGGAAAAGTAACAATATGATCACAACACAATAATATCAGTAAAAAAATAGTAAATCTCTTTGTGTATCATCATACTAGCTAGGAAATAAAATACACCAGGGAATTCAGTAGAAGCTGAAACTACTATTTTTCAAACCCCCAAGGGTAACCATGAAACACCAATGGAAATATCAATATGGGGTTGTCCAAGGAAGAAATCAAAGATTAAATACAAGAAATGTAGAGCAATTGTACCTCTATACAAGAAATGTAGAATAGTTGTAGCTCTAAACAGTATTCTAAAAATGCCCAAAACCTCATTAAGACTCAATTTATAGTTCTGGTTAAAAACTGTGAGGACCAATTTTGCACATCTGGATATATATCTAGCATTCTTGACATTAATTCCAAATCTAGAATATCTAAATGTTGACTGATTTCATAGGTGATAAATCTATATGTTTATGACGTGATTTCTGTAGCATCATCTCAAAAGGAACTCCAACGAATTTTCAATTGTTTGTCCTTTGTCTTGTTTTTAAAAGAAGAACCAACTTAAGGGAAAAGGCTTAGGTTTGGAGGCTTAGATTGTTCTCATGTCACTCTACACAACTAATGACATGAGCTAATGACCCTGTGGCAACTTTCCTAGGTTGTGTGCATACCAAGGAACCTTTGATGGCAAAGCCTGAGTCTGCTAGATACTGCATCAAAGAAGGAAGGGCGCACTACTCCATATTTCTACTTCCCACTCACCTTTATCTTCATATACGAAATTGTGGGCTTATAATGATGCAGAAAAGCGAGGAAGGAGTGCACTCATAGCTTGGAAAGGAAACACACAAGTCAATCAAAGAAACCAAACTTTGTGTTATCCACTCTTTGTGAAATTGACTCCCTTCTAAGGAAACTTTGTGGCTACCGTGGGGCTTTTCTATTGATTTTAGAGGGCACAATTCTATATCTACTGCTTTGGGAGGTCAAACCCCTCCATTACCAGTTACTTTCAGTTGCAAAGGGGGCATGACCAGGTAGTGAAGAAGAGCACACACATTGGATGTGAAAATCTGCTGGTATTTACTGCTATTTCCTAGCTTGAGGAGGCCGTACCATACACAGACATCATTTATCTCTTTTATCAGTCATATACATTACTCCTTGGCTCAAAATATGACCATTTGAAGGGTTGTTTCACTATTCAAAAAGGGCAGCAAGCTAGAGGAAATAAACAGGCCAGGGAAAAATAAATATTAGACCTCTTTATTTCAGTTTGAAATTGTATTTTCCAACTGTACTTACCACTATTAGCTGCATAAATAAACATCAGTAATTTTCCCTTTGTATCTATGCAAATATTTCCTATGTTTGTGTTCAATATTGTGGAGAGTTATTGTGTTATTAAAATCTGAGAATCATAAGCAGTCTATCCAAAAGCTTGTTAAATTATCCATTTTATGGATATATGAATGGTGAATGAGAGAACTCAGGTGCATGTGTTTTAAGCTTTCTTTCCATATTAAAATGGAATATATTTGAATTCTGGAATGTACCATGAACATCCCAAAATAAGCATACAACAAATCAGTTCTGGTTTTAAGGCACCTACAAGAAGTCTACAGTAGTCAGTGACATTCCACACAAGTGTCTGACGAAATATCAAGTCCAAACTTATCCAAAGTTAAGGACTCCGTCAGGAATTCTCTCTGGAGGAAACACTCTGAAACTCTAATGTACACCATTATGTTCCCTCCTGTAACACATTATACCATTGTGTGTGGTATCAGTACCATTACCTTCATTTTGATATTGGAAAAACACTTTGAAACTCTAATGTACACCATTATGTGCCCTTGTGTACCACTGTATACCATTGTGTGCGGTATCAATACCATTACCTGGATTGTGCTGTAACATGTTTGTTGACAGGTAATCATAGACAAGTGGATACCTTCATGCCGAGATCATAGCCCTTCACCTCGTGACCAGACAATTTATATTTATACACTGTCACGAGGCTCATTGTAACCACATAATTGATAGAAATCCATTTCCTTTTTTCTCTTTTATAATATATAATTGCAGATATACCTATAAATCTCATAATAAAAAAGAATTCTCTATTCCACATAGTAAGGGGAGCAGGCCATTAGGCAGGCATGGAGGGAAGGAGGTGAGAGTGAGTGCCAAAGGGGATTTCTGAATAGCCCGTGACCAGGATGGTTCTCTGAATTACCTATTTATTCTTGATCCGCCGTGTTGTTGCCATAGCAAAGAAGGGGATTATCAATGGGGGAATGCTCAATGGGGCATAATCACAGGAAATGAAGGTAAATGATTAAAAACAAATACAACTACTCAGAAAAGACACAATTTAGGTTACCTAATGACACAGGGACTTCACTTAGTGAACCTCTCACATAGCATGTGCAATCATGGGATATTAAATAATACCCTTAATTTGAAGAGATATTGATCCAAGCACTTTTTGTTGAAATCCCCTCCCAATACTTAAAACCTCCTCCCCACCCCTTTTTCTATCTCAATCCTTATAAACCACCCTACCCACCCCCACCTTAAACCCCTTGTAGAAATAATAGATCAATGCTATGTGCAATGATTCTAAGAAGAAGCACAGGAAATAGATCTTGCTACTAAGAATTCTCACAAGCATGCACAGGAAAAATTGAGAGAAGAAAAGAGACTGAATCACATGAATGAAGAGATGAATATTGCTGTGTATCCTTCCATTGAATAATTATGAATAATAGTGTACATAAATAGTACATCCCTCATAGAAAATTCGAATTGTATGGAAACAACTCATAAAGCTTAAAAAGGATGACTTACCAAAATATAGCAAACCCCCATAGGTGGATAAAGCACTTGCTAAATCTATCAAGGACCTCACGAGTTGGAAAAAGCATGAGTGAGTTGTCAAGGAGATGGAAATAACATGCTAATCCTAGAAAATGGAGAAAAACTAATGGAGGATGGGTTGGAAACAAAAGCTCCCAGTTTCCTAGTTGACTAGCTTTTATCTTATCCATAGAAAGGTAGGAAAAGCAGAAAAAACAGAAAAAGCAGAAAAAAGCAGAATCTACTATAAGGTCCTGTATACTAATTCTAGATGAACCCATAATCAGAAATAAATCATTCCTAGGATATAGATGGCATGCATTGACTTTAAGGTGCAAGTGGTTGCCAACTAATTAAGCTAGTGGGTGAATAATTAATCAAATAATCACTACTACATTTTGACCAAAAATCCGACGGCTGTCATGTCGGATTTTCGACACTTCCCTGTCACATGTACGACACTTTGGTTTTTTTTGAAGCGTAGGAAACTTGGTGTCGGTTAGGCGACACTTAAGTAACCGTCGCTTAAGCGACACTTAAGTAACCGTCGCTTGAATTTAAATCGTCGGTTATCCGACACTTATTAAGCGACAATGAGGAAATTTTTTTTAAACTTTTGCACCCCCAGGCGTCGCTTAAATGACGGAGAGAAAGGGAACCTGTCGGATAAGCGACGGATAAGAAGCATAACTGTCGGATCAGCGACATAAATAACTGTCTCTTAAGCGACGGAACTAAGGGAAACTGTCGGATAAGCGACAGATACAAAGAAGAATTGTTGTAAAAGCGACGGTTACTAAGCGTTGCTTAAGCGACGCCTGTTGCAATTTAAAAAAAAAAAAATTATTGTGAAACTTTGTTTAATAGGTATTCCTGCTGTAACGTATTCCTTCCTTTATCCATCCAAAAACACAGTGATACAAGTCCAATGGATTTCCAAA
>LPNX010171391.1:78928-123205 GCA_001517045.1 Pseudotsuga menziesii
AACAATATTCTTCCAACTTCATCACATTTCATTATATGATATTTTGTTTGGATAGTTTTATTTATTTTGAAGTTTTGATTGTAAGGACTCATTTCCCATGGGGGGGACTGTTTCGTTATCTATTGGACTCAACTGGATGCATACCCTAATGATGTAATAACCTATTTATTTATTGGTCTCTTGTCATTGAACAAAAATGGAAATACCTTTAAGGTTCGTCAATGTATATTTTGATTTCCACTTGAAAAATCAAATATATTTTTTTGTCGTGTAAAAAAAGAATAAATTTGTCCACAAAATGAAACTTGTCTAAATCAATCTTTGATTTATTGCAATTCACTACCATCATTTTATAATAATGATATTAATCTAATGTTAAGGCCACAACCAATCCCACAAATATGTACATGCCATACACCCCTCCATGTTTAAACCTATAATCTTTTAAAAGGAAACATGGAGAGAAAAACCGTCGCTTAAGCGACACTTAGGAGGAAAACCATCGCTTAAGCAACACTTATGAGGAAAACCGTCGCTTAAGCGACACTTAGTAGGATAGCAATTTTAGTGCCATTGCTTAAGCAATGCTTATGCCCATTATTTCAAAAAAAATTTAATCTTTCTGATTTTTGGCACGGTTAAAATAAAAAATCCACGCGCTGTCAGAAAAAGCCGTCGGATTTTGGATCAAAATCTAGTAGTGAATGATTAATTATTTTATCCTAAGTTGTGAGTGGGTTTAATATATTCCAACACCCCCCTATAAGTCTGACTTTATGATGGTATGAAAAAAACTATGGATGCATATGGATCCATATAGGGCCCAGCAACAAGGCTATGGTCACCCTTTAACAATTATTATGTCTAGAAAAGTGAGGAAAGAGGCAAAACCACATGGGGAAAATTCTCCCTCAAGATAGGACAAGGCACAGAATTTGAAATATGTCTTCAACATATCTTCATCTTCACTTTAATGAGCTGAATGAACTGCTTCTGAATGAAGGGCTTGCTGAAGAAATCATGAACTCCATGATCATGCGCTGGAGTGTAGGACCTGCAAGAAGGAAGAGGAGAGACTCCTTGTATCTCATCAACTGATGAAGTAGGAGCATTATCTGAATGCTTCTTTCTTCTGTCAAACTCTGATCTGTAAACTTAATCTGAAATGGAAAAGAGATCTGTGCATACTCCTTCCCAAAGAGTACAAAAAATAAGGCAATTTATTTCACACCCAATTCCCTAAATAGCTGCAAAATTGTGATGTGAATCACATGTCAATCTTCCAATCTGATGTAGCACCTGTATAGATATGATATGAGGCTGATAAAACTCTAATATATCGGAAATATTAACATATGGAACAGCAAGGACAAAGTATTCAATGGCTCCATGAAGATATAGGGCTAGACTAGGAAAATTATGAGCAACTGGGAAAAACTGATAAGTGTAAAAATCTGAATGATGGATGGGCAGAATGAGATGTTCACAATCTTCAAGAAGGCTCTGAGTATTGATGCCAAGAACAAAGAAGGATATGCTGAAGCACATGAGATCAAGTATGGTAAGTGGTATGACACAAATAAGGCTTGATGTGGCTAAGCAAACATCCTGTAAGTCATTGGGTTGCGCACCATCAATGAGAGAGGTAAGCAAGAGGTGTGAAGGATCTGGCACATAGATCTCAGAATCTAAGATAGGAGATTGAGAGGACAATGGATGGGTTATAGGATCATAATCAATATCAGTATCAGCTCCATATGTTACTTCTTTTTCATCAATAGTATCACAAGAAGAAAAATCACCTTCAAGAGACACAGAAAAAGATGGCTCTTCAATATTTGCTTCTTCATTGAAGGAGGAAGCATTCGAATGAAAGAGGGAAGCAGCAACATGAAATGTATGAGAAAATTATTCATCATGATCGACTTCATCAGAGAATGTAGAGGCCAAGAAATCTTGAGAGAGAGGACAAGAGGAGATGCTAGGTTCGCTCCATGCTTCATCTTCGATTTCCTGCAAACCAAAAGCTTTGTCCAAAATTTTCCAAAGCTCAAATGGAAATTCAGAAGAATTTATAAGATGATATGTATTTGGAGACATTCCCAAACACATAATTCCATAATCTCTATCACAATTATTTATCCAATCAATCTTCTCTTCATAAGACTCAGGTTCACTCAATGCACCAATGGAGACATCAAAGAGACATTGCCTCTTCAAGTATGCACTCATCTCTGGATTCCAATTAGCATAGTTGAAAGGAGATAGTAGAGGAACTTTTGAATCCATATTGAATTTGTTGATATGCTCTAAGAGATACTCTCTACAACCTGCGAAAGAAACTAGGAGAAAATCTTGTAAGCTAGACAAGCTCTTCTTCAAAGAGGGATAGGAGACTGGAAGCGCTCCTCAACTTTGTAGAACTTGATCAACCTTTTATCTCTGATACCATGTAGAAATAATAGATCAATTCTATGTGCAATGATGCTAAGAAGAAGCACAGGAAATAGATCTTGCTACTAAGAATTCTCACAAGCATGCATAGGAAAAATTGAGAGAAGAAAAGAGACTGAATCACATGAATGAAGAGATGAATATTGGTGTGATCCTTCCATTGAATAATTATGAATAATAGTGTACATAAATAGTAAATCCATCATATAAAAGTTTAATTGTATGGAAACAAATCATAAATCTCAAAAACGCTGACTTACCAAAATATAGCAAACCCCCATAGGTGGCTAAAGCACTTCCCAAATATGTCAAGGACCTCACAAATTGGAAAAAGAATGAGTGATTTATTAAGGAGATGGAAAAACCATTATAATACTAGAAAATGGAGATAAATTCATGAATTATGCGTTGGCAACAAAGGGACCCAGTTTCCTAGTTGACTAGATTTACCTTATCCACAGAAAAGGAAGAAAAAGCAGAATATGCTGTAAAGTGTTGTATACTAATTTTGGATGGAAAAAATGTGGTCAAGACCAACCCATAATCGAAAATAAATCATTCCTGGCATATAGATGGCACGTATTGACTTTCGCGTGCAAGTAGATGCCAACTAATTTAGCTAGTTGGTGAATAATTAATCAAATAATGATTAATTATTTTATCCTAAGTTGTGAGTGGGTTTAATATATTCCAACACCCCTCAGCCCCCCAATACCTGCAATATATTGGTTCGATTTTTTATAATTTTAAAACCCACAATATGAACTAACGTGATAGGATATTGGCCAACAAGTGAAGCCCCCATGCCTAATGAAGACATGGAAGAGCTCTATTTAGTGCATAAAATGCATTGATGTAACTTGTTCCAGTATCATCGCTTCAACCTATATGACGTGCTGTATCATTGCTTCAACCTATATGACAGGTAATCTTTTTCCAAGGCATACAGGCATAAATCACTTTTCCTTGGAGATGAGACAATGTCCTTGCTACCCTCAAATGTATGCTACCATCAAAGGTAATTAAAGCTCGTGTGCAGAAATCCTTAGTATCTGCATTGTATACAATTATGTCACACTAATATTGAGGGACAAAGGCAAGAGATATTGCTTCCTTACAACTAGAATTTGTAGGCTAAGACCAATAGGAATTCTAATGATAGAAAAAATGACCAAGACAATCAATTTCCTAACTCTAATATTCCCAAAAACTTCACAGAGAAGATATTGAAAAACTAAAGAAACTTCACAATGGCTAAAAGCAATCGATCTCACAACCAAAATTTCACCATGAAAATACTTTATATAGGGTTACGAAGGCATAAAACAACTGACAAAAATATTTAATTCAAGTCTTAAAATAAATAAAAAATAGAGAATGTGAAGCACCTTGGATAGGTCTAGAAGAGCTTCTCCATGTGCTCAGGAATCGTAATGTGAAGCACCTTGGATAGGTGGGGGAGAACTTTCTCCATGTGTTCATGATGGCAAGCTCCAGAATCAGTTGATGCATTTTTTTCTCCCCTCCATTCATTATAACCAACGGTTCATTTTTTTCTCCCCCATGTTCATTATAACCATCCGTTCATTCTAACCACTAAATGTAATCAATTTTAATCATGAAAGTGTTGGGACGTGTGCTTTAAGAGCCTTTAGTTTTGGTAACTCTGCGGTTTTTAAGGAAGTTGTAAGCGGAGTTACAGATCAAAATAGTCTTAGGGGTGTCGGGGTAAGTCAAAGTCCCTTTTTGTAATAAACTCATGGTTAATGTCCAGGGTTTAGGGTTCGGGGTGCCCATGGTTTAAGACCATGGTTTTGTAAAAGTGCGCAATATAAATAAGCACTTGTGTAAAGAAATGAGGTTAGGTTTTATGATGTAAAAGAAGTAAGGCGAAGCTAAGGCTATTTGTGTAAGAAAAGGTTCAAGTCCCAGCTATGTGCGTGGACGACCTCTGCAGCTGTGTGCGTAGAGGGTTTTTGTAAAAGGATAAGAAGACCTACAGCTGTGTGCGTAGGGGCCTGCTGCTGTGTGCACGGCTTTGAGGACTTGAAGAGATCTGTAGCTGAGTGCGCAGATCAGAACTATGGTTTTGTAGCAAGTTTAATAAAACACAGTTTTGTGGACGTAACCCCTACATTGGGAGTGAACCACATTATATCTAGTGTTGTGGTTCTTGTGTTATTTCTGTTTTGTTTATCTTTTATGCATTAATAACTAGATATATCTGATAAAGAAGATCACTGCTAATAAATAGCTTCGCTGTGAATTCCCAGAAAAGGGTTAAGCAAGTCACTGATTGTTTATTTCTTTGCGAAGTTATATGTGTGTATGTCGAGGCTCTGTGCTAATTAATTCGAAGTTGTTAAAGACTAAGGTACAACAATATCCCTCTTCTGCTTGTAGAAACCTGATTCTGCAGCACCCCATAGCTATTTTAGGTGAGACTGCAACCTGTTCATAGGTTGTTGCCGAAAGGGCCAACACTGTGGGTCTTTTGTTGGTGTGAAGCAAAAGGCTTAAACTCAGGTCTGCCCTATTTCCCAACAAAGTGGTTCCGTTGCTGGTTGAACTCAGTATCTGCGCAAGAGGGGTTTACGTCGTACCTCGAGGGCTATGATCTGGAGGCCCTCTGTGAAGGACATTGGTGATTGGCTCGATGAGACCTATTTAAGCTTCGCCAAGCAAGAGAACAAAGATCTGAGTCATAGTGCGAGTGACTTTTTGCAAAGGTATGTTTTTTGTGATGTTTATGAAAATTTTTTTGGTAGTATCCACATAGAGTTGCACCAGTGGTTATCCAGGTTGGCTGAGAGAAGGACGAAGTTCCTTGAGGGTCACTCTCCTGCTTGGAACACCGCCAGCATTAATATATTGAAAAGAGTGAACAATGAAATATCTCGCGCGGTTGATTTCTGGACCACGCGGACCCTTGAGGCATTTGTGACAGAGTTCACTATCGACACAAGCACATCCTTTAGTGAAGCTGAGCACCAGTTTTTCAAGGGCCCAAGGGGTAAGTTTTTGAATTCATTTAGTCTGAGAATCAAACTGATATTGGCTGAAAAATGAATATTGTTGATTGCATCCAATTGTTATATTTTAGAGTACTAACCTATGATTGCAAGTGACAACTCCCTTGCCGAGCAAAGTGGTCTCCCGTGAACTGGGAAAAGGTACAAGAGAGATTTTGGGTCCTCCTTCTTAGGTTCAGATACTGCGTCTTCCCCCATCAATCCTACCACGCTAGCCTCTGAAGACAACCCTCCGATCACCCCGCAGCGCCGGTCTGTTACCCCTGAAAGTCCGTCGCAGTCCGAAAGTTGTCCTAGCCCAGGTATTCCTGTCACAGGTCAATCTACCCTAGTACACCCACCCCCACCTACTTCCTATCCCCTTCCCAACCCCCCTTGATCTACTATGGCCAGCTTAATCGATGATATTAAGCTCCCTGTTTTCAAAGGCACTGGATCAGAGGATCCAGAACAGTTCTGGTTTTTATGTGAAGCGGTGTGGAATGCTAAGAAAATTACAGATCCAGCTGTCAGACGCGTGCAGCTTGTTACTTCTTTCAGGGAACGGGCTTTGACCTGGTTCATGAAATTCTCCAGTACTCAGACTCCTACTTTAGATGATATCAAGGCAGCAATAATTAAAGAGTTTAAGAAACCCAAGTCTGAGTCGCAGTGTATCACTTAATTGAAAGAGATTCAGCAGCGGCGCGGTGAATCAGTGTGGGAATTTGACCAAAGGTTCAAAGTTCTACTAGATCAAGTCATCTTTACCATTGGACCTGCATAGCACAAGGAATGGTTTATAGCAGCATTATTACCACATATCAGAACTCCTCTCATGCTGCAGAAGGTTGCTGACCAGCAAGAGGCGCTAGAAATCGCGATGAAGCTCGAGACCGCCCCTGTCGAAGATAACTCCGGCATCGGTCAAATCCAAGTACAGTTGGCTGCGATGGCTCTAGAAATTCGTGATATGAAGAAAGGAAAAACTGGGCGTGAAGAGGTTTGGTGTACACACTGTCAGATAGAAGGTCATGACAGGGAACAGTGCCCGGTGGTAAGCAATTACCTGAATACTGGTACGCCAAACCCACTTAATCTAGCTGTTCTATACTGTGAAATCTGTCGTATAACGGGCCAGCATTGACCTAAAAGCTGCCATCTACTCCAACGATATGTGCAAGTCCCCAAAAACCCTTACTGCAAGTTTTGTAAGTCAGTAGGGCATAATGAAGACGACTGTCCCAGTTATGACCTCATGAGAGAATGCATCTACGATGCTTATCGAGTGTAGAATGGGGGCAATGATGGGTACGGTTACCGCGGAGGTGCCTCGGGTCAAGGTGCCTTTGGAGGTTGTGGTCGTGGTGGTATAGCAGGAAGGGGCTGAGGCCAGGTTGTGTGTTACAACTATAACCAAGGTGGGCATCTGGCTCGAGATTGTCGGAACCCAACTACGACATGTCGGTATTGCTGCGCAACCGATCATGTGATCAAGCAGTGTCCACAACTGATCGCTAAGATCCAGGAAAGAAATAGTGGCCCTACCCAAAATATTCAGTTGACCTCCATCGAGCAGAGACCAGCCCCGGCCATTAATGTTGTTACGCGGAGTGGAGCTACGACGTAGATACAGAATAAGGAGAGGCAACCTGTCGAAGGTTGTTTTCGTAAGGCCCCTGATTGAACCCCAACAAGTGAGGTTGGCAGAGACAAAGAGGCAGTTATGCAAGCCATGCACGATTATCTGAGCCCAAGCATGTACCCCATGCAGCAACCTCAGCAAGAGTCGCAGCCGCCATATGCTTCGACAGATAAAGTAAGTACATTGTCCTCCTTTTTATAGAGCTGTATGAAACTCTTGCGGAATCAGAATGCCTTAAAAGAGATGCAAAAAGTTCTTGCTTTCACAGAGCCTCAGAGAAGAATTGATACGGAGAAAACTGTTAATCGTTTCCGAAGAATAGGTAGGGAAATGAGGTTGAATGTTCAGATAGGGGAATATGATATGACCGATGTCATTCTGGATCTAGGATCAGATGTAAATGTTTTAACTAATCAAACTTGGGAGAAAATGGGGAAACCTACTCTTATCTGGTCTCCTATACAGTTGAGGTTAGCCAATCAGCAAAGGATTGTACCTCTGGGGAGATTCCCTGAGGTACCAATAGATATCGATGGGGTCCTTAATCTCACGAACTTCGAAGTTATTGAGCTCATTGATGACAGTAATCCCTATCTAGCTCTGTTGGGAATTGAATGGGCAATGGAAAATGCTGCATTTATTAACCTTAAGAAGAGACAGATAACCTTCGAAGGAAAGGGTATGAGATTTATCATACCACTCGACCCGTCCCAAGGAGAAAGATATATAGAACCAATCAGAGATGAAGACCAGGATGTTCTGGAGCACATTTATAACATTACAGCCAAGGAAGAAGATTATGTCGAGCCTGATGCCGATGGCGTAATGGATTGGCAATGTGATAGCTCCTGCATGTATGATTCAGACGATGGTCTAGAGAATTGGCAGAATCGATTGTACGAGCTACATGGCCATGGGTGCGTGTGACTCACTAAGTCTCTTAGAAGCCTTAGTGCGTAGCCCAAAGAGTTGCCTACATATGACGGGTTGACAGACCCTAGAGAATTTATTGCACAGTTCTCAGAACAAGTGCCCACGTCACAAAGAATGCAGAATCTGGAGACAGAATTAAGAGCTACAGCAGCGAGATGGTGGACTGATTACAAAAATTCTACTCCCAGCGGGGGAGCCTGCCAGAAAATTCTGCGCCTCAGAGCCATGGACCAATCCCAAGAGGTGCGAAGTAAGTTCAATGGGAAGATTAGCCCTCAGGAACATTTGAGGCAATGTTATGCAGCATGGGAAAATGTACCTCATGAGGCGTGGGTGCATAAGTCTGTGCATACCTTGGCACCTATAGCAAAAAACTGGTATATGAAGGCCGAGCTCTGACACGGTATTCTAAGTTGGGATGATCTTGTTAAAAGCTTTTTGCTTACATTTTCTAGTAACGAAGTTTGTCCTATTTTAGATATAGTTGTCAGGTCAATTCGTGACAAGGCAGATGATGATCAAGAAGGAATTGAATACCAACCCAAGGAGTAGAACCAAGAAGCCCGTCCACCAACCCTAACAGTCCTACTGCAGACATTACCAGGATGGGTCGAAGGGCAATATTGTGCCGAGGGTGCTTGTTGTCACGAAGCTCAAACTATGATTCTGCCAAAGACCAAAAACACAGCGAGGCTTAAATTCCGACCGTTGGACACCAGCCAAATTGGTGGCGGTAGTACTTTAATTTCCTTAAATGCCTGTACTAAGAAGATTATCGAAAATCGAGTGCCACTTGGACAAGAGTTTCGTCAGATTTGATGCCTTCAATGCATTGTCCTGCCCGATTTGATTGATGGAGTGTATAAGAAGATGCCTAAGTTAGGGAAAATCGTATTCTGTATTTCTTTAAGAATTACGAGTGAACCCATGGCAGCAGAACAAGAGCTTGATGAATTAGTAAGAGAATTCAAACAAGAGGGTCTGATAAGTTGCTCTAATCGGCCGTATGCCCCTGTTCCCCGTGAAGAAGCTCACCCAGCACCCCCACAGACGATGCAGACACGGTCTGCCAGGAAAAATTCCAGAACTGAAGTTTGCTCCAAGCGAAACCAAGACCGACATAGGAAAACAGGGAAAACACCAGAAGATCATCATATGTATCCCCCCATTTTCGCACAGGTCCCGACCGGGGGTGGGGAGAACATTGCACCACCACGGCCACCATATCTACAACCTATTCGACCAGGCACCACGCTACCCCGACGAACAAAGCAATTCACGTTAACCACACCCTTGCTGCCACAAGGAGTTCAGCTGATCGGAAGCATGATAGGGAAGATAGATCGGCTTAAGTACAACGATCACGACACAAATGACCATGGAAAGTTTCCACAGTTTGCACCAGCAGAATACTTGCACTGCATCAAATACCCAGATGATAATGTGACCCTACTGGAAGTAAAACCATGGGTTGTGGGCCTGGACAAAGTTGGCCTACTCAAGATGCTTGATATTCCACATTTCGGTCGTGGCATACATGTGACTGTAGTGGCCAAACACTTGCTAGCGTTAGTGCATGACGGCTATTTATGGATAGGAGACCAGCAAATTCCTATTGACGCCGCACTCATTCATAAGATCACAGGTTTACCAATGGCAGGACCTGACCCGGGAACTGAATTTCCCTCAAAACATGAGGATACAAAGCTCGCGCAAACTATGAAAGAGTGGTTTGGCCTGACAAAGGGGAAACGGGTGTATCACACTTCTGCGATTCAGGAACATCCCATTTTCTTTGCAGCTGAACTCTTAGCCTGCAAGCTTATACGAAAATGCAGGCCAATTGAAGTACCTGCTCCGGTTATCTAGATTGCTATGAACTGCGCTGAGGGATACACTTACAATTGGGCCACATATCTTGCAAAGGAATTCCTGGAGGATGCTTGCGATGCGCAGGAAAAAGGTAGACCTTTTCATTACTCCTGGCTATTAATACTTCTTGCATTAGTTGGGTGGAAAGAACCCACCGAAGCTCAGTTTGTAGAATTAAACCCCGGCATGCCAGGGGCAGTAAGGTATGCCTCCCTATGGATATCCTCAGATAAGGTAACTCAGCAAATGACGAACACTATGTTCATCTTTTATGCCATGAGTATCCACTATGAGATTGTGCAAACACCACGGCTTACCAATGAGTTGTTCTCTAAATATGAGGGCGCCACGAACTTCAGTGCCGATCTACATCATGTTTTCATTCAATCCCGTGCTGATCCACGACATCAATGGTTTAAATTACCAAATGTAGTAACCGAACTAGATATCAGGGGCATATTTCAGCAATGGCCGGCTAACTGGTTGAAAGATGTAGGGAAAAAACCCTCTATTCCAATTCCCCTAGCTACCAATATTGGCGCAGGTACCAGTCAGGCGCAGCAGCAAAACCCATTAGAAGATAGCGAAGACCTAAGTGATTCGCAGCCGGATGACGATGGCCAGGGTAGAGATGATAGACAGGACGAATAGGATGACGATTTGATCAATACCATATCAAATCCTAACCCATCAACCAAGCGCAAGTCACCAGAAGCAGCGGAGGTAAACAAGCCTCAGTCCCGCAAGAAGTCAAAAGCGTCGAAGGACAAAAATATTGAAGAAGAAGCCACTATAATGATGGATGAGCTAGAGCAAGCTCTAGAAAAATCTACTGGAATGCTTACTAAAAAATGGTCAGAGTTTGCGGAACTGCATCTTGCTGGGCTCACAGGCATAGCAAACCGGGTTTCGGAGCTAAAAGAGTTAGCAGCAAAGTCAGCGACCAGTACCGCGACAAGTAGCACTACACCACCCATGCAGCAGGATATTAGGAAATGGCCAACCAGAGATAACCGAGGACAAGTATCAAGCGCAGCTCTGATACTGACCGATGCAGATTCCTGGTCCCAGATGAGTATGAATGTAGGGATCGATTATACCAAGATTTCCATGTCAGAATTGCACCTCTTCCAGGTCGCTATTACAAAGGATATCCATGCATGAGACCAATTGTCCCAAACCCAACTGGAAGACACCATCAAGCAAAACAAAATTCTCGCAGCACAACTAGAAGAAGTAGCACAAAAGAAGAAAGATGCTGAACATAAAAGAACTACTCTGATGCGAGCACTGGATGAGGCATGTCGGAGTCTTTCTGACTTCGACACACAAGGAGAAGAGGAACCAGAACAGAGAATCGCTAAGCTGAGAGACTATGCCCAGCAGTCTCGCAGCGAGATTGAAAGGTTAAAGACAGAACACCAGAACCAGATCGCAGAACTTCAACTGCGCATCCCTCTAGAGACTCCACCAGAAGCCCGAGAACAGTGCCATAGGGACATCAAGGCTTCAGCAGCAAAGATATCAGACAATGTGGCTAGTGCCAAAAAACTAATGGAAGACAGCATAGAAGCATGGGTGAACCTACAGGACCATCCATATGTAGGTAAGATCCAGGAAACCATCAAGTTGTGCCAGGCAGAATTAGATGCAGTCAAAGTAGAAATCAAGACGCTGCCACCTATGCAGAAGATGGCTAAGGTGAAGCGCAGCAAGGAACTTCAGCAGGAAATTGAGTGCTATAGGAAAAAGGTAACGCTGCTGGAGAATTCGCTACAGCCACTGGTTGATGAAGCATTGGAATT
Organism: Pseudotsuga menziesii; assembly: GCA_001517045.1. NCBI lineage: Eukaryota > Viridiplantae > Streptophyta > Pinopsida > Pinales > Pinaceae > Pseudotsuga > Pseudotsuga menziesii. The sequence goes on from LPNX010171391.1 coordinate 90,649, forward strand.
GAGTCATACTGCAGAGAGCCAGCTCAAACTTTTGAAGACCTACAACACTTTTGCGCAGGAACGGGCTAACACAGAATCATCCTCAGTGTTACAAGAGTTATTGGAAAAAGAGAAAGCAGCTGATGACATACTACAAAACCTCAACAGTCGCTTCCAGACCCTCGCGCAGAAGATTATGCCACCAGAGACGTCGCAGAGTGTCCCGGGACGGGCCACTAGTGAGTCTTAAGGGCCTATTGGGACGCGTGCTTTAAGAGCCTTTAGTTTTGGTAACTCCACGGTTTTTAAGGAAGTTTTAAGCGGAGTTATGGATCAAAATAGTCTTAGGGGTGTCGGGGTAAGTCAAAGTCCCTTTTTGTAATAAACTCATGGTTAATGTCCAGGGTTTAGGGTTCGGGGTGCCCATGGTTTAAGACCATGGTTTTGTAAAAGTGCGCAATATAAATAAGCACTTGTGTAAAGAAATGAGGTTAGGTTTTATGATGTAAAAGAAGTAAGGCGAAGCTAAGGCTATTTGTGTAAGAAAAGGTTCAAGTCCCAGCTGTGTGCGTGGACGACCTCTGCAGCTGTGTGCGTAGAGGGTTTTTGTAAAATGATAAGAAGACCTGCAGCTGTGTGCGCGGCTTTGAGGACTTGAAGAGATCTGCAGCTGAGTGCGCAGATCAGAACTGTGGTTTTGTAGCAAGTTGAATAAAACACAGTTCTGTGGACGTAACCCCTACACTGGGGGTGAACCACGTTATATCTAGTGTTGTGGTTCTTGTGTTATTTTTGTTTTGTTTATCTTTTATGCATTAATAACTAGATATATCTGATAAAGAAGATCACTGCTAATAAATAACTTCGCTGTGAATTCCCAGAAAAGGGTTAAGCAAGTCACTGATTGTTTATTTCTTTGCGAAGTTATATGTGTGTATGTCGAGGCTCTGTGCTAATTAATTCCAAGTTGTTAAAGACTAAGGTACAGTAATATCCCTCTTCTGCTTGCAGAAACCTGATTCTACAGCACCCCATAGCTGTTTTGGGTGAGACTGCAACCTGTTCGCAGGTTGTTGCCGAAAGGGCCAACACTATGGGTCTTTTGTTGGTGCGAAGCAAAAGGTTTAAACCCGGTTCTGCCTTATTGCCCAACAGAAAGAGGGTAATGTCTTATTTTTATCTCCAACTATTGAAGATTAGGCAATTGCAACCATGGAATTTAAAATGGCAGGTATGCTCTTGAGCTTTTCTTCATAAATATCTTAATTAGAATCCAGTCCTCTTAATTTTTATTTTACCCAATTTTTTTTCATACATTTTTTATTAATTTATATTTCTATCAAAATAAATGAATAGAAATTTAATTTTTTAATATTAATATATTATATAATGTTTAAGTATAATATATTTATATATGAAAAACATGTTATATTAATTATTATATGTTAAAAACCTATTGAATTAGATGAAAACAAATTATTATTATTATTTTAAATTTAAAATGGCAAGAGATCATTAAAATGGGAGGGAGGAATTTTTTTATTAAAATAAAAGATATTGTCATTTTTGTAACTAGGGGCATCAAGGGGGAACTTTTTAACTTTTTGAGAATAGGCGTGATGACGACACTGATGGGTAGGTGTCAATGATGATTTATTGGTGGACACAAATTTTCTAGATTACACTATCAAGATCAAAAGAATTTAACCTGCCAAAATTTTAACTGATTGGCGAGAGGGTCAAATAGACTCGGAATTTGGAAAATGAAATATGAGCATGATCGACGAGATTAGCTAAACCTAGTTATACCAAAATGGAGACATGAATATGAATAATTCAAAAACATTTAAGCTATCAATTCAACTTGACCATGGCATGACAACACATGAAATATAACTTGCACAATTAAAAATTACTAACATAAATGACTAATTAATATTATTCTAGCTAGTCATTTTTATGTCGTGACTAAATTAGTCATTTATGTTAGTCACTTTTAACTCTGTCACTTACTATATAGTCATATTTGTTAACTGGTGATTAAATTAGTTGTTAATTTTAGTCGTTTGTAGCTGGGTCAATCAAAATTGCTCATATTTAGTAGTGAATCACTTGAAAAACTTGTGGTGACTACAATTTTTAGTCACGTAGTCACTAATTCCTCATTTTTTACTAGTGTACCAACTGCCACTTGAACCTCAAAAATTGACAAAACTATTAGGCAGTCTACCAAACAAATGTAGTGGCTCAGAACAATGACAATGTCCTATGGAATAATGACCAAAATGAACCAAGCAATCGACAATACGAAGATCATAGATACGAGTGCTGGTTCAACAACCGTCGTGGAGGATTTGTAGGTCAAGGTCGATTTTCTGGAAATCGTGATAATCTACCATGACGACCAATTCAATTTTTTACATGCTATAAAGAAGGACATTAGTATGCAGACTATCCATATAAAGAAAAAACTGACCTAACATTTTGTACTAGCTATGGCGTGGGTGACCACTCATTGGAAGATTGTCCCACCATACTTGACAAAATCAATAAAAAGAAAAATGTTAATGTCTTGTCTTATGTTCAAAAGAGTGATATAGTTTGCATAAGGAATCTACACAAAGTAACTAGACAAGGAACGAAAACTGGAGGTGACAATCCAATAATAAGAAAAGTTTAAAACAAAAATGAATATCCTAACCCTACAAAGCAAAAACAATTGTATAATGATGCATCAAACATGTAAAACAACTTCAATGTTCTTCATAGAAAGGTTTGGAGGTAGGAAACTAACTGAACATGCACAAATACCTGTCTTCACACAAGGACAAGATCTATAAAACCACATAAGAACATGTGAAAAATAATGGAGAAGACTTGGTTACAAAGACGAACATATATGGCCACACCTATTTCCCTCGACATTGGATGATCTACCAAAAAAATGGTATAAAATGGAAGAAGCAAGAGGTGAAACATTCCTATGGAATGAACTTAGATAAAATTTTATCAAAGACTTTAACTTTATACCTGAAGACCAAAAATTAGTCGAGGCTATGAAACAAATAAAAACAATTCTACAACCGAATACTAACAAATCAACATATAATAGCTGACCAAATGCAACATTTCATAACATTGGATCAAACAAAATACTACAGTTGATAAGACTCCAATTAGAAAATAAACATACACATGGAAAAATATTTCAATGGAAATCTGATCACCCAAAGACGGTCAAACCAGTCAGAATGATACTCAAAATCGAATCGACCGATAAAGACCATACCGAATGGATGATGGTAGCAAACGTTATATGGACATTTTCACAGTTCAAAGAAGGTATTCGATAACTTAACGAAATAAAGGTGCCATAACGGATGGATGCAAAATTCAAAATGATAGAAATCGACATATCTAATGATAACATACCAAAAATGGCAAAAAACAGTGATTATTGGAGCGAATATCAAACAACAAAAATTGTCAACTTGTTGAAAGAATTTCATGATTTCTTTGCTTGAGACTACAAAGACCTAAAATGGTTAGTAAAAGAAATGGGTGAGATGAATATCAAAATTAAACCTGAAGCTAGGCCTATCAAGAAAATATCCTACAAGTTGGCTCACAAATACAAAGAAATAGTTAAAAAGGAGATTGATAATATGTTTACTGCTGGAATTATTCACCCCATTGATTAGTTGAAATGGGCAATCCCAATGATTGTCCAACCGAAAAAGCATGACCCAACAAAGTTAAGAATCTGTGTCGACTTCAGAGAATTAAATAAAGTCACTTTAATAGATCCATTTCTGACCCCATACATCGATGAAATCCTAAATGAAGTCACAGGTCATGAATGTTACTCTCGGAATTTGCATCAGAAGGTTTGAGCTCAAATGGGTAAAAATTTCAAATGATATGGAATTTTTAAATTTTTTACTATTTATAGAATTTTTTAGAAATTTTTTACCCACTTTCTATAGTTTTTGACAATTTCTGACCATTTTGAACCATTTTGAACTAATTTGATGATGTAGGAGTCTTTTTTGAATGCGGTTTGACTGTGGTTTTGACCCGTTCGTGCCTATTTTAGGTATTGTGTCTAAACTGGCATATAGGTTAGGTTTCACATCCATTTGCACGTTGCATGACCTTGTGACTGTTTCATTCTAACCTTAGGTACGAATCCATTCTATCTTATCACTGAACCTTCTTGTTGCTTTTAGAAGTGACATGATGTGAATGGTAGAGCTTGACCATACATGGGTAATCTGGTTAGCTCCTGTTTTACATTTGGTGCCCATGCCAACATTTTTCCTTTAGGGTGTGGGAGTCCTTTCTATAGTATCGCCATGACTTTGCGCAATAGCTTCATACTCCTCTTGATATTTTTTCTAGCCTTTTCCCTAGGACCCCCTTATGTCAATTTGTAATTGCATTATCATGAGTTTTTCCTGCCTTATTGAGCCTTACGTTGGCTTCCTTGAATTTGATTATCCGCCATATAGCCTGAGCTTGTCTCATGTCTAGCCAAGAATAGCCATTTTATATATCTATTGCAGCTTGATTTCCCATTTTTTACCGGGAGAGGAATTTCCCTCGAGTGTCATTATCCTACACATGTTTCCTTGCATTTAGCATAGGTATGTTCTGCTACTTGTAACTAGGTTTTTTTCCCCTTGACACTCGTCTCCTCCTAGATTTGTAACTATAAATCACTTTTATTCTTTTTCAAGATTTTTAATATATCTGAAAAAGTCCAAAAAAATAAAAAAACCAAAAAGCTGGAAAAGAAAAGATGTTATCTTTGGCAGTAGTCACGTCGTGTCACCTTCGAATAGAGCACTGTATATCACATATGTTGGTTGGGTTAATAGTTTGAATTTAGGCACTGTACTCATTTCTATGAATTTATCTCCACTGACTAGTTAAGCTTCCAATCCCTATGGAGCCTCTGTCAATGTCTCTATGTCGCAGAGATCTCCCAGTTTTGTATATTGAGTCTATGTTTCCTACATTCAGTCACCGGTCACCTTTATGCTCTTGTTTGAAGGAAGTTGAAGCCTAAGTCAGCCATTCCTTAGTTTTCTTGACTTTGCATGTCATCCATTCTCGATACTGGTACTGGTTCGAGCACATTATTATCGATTCCTTCCACATTATACAGCTTTGTTGAGTACCTTGCGTTGGATGATGGGGGATGCCTTAATTCCCTCCTTCTAGCAGATTTCATCCCATCGACTTCAGATCATTTATTCTGGGATAGGAGTCTAAATTCATTTGAGTTCCTTGAGACTTACAGCCATCAGTAGTAGGTTCTCTCTCCATCGATAGTTTTGGGAATACATTAATGTCCCCTAATCGATGGATCCTTTCAAGTGTTTGAACTCAACACATTTATTCACACTTGTTAGATTTCACTCTAGTACCTTGATTCTCATTTTCATTATCGGTGGGTGATCTCACGTTTGTTAATGGTATACATCAATGACTGATAATTAGACGATGGACTACTATGTTTGACCTCGACACTTCTATTCACATAGTAGGACATTTACTTGTAGTGGATTATGTAGAAGACTTTCTAGATTAGTGGCATTTCTGATATGCTACCTCCTTGATCGTTCCAGTGTTCATGAGATTTCAGCTCTTGTGACTTGATTCCAGTGTACGTCAGATATCTTCAGCCATTATGGAGATCTTGATCCATTGTATATATTCATCTTTCATGGAGATCATGATCCTTTGTATATCTTCATAATGGAGATTCTAATCTATCTATATTGTACATGGTGATGACTACACATGTCATATTTTGTATCATGCTTATTCATGGCCATTGTACTCTTATGTATCCGGGACTATTGTATGTACCTGGAGTCATATGTAGAGATATTTGTACTATATTGTTGGATGGCTGGTTCTTCCACCTAGTTCTTCATAACTCCATTTTTGGGATGAACTTATAATGTATTTTGGCCATCGTACCACCCCTCTGACCTCACACATTAGGGGGCATCTATTATAGCTGATTTTACCACACATGGTAGATCACACATTTATGGCCTTCCCTGTCCCTCTACAGACTCTTTGGACCCCATGGACTATTTTTGTACCTTTGATGTTTCCAAGATCATCCCTAAAAACACCTATTATTTGCTATACATGACTTTTACACCCTTTCTCACATATACACGTGGATATAACCCTTAAACCCACGTACATTGGGATGTGTGCAAAAGACAAAATATTTTTGGAGTTTTCCTTGATGTGGATCCAAGTTACTTGTCTTGTGGCCTTCCATATGCCTCGAGATCACTCGGATTTGACCTTCCATTACACCATTGAAGCACTATATAAGGAACCCTTTGGATACATTGAAGGAGGAGAATTGAAGAGTAAGAAAACTAGAGTCCATTGTTTTCGTAGCTTATACTTGACTCTGCATCCCTTTGTCCCTTGGAGCACTTAGTGTTCTTCCCGAGCTTTCCTTTTCTTGTGGAGTTGCTATCGAGAGATGGAGGATTGAGGTGGTGGAGGCCTAGGTGAAGGACTCAATTTATCTGGTTTGTAGACATGCCGACAAAGGTTGTCATTCATGTAATCTTTGATTTATATTAATAGAAATATATTTTCCTGTCCAGTGATGTGCATGTAAATGAATAGTGAATCCATGGATTCTTTTAATTTCTTATAAATTATTTATTATATATGCTAGAGTAGGTCTAACATCATTATATAGCATGCTTGTCTTGTTTGTTGATTGTTGAGAGAGCAAATTGTTGACAAAAGCAGAATTGGAAAGGCTCAACGGGGATCTACATCAACCATCTGAAATAAGGTATGTTTTGAGATCCTTTAGTGTTAGATGTTTTATTTCTCTTGCATATTGGGAAGGGATTGATTTCTGTGGTTACTCTGTCTGTTGTGGTACACCCCAAGCCAAAGGAAGTTTTCTCCATAACAATACTACAACTATTATCATGCAAGAATATAACTGCTAACTTATATTTGCGTAAGAAACAAGTCACGATCTTTAGGCACTAACCTAAATATATAGTAGTCTTTCTACACAAACTACAACTTATAGCTTCAAGCTCTGGCCCATGGAAAAAAAGTGCTCTCTAGTTGTGGAAGATACAACTAGTATTTGTTTTCCAGCAACCATTGGAAGGAAGCTAGGACCCACTGAGTTTTATTTGCACCCATAGAAAGAATTTTTTTGCACCCCGATTATATTTACCAACATCGACTACAAGGAGGCTATGACCTCCTTCTCCTTTCCATGTTTGACATCCCTGATATGAAATATGATTATATAGAAATATTACAAATAAAGAAATACATTTTCTTCAAATTCTACAACTGTTGTGAACTTTTGATTTGCGTCTACATATCTGTGTTAGATAGTTGCCTAAAATACGAGGTGCCAAAACAACTTTCATCTACGTCTTCTCTTTTCTTCAAATTTTACAATTGTTGCAACTTTTTGATCTGCATTAGATAGTTTCCCAAAATACTATATGCCAAAAATTGTGATCTATGTCTTCTCTTTCCTTCAAATTCCACAAACGCTGCAACCTTTTGATTTGTGTCTACATATCTACATCAGACAGTTTCCCAAAATGCGATGTGTGAAACCAACTACGATTTATGTCTTCTCAACGGATCCGCATGCTACATTTGAATGTAATTTATAGCTCAGTTTCTAGATCTGTGTCTTTATTGTGCAATAAATTCACACATATGAACTACATGTGTCCTTTATTCTAGTGCACTTACTCACTTTTCATTATGCATTATGGATCCTCTATATAAAGGTATTATATATGATCAATGAGACATTGATACCCTACAAATTTTGAATCTTTACAAATAGTTAGATCTCCATTTGTCACAAGCTTGCTTCACTTCATCCATCTCTTTCTTATTTCTAATGTTCTTGACTCAAGAGATGTGTCCACTGAGTGAGTCCATTAACTTCGGATAACGTCCCACTGGATTAAGTCTTTATCAATTTAGGACTTATGTTGGCGTGCCATGTTTCAAAAATCATGTTTGTATTTTATGTTACACATATGAAAACAAACTTGCAGGACTTTTGCAGACATCAATTTGTAGCTTATGTTTCTTTACAAATATTTGTACCCCTTACCATCTTCCTTGTGGGAACTTTACACATAATTTAATTCTCCTTATTGATAAGTCTTAAAGTTTGTATTTGTACATTTCAATATTATTCTATGTGTATAAATGTGTGTGCATTTGTGAACAATGTCATTGTGGTATAATTGTTGTTATGCAACATCCACATTCGCTCATATGTATTTTTTCAAGCTAGTTGTGAGAGGACATATTTTAGCAATTTCATATGATTCCTTTGACCTTTGGTTTATATGATCTTTGTTCCTTTGACCCTTTATATTATTTGACATATTTAATCTTTTAACATTTTTTATCCTTTGAAATCGTTGACTTTTTTACATCAATGACAACATATATTCAACAACTATCTTTTTTGAAAATATTACTGTGTCACTAAATTAAAATGCTTGTAAAGAAATTGACTTATTTTTTCGATTTTCTCTTTTTAAAATAAAAGGAAAAAACTGCTTACAAATAAGTATAATACACTAAGGAAAAATCAAAGTGCATCAAATTTGTGTACCTAACCTATAAGATAATAACTTCAAATTACATAAAGTACTGAATACAACACACTTAAAGAGTAAACTCAAACCCAAAGGCCAAGTTAACTATCTTCGGAATAAATAGTTTGACAAAAAAAAAGACTAAAATTAAGAGAGTAATAAAAAAGAAACCCTTAATGAGTCTAAACAACTCACACACAATCTAAAATCATCAAAATAATTTGACCAAAGAATAAGCAATTGAAACAATTTTTGGGCATGAAGGTCTAGGGCATAGTTCTTCAACAAGCTTTCAATCAAACAGAGGTCTAAATATGAGCTTAAATCATCCAAATAGAGGAACTAAAAGTGCTTGAATAGAACCTAAAAAGAGAATTAAACTCGAAAAATATTCAAGACAACAACATAAAAACTAAACTTTAGAAGGTAAAATCTCACCTACAGGACCATGTGATTGCAAGTGAAAAAGATATCATGTGACATGCGACTGTGAAAACTAGCCCTACTATGTAAATAGGGTAAATGTGACTACATAAAAGGCCCACTCACATGCAGGAGTAAAAAATAAATAAAAAATAAAGAATGCTTAATGAAAAAAAGTTATGGGTTAGATTCGAGGGTTTAGACCCCTATAGACTCAACCTAATACTTGTAACCACATTCAAAATGGAAAAAACTTAAGCAAAATACCCTAAAGTAATATATTCTCTCCCTAGCATAGTAATTAGTTATGTTGTAAGGAAAGGTGTCCTAATGGTTGGGCTTGATAGAGGCCAACAACATACTGTGAAATTCAAGCAATAATCAAATTATTTGCAAAAATATAACAAGACATTATATATAACATAAATAATGGTTTTTAGAGATAAGAATCAAAGTACCTTTTTCAACTCAAGGTTGATCCTATCTCTAAAATCTTCTAACTTTGTTCCAAATTCCTGCTCTAGTACCTACAACACAAGCACAACTTTTCTCAAATTTTTTTGAGTACAAACAAATTGATAATTAAATTGAAAGGACATAAATACTATAAGCATAAGCCACTTTCAAAGATTCAATTGATTCATTATCAAATTAACGAGTTATTTGGGAAGGGAAAGATATTTTTATTCATTGAAATGATTTCAACAAATAGATATTTTACAGTGACATGATTAGGAACCTATTGAAATTTGATCTAAGTCCTTTTGTCCTCTCTTCAACAAATATTTCTCTAGCATAACGTTACAAGTAAGCATGTCTCCCTTCTCATGGTCTTTATCTTGTATTTTACGGCAGGGATGAAAGGGTAGTTCAAAAAGGGATCAATTAGAATAGGTAGGGAAGTTAGAGAACCAACCTTAACTTCCCCTAATTATTTTTTTGTGATTTTAGAGGGACACGCAGGTGAAAATCATAGAACTCACATGTCAAACAAAAACTTATTGAAGGAAACATTCGTGTAGATGAATTTGAGGGAAAACGCTAGTGTTAAAGACACCACAGGCGTATGATAAATATCTTGTCAGGCCATCATAGGTGTGTATGTCCCAGGACAAAGAAACAAAGAGACATAAACTAAAAATCAAGGAATGATTTAGGCCATAGGAATCAATAGCAAATCTAGTGTCTTCCATCCATAGTGTCCTATTGTGTCAACAAAAAATTAATATCGTCATGGACGTAGAAGTTCGAATTTGATGGATAACACTTGACCAACTAGATTTGGCCTCTTCATATATCTCCCTTGATTCGTATGATGGAATAACATAAAACCAAAATGTTTATACCAAAATGTCCCCATTGAATTGGGAAGCAAAATAATACTCCTAAATAATACTCCAACTTGATTACAACATTCTTTTGGGATGTAGGTGCATGTATAACATGAAGGAGATGGCCTCATAATATTTCCATATCATGATGTTTCACCACAACAGGAAAATAGTCACCCTTGAACACCTCATATACTATTAACCTCATCGTACTTAAAGCCCGAATAATATCCTTCCCACTATAGGATCAAAAATCCATTCAACATATGCTAATGTCGGTCCTGTCATCTAAATAGAATCCACATTTTTGGAGTAATATTATTGTCATCCACCAGTTATCCCAGCCATTCCCCTCTCTCCTTCAATGCTACATATGGTTCAAATCCCCTTCTTTTTCCTTCCCTCTAGAGTGTAAGGAACCATGGTTATGGCTACACTCACATTGCTTGGAATCACTTTGGGAATATCAGTTTGGTATTTGACACAACCATACCCAAAAACAGTACTAAATACATACACCCACTTCAGTTTAACTCAAGTTTCATCTGCATGCACACCCTCCATAGAAATCCCGTATATGGCCCCATTTGTGACAAATCCATAAATGATCACACATAATCCTGATGTAAGGGGAATCAAGTAGCACAAGTTGAAATCCCTAATTGTGTCAATTAACCTCCCTACTGTCACATCCACGTGCCTCCGACCGGCAAAGAGGACGCTATTCAAGCTTTGACCACTCAAGCTAAGAGCCCATGAACATGTACATGGGTAAAAATTGCATAAACAAAATGCTGCAGGGAAATGCATTTAGATAAAACATGCACCAATGACGTTGTTTACCATACACAGCTATCATTATTTATCATGCACAATGGAATCAACATGCATTCCCACAAGCATTCATTTAACATGTTCATTAGATTCATTAGCATAAATTATGGTTGCAGAAGTAAGAATGGACAAGATCACTTATCTTATGAAGAAGTCGCTCTGCAACCAGCTATGTCATTGCAACGTTTCACCCAACCATAGGCCAGCGTGCTCCTTAATCACTCAGTAGTATTGCCACCCCCGAGCTGGGCATGATTCTCCAAGGAATAAGGGAACAGGTAGGCTTACACATAGCAAAGGATACACAAAAACACAGCCAAGCCAACACAGTTGGGTTTATCAGGCCATCAAGGAGTGGGAAAGGCTCAATTCTAAGCTGGTGAGCTCATTACGGAGCCAAGAACACCTACACCAGAACTAGCCTGACCTCTAAGACACCCACACACACCCAACAGAAGGAATCAGTCCCTTCTCTACTACACAGTCCCTCAGGCCCTGCATTCCCTTCCAGTGCTATTCAAGGGTGGTGGAGAAGAAGGCCATCCCTCTAGCTTTGTTTGTGTGGTCTCAACCACCAAATTTGTCAAGAAAAACTAAGCCCTATCCCTGCTCCTTACACAGTCCGAAGACCAATCATTGCACGTATGCACCCAATCAGAAATACAGCTGAGTAAGGAGAGTGATTCGCTGAGTCATTCTTGGCCCTATCTTGGCCAAAATGACTCTCAACAGTCTATAGCATTTCCCACAGTGTAATAGCAACACAATCACAGGGAAAAATACTCCCAAGAGAAATCCAATAGTTCCAAACATGACAGCATCAAAATCACAACATGAGGAATAGCACCAGTCCGCCCTAGGCAAGTAAGCAAGTAGAAAAGAACTTACACTAGCCGCACTGGGGAAGTAAAATTACATTCTCTCAGCATGTACGTGGGTGAGACTTGCACCAGGCGCGATCACAAAGAAGAGCGTAGCAAAACAAGGTAAGGAGGACCCATGTGTGAGAATGAACAATAATTCCCTGTGTGAAGATGAGCAATCTTCAGGGAGGACGCAAAAAATGGAAGTGCGTGAGCCCCAACAATGTCATGGGTAGAATGAAGGTGTCTGCGGGTGTGTGATGAGAAAAAAAATAAATGGATGATGTGAGCAGTTCAGCGCAGGCGTGGAGAGGATAGTCTGTCCGTGGGTGGAGAGGGTAGTGATTTCTTTTTCCATTGTGAAGCCAATAGTGGTGGAGTGTGCGTGTAGGTGAGGACTAAAAGTTCTTCCACCCTGCTCCCAAGATCATAACTACCTCAACCACCAACAACCATTCTTCAATGAAAGTGGTTGGGATAAAACAAGGTAAGAAGACACATGGATTTTTACCCCATTGGCCAAGGTTTGACAAAATCCCCCACATCCTTATCCTTGTGAAAATTATGCCCCTTTCTCATTCTAGTTTCCACGATCGTAGCTAGTCGGGTTCATTTAATTAATTATTGATGCATATTTACATGATGACCAACATAATATATGCCGCATGCCCCGATATACCATCGGTGACAAGTTTAAATCCCAAAACATAACGTAACCAATCAATGGCAGGGCCTTGGCCTTTAGCTCCACACCGTGATCATCTACAATATTTACATCCTGTACATCTAATGCAATGGGGTCAAAACCAGGGTGTTACATTCCCCTCCCCCTTCAACAGCACTGTCCTCAGTGCTTTACAAAATTTGAACAAAAAGTTACACTGGCATCGCCTCAGTGTTCTACAAGATTGAACAAAATTGGATGTGCCAATCGCATGGCATCCTCTAGCTCCCACGTAGCCTCTTCAGGTCCATAGTGCTCCCATCGCACCTTTACCTGCCCTATGGCTCGGTTCCAGAGCATTGTGACCTTCCCCTCTAGGATGCGCATTGGCTCGATTCGAAACTCTCCCTCGGGTTCCACCTGAATAACATCCCAATTTATCACATGGTTAGGATCATGTACATATCTCTTAAGCAAAGAAACATGAAAAATGTTATGACCTCTAGTGCTAGCAGGCAATGCAAGTCTATATGCAACTGGCCCTATTCTTTCGAGAAATTCAAACGGTCCATAGTATCTCGGTGACAAATTGGCACAACTTCCAAGCTTCAATGAACTCTTCCTTGCCTTCACTTTGAGGTAAACATGATCCCCAACACTGAACTCCCTATTTACTCTATGCTTATCTGCATAGCTTTTCTGTCTGTCCTGTGCTACTTTCAGCTTCTGCTTGATCTTTACGACTTCTTGCTCCATCTCCTTGAGCAATTCCAGTCCAAGAACAATTCTGTTCACTGGATTATCCCAAGTCACTGGTGTTCTACACCTTATTCCATACAAAGCTTCATACGAACTCATCCCCAAGGATGCCTGGTGTCCATTGTTATAAGCAAACTCTACCAAGTGTAAGTAATCTTCCCACTTGGTTGGTTTGTCCATCACATACATGTGAAGCATATCTTTAAGTACTTGATTAACTCTCTCAGTCTAACCATATGTCTGAGGATGGTATGCAGTGCTGAAGTTTAGCTTTGTACCCAAATCTGCAAACAATCCCTTCCAAAAGTTGGAAGTGAACTTGACATCCCTGTCAGAGACTATTGCCTTCGGCAGTCCATGCAATTTGAATATCTCCTTCATGAGGATCTTTACAATGTCATCCATCTAATGCGTAGACTTAACCGGTATAAAATGTGCTGCCTTCGTCAACTTGTCTACCACAACCATGATAGAATCATGTTATCTCCAAGTCATCAGCAATCCTATAATAAAATCCATGGAAATAACTTCCCATTTCCATTCCAGGACTGGCAAAGGTTGTAGCAAACCTGTAGGGTGTTGATTTTCAACCTTTACTTGCTAACATTTCATACACCTTGAAATGTACTCAGCCATATCCCTTTTCATTCCTGGCCAAAAGTATTGCCTTCTAGCCATAGCAACTGTCTTCTAATATCCTGGGTGACCAAAATACGGAGCTTGATGGATTTCATCCATAACGACTCTCCTCAAATTGGCTACATCTGGGATATAAATTCTACCTTTATAAGTGAGAAGTCCATCTTCTTCCAAGTCATATCCCTCGTACCTCTTCTCAAGACTTTACTGTTGCAATTTGTCTTTTACCTGCTCATACAATTCATCTCCAGTAGCATAACTAACAATCTGCTGCCTCAAATCTAATTGGAAAATACTAAGAGATGCCACATGCATTTCTTGCATCTTCCTGCTGAGTGCATCAGCTACCTTATTTTCCTTCCCTTTTATGTGCTTGATTTCAAAGTCAAAATCACATAGAAACTCCAACCATCTTGCTTTCCTAGCATTCAAGGTAGGCTGATCAAATAGATACTTCAGTCCACAGTGATTTGTTCTGAGCTGAAATCTCCTGCCCATTAAGTAATGTCTCCACATCTTAAGAGCATGTACTATGGCTGCAAGCTCTAGATCATGAGTGACATAGTTCTTCTCATGCTCCTTCAACTTTCTCGACTCATAACATATCACATGGTTGTCTTGCATAAGGACTCCTCCAATCCCTTGTCCACATGCACCGGTACATACCACAAAATATTTCTTTGGATCTGCAACCTTCAATATTGGTGCACTGGTGAGAATATTCTTTAACTGCTGGAAGCTTTCTTCACACTTCGATGTCCATTCGAACTTCATCCCTTTCTTTTGCAAAGAAGTGATAGCATGTGCAACTTTGGAGAATCCCTCAATGAATCTCCTATAGTATCCTGCAAGTCCCATAAAAGATCTCACATCTGTCACTTTTCTTGGAGTAGGCCAATCCATAATGGCTTCTATCTTTTTAGGGTCCACAGATATACCCTCCTCTGAGATAATGTGACCCAAATACTGAATTCTATCTCTATAGAAGTCACACTTGCTCAGTTTTGCATATAACTGATGCTCCCTGAGCAAATTCAATGTCAATCTCAAATGCTCTTCATGCTCTTCCTCATTCTTAGAATAAACAAGAATGTCATCAAGGAAGACAAGAACAAACTTATCCAAATATTTGTTGAAGACAGTATTCATAAGGCACATAAATGTAGCTGGTGCATTTGTGAGACCAAATGGTACCACTACAAACTCATAATGCCCATACCTGGTCCTAAAGGTTGTCTTATGAATGTCTTCATCCTTGATTCTCACCTGATGGTAACCAGATCTCAAGTCAATCTTGGAAAATACCTTTGCTCCCCTCATTTGATCAAAGAGGTCATCAATCCTAGGCAAAGGATACTTATTCTTCACAGTAACCTTGCTCAATTATCTGTAATCAATACAGAACCTAAGTGTACCATCTTTCTTCTTTACAAACAGAATTGGTGCTCCCCAAGGAGACACACTCGGTCAGATATACTTCTTTTCCAACAACTCTTGCAGTTGCATCTTCAATTCTAGCATCTCTGGTGTGCTCATCCTGTAGGGTACCTTGGACACTGGTGCTGCTCCCGGAACAAGTTCAATAGTGAAATCAATATCTCGCCTTGGAGGAAGCCCTAGAATCTCATCAGGAAACACATCCCTGAATTCCTGTAACACTTGATAGTCCTTCAACCTCAGAGTTTCATCTCCTGAGGCCTCCAAAATCTGAGCTGCATACAGCTGGCAACCCTTCCTACAGAAATTCTTTAACTGCACTGCTAAAACCTGCCTTACTAAAATTACCTTTGGAATTCCTTTCACTACTACTAGGTTCCCTTCTTCATTCATGCATTCAAAAGTCTTATTGTAGCAGCCAAGCTTCACCCTATGAGCTTCTAACCAATCCATTCCAATGAGAACATCATAAGAACCAAGCGGTAGAACATTCAGATCTACACGAGTGACCAATCCATTCATGACCAATGGACATTTCTCTACCACTTCACTAACCTTTCTCTTAGTTCCAATGGCTAGCTGGACTAACCAAGACTTCCTATGCTTTACTTTCTTAAAAGCACAATTATCCACTACTCTAGGAGTAATGTAACTGTGAGTAGAACCAGGGTCAATCAAAATAGAAACAGATTGCTCAACAATCTTACCTACTACTTCAACCACAGTTGACTGGTGATCTGCTTGATGGTCCTCCAGTGCTACATAGATCCTAGGAGCTGCCCTTGCTACTTGTCCTACTATTTTTGTTTCCTGAATGTTATAAACTGGTCTTGCACTCTCATTCTTGAGTGCACAATTCCTACGCATGTGGGGTCCCCCACATTTCCAACATTGAAGTGGCCCTCTATTCCGTTGTGGATCTTTAGGTTTTTCTCCGATCACTTCAACTGGCTTACTCACGGCTTGGGATGGCTACTTTTGCTGATTCCTTAAATTAGAAGGTTTGAAGCCTTTCTTCCTTTGGTCAAACTTCTCATTCTTCTTGTCCTTCCATGCCTTATGGAAATCTGGCTTACCTTTGCTTTGCTCATAGCAATACTTAGCCTTCCTTATTGCTTCCTCAAGGGTTCTAGGCTCATAAAACTCAATGCAATCTTTGTAAGACTAAGGTAATCCACTCAGAAAACACTGGACCTTCACTTTTTCATCTCTGATGTATCAGACATACCTCAACAGCTCCAAAAACTTATTTGCATATTCTTCCATGGTCTGATTTCCTAGTCTCAACTCATGGAACTCCTTAATCTTGTCATCATAATACCTATCAGAGATGTATTTCTGCTTGAAATACTTCTTGAACTATTTCCACTTAAGTCTTATTTCACTGATCCTCTTTACTTGCTTGAAGTTTTCCCACCAAATGGATGCTCTTCCATTCAGAATGAATATGGAAACTCTTGCCTTCATGTTTCCTGAATAGTCATGCACTTGAAAGTACTTCTTTATCCCAAGAAGCCAAGCTTCAGCCTCCTGACCTATCTTTATATCACCATCAAATGTAGGAGGTTTAGCTTTCTTAAATTCATCCCGAGAGCGATCCCTATGGTATCTCTTTATTTTTCTTTTACGAGAAGAAGAGCTTGAATCTCCGCTGGATTCTTCAGAATCAGATGTCCCACTAGAAGTCCCTCTCCTTATCCTAGTATTGCTCTTAATGCCTTCTGGTCTTGCTGTACCCTGTCCAGAGTCTATCTTTCTATGCAAGTCTGTCAAACTCTGCAACATAGCAACATTCAACTGATGCTGCTCTTCCTAGGCTTTAATGAAGCTTCTCATAGTGGCTGCAACATCTGTCAGTGTCTCTTGGAATATCCTTCCATTAGACTCAATGTCATCATTTCTATTACAGACATTTTCTCCCATGGCATCTTCTACTTGCTTGTGAGACGCCCGAGCATTGTACCCAACATGGGTGCTCATAACTGAACCACCACATACTTGTCAAATTGCACTACCTGGAATGATGCTCTTGAAAGTGACTATGATTCTGCAAATGTGTTAAGAACACAAATGTTAGATACATAATCATTAATATAAGGCAGCACTACTTACCTTCCCTTGGAAAATTTATCAAATTATATGTTTTTCCAACACTAGATTTTCTCAAATTTCTTTTGTAAATCACTGCCTCTTTTCTCATCTTTCAGTCCTGAAAATTCACTGTAAAACCACTAAAAAATAGTCAATATTTGTTGGGGAAATTCTACTAAAACTCAAAATTTCCTCCTTGAAAAAAAAATCAGATCTCAAAACAACTAAATTTTTTCACTGAATCGGCTCTCAAAACTGCTATTCCCTCCACAGAATCGGCTGTCGGGTCTGTCGGAGATCGGGTCCTTTACCCTTCAGAAGCTTAGTTCTTTGGGCAGCCGCAACGGTGGTCGTTCAGTCCAATGCAGGCTCCGATGTCCATACTCATCAGCTGTCGGAAGCTTTAACCTTCCGACGTCTTTATACTTAACCAAAATTTTCACTTTTCCTTTTTCACCTTCTTCTTCACTGCTAGATCGGCTCCGTTCTCCCTTTACGTCAGCAAAATGGTTCCTTTCGTAGCCGCAATGATGAAACACGATCTTCAGTCTTCTTCCGATTGGCGACACAACCAGATCGGTGTCGGCAGACTTCTTACATCGAAAGACTAGTTCTTTTGGCTTCTACAACAACGGCACACCAAAAATTAACCTCTTCCGATAGGCGGCTGTTTACTTAGAAAAACTTCAACTTTCAGCACCGGTGGCCTTTCCACATCGGAAGCCTAGTGCCTTCTGGCTTCTACAACGACGGCGCACGAACAACTATTTCTTCTTTGAACGGCCGCTACTTTCCTTCGTTAGACAAATTTTATCTTTCGGCGTCGGTGGTCCTTCCACATCGGAAGCCTAGCGACTTTGGCTTCTGCAACGGTGGCACGCCAAACCACTATTTCTTCCGATTGGCACTCTTTACTTGGAAATATTTCAACTTTCGTCATCGGTGGTCTTTCTCATCGGAAGACTTAGTGACTTAGTCTTCTGAAACTGCGGCTCGCAAATCGCTAACTTCCTCCGCCAGTTAATGATTTATGCCTTAGAAAAATTCTAAAATTTTGGCGTCGGTGGTCTTTCTCTTTGGCCAACTAGTGTCTTTGGCTTCCACAACGGCGGAAGGCCAAACGACTAACCCTTCTGCTACATCGGAAGCCAATTTCCCTAATTTTTCCGATGGGGAACACTTAGACAATTTTTCACAGTTTTCTTTGAACGGTTCTGTCAGGAATGCTTCTGCTACGATGGAAGTCCTTCCGCCTAGCTCTTCCGCAATGGCGAAAGTCTTTCCCACTGGTGTCCCAATGGCTCCAATACTTAAACCATTTTTTTGAAGTTTGTTGCCCTTTCAAATTCTGATCTCTTCTGGGCATAGAATTAATTCCACCCTCTGTCAGTTGCTCCTTCTTGGCCCATAGAGGCTCATTGTTGCAAACTTGGCTCTGATACCATACTGTCACGTCCCCATGCCTCTGACTGGCAAAGAGGATGCGATTCAAGCTTTGAACACCCGGGCTAAGAGTCCATGAACATGTACATGGGTAAAAATTGCATAAACAGAATGCTGTAGGGAAATGCATTAAGATAAAACATGCACCAATGTCATTGTTTACCATACATAGCTATCGTTATTTATCATGCACAGCGGAATCAACATGCATTCCCACAAGCATTCATTTAACATGTTCATTAGATTCATTAGCATAAATTATGGTTGCAGAAGTAAGAATGAACAAGATCACTTATCTTATGAGCTAGTCACTCCGCAACCAGCTACGTCACTGCATCGTTTCACCCAACCATAGGCCAGCGTGCTCCTTAATCACTCAGTAGCATTTCCACCCCTGAGCTGGGCATGATTCTCCAAGGAATAATGGAACAGGAAGGCTTACACATAGCCAAGGATACACAAAAACACAGCCAAGCCAACATAGTTGGGTTTATCAGGCCATCAAGGAGTGGGAAAGGCTCAATGCTAAGCTGGTGAGCTCATTACAGATCCAAGAACACCTACACCAGAACTAGCCTGACCTCTAAGACACCCACACACACCCAACACATGGAATTAGTCCCTTCTCTGCTACACAGTCCCTCAGGCCCTACATTCCCTTCCAGTGCTATTTAGGGGTGGTGGAGAAGAAGGCTAGCCCTCTAGCTCTGTTTGTGTGGTTTCAACCACCATATTTGTCAAGCAAAACTAAGCCCTATCCTTGCTCCTTACACAGTCTGAAGACCAATCATTGCACGTATGAACCCGATTAGAAATACAGCTGAGTAAGGAGAGCAATTTGCTGAGTCATTCTTGGCCCTATCGTGGCCAAAATGACTCTCAACAGTCTACAGCAGCCCCCACTGCATAACAGCAACACAATCACAGGGAAAAATACTCCCAAGAGAAATCCAACAGTTCCAAACATGACAGCAGCAAAATCACAACATGAGGAACAACACCAGTCTGCCCTGAGCAAGCAAGCAAGTAGAAAAGAACTTACACTAGCCGCACTGGGGAAGTAAAATTACATTCTCTCAGCCTATACGTGGGTGAGACTTGCACTAGGCCCGATCACAAAGAAGACCGCAGCAAAACAAGGTAAGGAGGACCTGTGCGTGATAATGAACAACAATTCCCTGCGTGAATATGAGCAACCTTCAGGGAGGACGCGAAAAATGGAAGTGCGTGAGACCCAGCAATGTCGTGGGGAGAATGAAGGTGTCTATGGGTGTGTGATGAGAACGAAAATAAATGGAGGACGTGAGCAGTTCAGCACAGGTGTAGAGAGGATAGTCTGTTCGCAGGTGGAGAGGGTAGCGATTTATTTTTCCATTGTGAAGCCAACAGTGGTGGACTGTGTGTGTGGGTGAGGACTGACAGTCCTGCCACCCCACTCCCAAGATCATAACTACCTCAACCACCAGCATCCATTCTTCAATGAAAGTGGTTGGGATAAAACAAGGTAAGAAGACACATGGATTTTTACCCCATTGGCCAAGGTTTGACAAAATCCCCCACTCCTTATCCTTGTGAAAATTATGCCCCTTTCTCATTCTAGTTTTCGTGATCATAGCTGGTCGGGTTCATTTAATTAATTATTGATGCATATTTACATGATTACCAACATAATATATGCCGCATGCCCCGATATACCATCGGTGACAAGTTTAAATCCCAAAACATAACGTAACCGATCAATGGCGGGGCCTTGGCCTTTAGCTCCACACCATGATCATTTACAATATTTACATCCTGTACATCTAATGCAATGGGGTCAAAACTAGGGTGTTACACCTACTCCAAGAATAAATCAACCATGTGTGTTGTTTAGTAGACTAGGGAACACAACAAACCTTTTCCCCACATTGTCAAATCTTAGGAACTTACTTGATATGCCTATAAGTGCTACCCACATGACCAATTATTTAGTATCAGGCATTCTACTTACCCCTTCAGTAACCACCTCTAAACCTATGATGCAAAGATCGCACACTAATTATGCATGCATAATTTGTTCACAATTTACCCATTGTATGCATCATTGTTGAGAAATTCCTTGATTTCAAAACACACTCTCAACAGTTTGTGGTACACACCCTATCATTGAAATATCTCAACCAGTCGCCCACGAGGATGCCTCAACTTTATCACTACATCAAAGATAATCGATAATCACATATTGTTCTCATCATGTGGGAATCATACTACCACAATACTAGAAATTCTAGCTAACTACACCTTCTGGCTCCCAATCCTTACATATACACTATTTTCGTTATGTACTACTCATCCATGTTAATCATGTGGGTTTCTAACTAAATACTCATTTCATTTCTTGATATTATGTGCAACATGATTTTTCTTCTTGGAGAAAATGTGGTTACAAGACAACCCTACACATCCCCTAACAAACCCTACCATTTATGCCTTATGACGTGAGACTACCACCTAAACATGATATTCTCAAACTTTCATCATTTTCAATCATCTCTACTAACTATGACACTTCGTTTTCATCATCAAAGAAGATCCTAGTTGACAAGTGCCACTCATCCTTATTTTAGTAGATGGCATTGACCCAACTAACGAAAACAAAACCTCACTTTCAAAATATGCATTATGTGAGCTTGATGAAGGTTTTTTTAACAAACCTATTAATGGGTTATATATAAAAAAAAACTTCCCATAAAGCAAAAGACTTGGCACACCACACAGACATTCGAACATTTGTCATATGTAAGTTCCACCAATTTCCAACACCAATGGTTTTCACCAAACCAACTCATACTAGGGGACAACCATGTTCACCCTCTACATTGTCCCTTTAACTAAAAATAATGTGGATGTCATATTTTGCTTTTTGTGCATTAAAATATCATTTGAACTTATGGTCGATGAATAGCCAACATTTTGTTTACTATGTAAATGATTACAATTATGGATCATTATGTTGGATTTTCTCATGGTGCAATTCATTGATTAAAGAATCTAACATCGACCGCTTTGTCCATTTACACCCAACGCATGTCTTATACAACATTAATGGAACATGCCTTGGTCAAGCCACTAAGAACTAAGAAAAATAGTCATTGGATTATTGGATGATTTTATTCATATCATTATATGATACCTTCATGCCCATTTTGTTGATGTAGTTGTAACTTCGGAATGTATTCACTTGTATTTCTTATGTATTGTACCCCGATGTTTATTCTAGGAAGTGTTTGTAATGTAATTGAGTCATGTCATGCCCCAATATTCCGATCGGGAGTTTCTATAATGTAAACAAGTCATGTCAATTCAATGTGGGTAACCCTTCTATTGTTAAAGGGTTAAAGTCTCCATAGTTCCGAGGCCCTAGGGTTGTTAGAATCACCTAGTGAGTTATTGTCAAGCCGAAAATTAGTATAAATAGAGAGTGAGCCTCTCTATTTAACACACACTCACTCACACTCAGTTGTAGCACCTAGCTGAGGGAGAAGAAGGTGCTAGGGCTACAAAGAAAGAGGCTACTGTTGTCGGGAGATCGTCTTACTATTTTGGGGTTTTACTTTTGGTGCTGATTCTATCTCTAAGGAAGTTGCAGGGTTTTCTCCATTTATGGTTTCCCTGAGGAAAAACACTGTGTTCATTGTCTTTTGTGTTTGATTGTTGTGCTTATTATTCTCTCAGTTAAAGATCCTAATATAATGCTAGCTTAAATGTTAAAATCTAACACAGTATCAGAGCTAACCTGAGAAGAAGACATTGTGTAGTTGTGGGAACTCGGGCTTCCTACTTTTTGGATATCTCTCCATATATTTTCAGCAAAAGAAGGTTGGGCTGACTCTCCTCCCTAGGGCACATCTTTCTGTCGTAACAGAATCTGATTCTGAGCTTTTTCAGTTTTGGACCCGACACTATTGCTGGAAATTAAGGCTTTCCACAGAAGTGGAACTTTTTAGTGAGCCCAGGCCTGGATTGATCTCCTTCTCAAAATCGAAGTTTAGAGACAAGATAAAACCATTTGGTTGGACAAAACTCTGGGAAAGTCAAACCCTAATATTCTCTTGAACCAGCACTACAGAAACTGAGCTCCAAATCCAGATCCGATATCTTGACCTGGTAAGATCTAAACCTTTTATATTTCCATTTGAGGTTCTCAGTTAAGATGTCTCATCATACCAATATTGATGAAAAGATTGAGGGAGCTGATAACTTCCTAGCCTAGAAGTACAAGATCTCCCTAGTCCTGGAAGAAAATGAGTTGGACTCCTACATCAATGAGGAGGTTCAAGTTCCAGAGGAAAATGAGGCTAAGGCCTTACATAAGAAAAAGTTGGTTATGGCAAAGAGTATTATTTCTGATTCAATCAAGGATCACCTCATACCATAGGTGTCCTCCCTCAAGACACCTAAAGCTATGTTTGATGCCCTAACCAAACTGTTCGAAGTGAAGAACACAAATCAAAAGATGACTCTAAGGAACCAGTTGAAGAATATAAAGATCTAGAATGAGGAGACCATCCAGTCATACTTCACAAGGGTCTCCCAGATCAAAGAACAAATTGAAGCAGTAGATAAAGAAGTGGAGAATGCAGAAATTATGATGACAACCTTGAATGGTCTCCCTAGTTTATGGGATTCTTTCATCCAAGGAATCTATGCTCGGAAGAAGCTAATCAAGTTCAGTAGACTTTGGGAAGAATGTTCACAAGAAGAAGCTTGAATAGCATCTTGAGAAGAAAATATGGGAAGTGAAGATCAAGCTCTCACAGTACACTCCAAGAAAGGAAGAAGGGAAAATCATCATCACCAAGGTAAGCATTCTCATCAAAAAGATAATTTTGAAAAAAGGGATCCATCCAAACTCAGATGTTATACATGAGATGAAAGAGGACACCTTGCTAGAAATTGTCCCATGAAGAAGAGTGGATTCAAGAAAAAGAAGAACTCCAAAAGAAGACATCATGCTCACACTACTGAGGATGATGATCCTCTGAGGAAGAAAGTAAAACAAGAAAGTGAAGACTCTTCAAGTGACGAAGGATATGTTCTGATCTCCGCTCTCATGGGAACTGCCACTCATGGAAGCAAATATTTGCTTATTGATAGTGGGGCTTCCAAACACATGATAGGATTCAAGGAATCCTTTGAGAAACTATTCAAACATAATTCACCCCATAAGGTGAAACTTGGGGATGACTGCCAATATCCCATAAAAGGTAGTGGTGAATCCTTGTTATACGGCTAAATGGCACCTCTCCATCCGAGTGCTGATATCCCTCATGTCGGCACACAAAAGGACACTTATGGATAGAGGTTTTCCCATTTCCACTATACCTTGGCTCATCAGGAAATACATTACCTATATGCCCAGCTAATTACTTTGCCATTTTGTGATTTTGAGTTGCATACGCGACTATCTCTATTGACTTCTCGCGCATCATGCGCGAGAATCATGTTTAGCAAGTCGCGCATACTTGTATACGCAGGTTTCTCTTGTATAGAGTCGCGTATCATACGTGGGTTTCCTTACTACAGACCCGCGTATGCTTTCCTCAAAATTAATATTTAAAAACACGAGTTAATGGGAGATTTGTTTACTCATTTACCTTAATCCCATTAACTGCTATAACCTCCCTAACCTTCGAGAACTGCCTCATTTCCTTCAGATAAATAGAGGCCTTGGGGAGGGTGTTTGATAGTCATACTTGGAGAGCAAAGTTATGCTGGTGGATTCTCTACAGAATCTTTGGAGAAGAGAAACTCAGAGTCCTTTGGTGACAGAGGAGTCCCTTGTTCAGACATTGGGTTGTAACCTAAACTCCCTCTATTATTGTTAATAAAGCAGATTGCTTCTTCCAGATTGTGTTTCATGTGTTGTGGATTGGTAAATGTTTACATTTCATTATAATATATGATTTTCCTAACCTGCATCTTTATATATATGAATCATACTGTATTTGGAAGAATCTTTGTTAACAGGTGAAGGAGGAACTATCCTGGAGACTTTGGAAGAGGAACAAAAGAGGAAGAAGATAGCTTGGATCAACCTTCGTTTAATACATGTAAGTCCTGCTACTTTCCTATTTCCTGTTTTGTACTTTCATAAGTAAAATTGTCTGCAAGTGTTAGAGTATGTTGGTAACCCCCAGGCCTAGGTTATTAGGTGAATTATCCATTACAACAGAACTGGCGACTCCTCTGGGGAAGCCAAGTCTGCTTTAGGTCTTTTTTCTGTTGTCCTGACCAGTGATTGCTCGAAGTTTTGTTTGCGATCTTTTGTCCTGCTTTCTTACATACTTGCAGCATTTGAAAGTCTTGGTTTTTTCTCTGTTTTTTGAGAAATTTCTATACCCATGCGTAGGTTGTCTTTCTAGATAGTCGCGTATGCTGAGTTGCATTCGTGGGTTGTTATATAGAACAGTCGCGTATCATTCGCAACCTGCACTACTACACAGTTGCGTATACTCCTGAAAACTGTGACTTTTTTGTTAAAGTTTGCTTGTTCTTTGGCCTTCTATAAGTCCTATTTTTTTGTTAAGACTTTCTTTAAGAGTGTTGTGGAGTTGTCTGAGTATATCAGGTGATCACATCTTAGTGCTTTTCGAAGCCTTTGGGTTCTTTTTACTTGTCTTATTTACTGTCTGCATCTTGAAACTGTCTGGCCTGTTTGGGTTGTTGGTTTGAGTGCCTGAGTCTAGATCAGTGATCAAGGTCTTAGACTATGTCTGTCCAGTCTGCCAGTTATTGGTTTGCACTTTCCTGTTTAAAAGTCTGCAGTGATTTCTTGATCATTGTCTGCACCCAAGTTGAGGTCCTAGCCTGCTTTTTGCTGGTCTTTAGGTTCTGTTTGCCTGTTAGTTTCAGTTTGTGTTTTTTATACAGTTTATAAGTGTCAAGTTTACTCCAGCATTGCATTTACACATGCATAGTACTTTTTTGAGCATTTTTTTAAGTGAAAACAAAACATAGTTAGTCTTTTGCATAAAGTAGTGTTTGATTTCAGTTTAAAGAATTTTATCTCAGAAAAATACAAAAACATATAGGCTTAGTTTCTCTTATTAGTGCTGTTAGTTCATCAACATATTTGAAAAAATGAAAAGAAGTTTATTTTATAGTGTTAGATTGCTTTAGATGCACCTTTATTTCATTTATTTTCTGCTGAGTCAAAACACCATACAGTCCATCACTACCGCTTCCTTTGACTAAAGAACAACCCTTAAAATTAACGCATAAATTTAAAATTTATTAGAAGCTTTTATTTTTAGGGCCTTCCACCTACTAGCTTAGGCTAGGTTTGTCGGCTAGGGAGTGTAAACTTTCCACAAACTATAAACTCAAACGTAGTGGGCCATTCATTAGGTAAATCCTTGGTTCTACCGCTGTATCTGGGAAGCTCCTCTCAAAAGGGAGTTAAGCACTAGGCCACGTGGAGGCTTGGACAGAGGGGATAACCCCCTGAATCCTTGTCAAAGCGTAACCCAGGACTTTTGCGCATCTGGGGATTCTGTCCTAGACAGAGTTTCGGGCTCAGCTACCCTGCCCATGCGTACGAGTTCGGCTGATGACTGTGTCCCCAGACAGTAGGTATTGTCAAGGTAGCCTTTAGTCTCTTGTCTTTTTAGGGCTCATACATAGGTAAACCAGAAGGTTATTTCTGGTTCACCTTGAACGGACTTGGAAGGTAAACCTTGTGGAAAGTGCAGGAGGGCGGTTGGGTGATTCCTCCGCTCGTGCCTGAGAACCCCTCAAGGACACCAAGGAACTGTTCATCAGCCTTCTTCTGGAAGGTATATCTTTATAGCCTGTTTTGATTGCTTGAGACTGTAGGATCTTTTTAGTGTATGCTCTGTGGATCTGCTTGTGATTAGTCTGACCTTAGGGTGTGATTTGTTAAAGTCTTAATTCTGGAGGACCAACTTAGAAGGTCAAGAAGGTTGAGAAACCTTCCTCCTCTCACACCACTGGAACCTCCACCTTTACCCAAAAGGCGGAGACTAAGCACATGTGGTTCTTTTGAACCAGTAGGAGTAACTGAGGTTCTTGGTGAACCGGAATTGATAGCTAACCGCTTTGACTTAGACACAGTTGAGATA
This sequence comes from Pseudotsuga menziesii, assembly GCA_001517045.1. Classification (NCBI taxonomy): domain Eukaryota; kingdom Viridiplantae; phylum Streptophyta; class Pinopsida; order Pinales; family Pinaceae; genus Pseudotsuga; species Pseudotsuga menziesii. The sequence continues at coordinate 117,889 of LPNX010171391.1, forward strand.
GAAGAATTGCAAGCTGAAGAGCTTGCAAGGCATTATAATCCTCCCTTGACTGATTTGAACGATACAGTGATCATGCAGGTTAGACCCTTTAGTTCACCAGTACTAGGTGTACCTATAGGTAGAGGCATGTCTTCTGAAGGATAAAGTTCATTTGTTTTCACCTCAACCCTTCCGGTTGAAGGGGTTCTACCTCCCCCGGTTAGTGCCCCTAGATCTAATTTACCTTCCACACCCTTAACTCCAGCAAGCCGGGTGGTCCAACCACCGGTTTACTAGAACATAGGAAGTGTGTCTGGTGATATGGCTACTAGGATTCCCAGTATACCTACAATACCTTCTTCTTTCCCTTACACTACCCACAGTGGTCCGGTGGGATCCTCAGCCTTTGTCCAAGGATTCCCTTAGAATGGGGGGCACATACCCCCATCCAATCCATACGTAGGTCCACCTCCTTCATATGTAGGAGTGCAGTTTGGAGCCAACACCTCTTATGGGAAAAGCTTCCAAACACCTATTTCGACGCCATATACGAGCTCTCCCTTCTCTTTGTTTAGTGGAGGGATACCCGCTCTAGTATTTCAGACCCCAGCTTCTATGGGGATGGGCCGAACTACTTATACTGCACCTCCCACCCAAAATCCGGTGGCCTATGGATGGAACCCGTTCCAAAGTAACCTTTCCACTTCACAACCGATGTCAGGGGGAAACCCCACTTTTACTTATGGGAATGTGGGGGCAAGTCCCTCTAATACCCAAGCTAGCACATCTAGTGCATCGGTTAGGCCAAAACTTCCCTTTTTGGCAACTTTGAACTTGCCAGACTTATCAAAATTTATGAATGATCCGGTGAGGCATGACCCCACGTGGCCACCTGTTCCCACCAAGCTACCCTCGGACATCCCTAAGTTCGAAGGGAAAGCTGGTGAAGATCCTGGGGCACATGCCACCACCTTCCACTTATGGTGTTCTTCCAACTCATTGAATGAAGATTCAGTGAGACTGAGGCTATTCCAGAGGACCCTTACTGGCACTGCGGCAAAATGGTACATTGAGTTTCCTTCTGCTGCTTTTAGTAGTTTCTGGGATTTGGCGAGTGCTTTCCTCAGCCACTTTTAGCTTCCAGTCCGATACGATTTCGGAACAGACTTGTTGTCCACCTTTAGACAAAACAAGGCTACACATATCTCAGACCATATCCAAGAATGGCAAAGGTGAAAGAGACTTATCAAAGCCACCATCCCTCCTGAGTTTTTATTAGAATGGTTCCTTAAATCTTTATTACCATATATATCTAAGGATGTTTCTACATCAAGAGTGACTAGTGAGGAAGAAGCCATACTCAGGGCCCAGTAGTTAGACTTGATTTACTTACAGTCTGGGATCTTATACGAGATCATCCCTGAGGCACCAAGGCCTTCTCATGAGGCCGAGAAACCCAATCCTGGACCCTATGCCGATGGTGTGGTTGGGTCCGTCAGTTCTCCCACTGTAGAGTCTTTGACAAAACAAATTCAACAATTGTCTGTCAAACAGTCTACGGAGGAGGCAGCAAAGGCTGCCCCCTCTCCCAAAAATGCAAATGTATTTGCTCAATCTTCTCAAAAGGGCAATCAGCAGTCCGGCGGTAAGAAGAAGAAGGGAAAAAAAAGAGAGGGAAACCAAAACCAAAACAAGCCCAAGCCCGCAAACAATGCTGATGGGGGCAAGAAAGATAAAAATAAAGTCAAGTTTCCTTGTAAGTTGTGCCAGGGAGACCATTTGACCCACCTTTGTCCCCTCATGGAACAAGCTTAGAAGCTATTAAAAACTCAACCAACGGCTGTCCTCAAGGATCCATTTCCCCAAGGACAGAATTTTGCGTCAGCTTCTATTGTAGCAGGGGGCAGCCAAGCTGCTCCTGACCCTAATTATATCAACATGGTCAGATCCTCTACTTTGTTGCAAACCAAGAACAAGAACTATGAGAAGGAGAAGGATACTCCTGAGACGGGTAAAGCTGTAGGTGAACCTTCAAACCCACTCACTATAGAGAAACCATTGGAAATAATGCCAAAGATACCCAAAGGTGTCTTTAAGAAGACTTTGCATAATCCCAATAGGGCTGCTTCCAACTACTCAGTGGTTGAAGATCTAGCTCAAATCCCAGGTGCAATGTCAGCTTTGGAGGTGCTTCAGAGTTGTCCCACCCAGCGGGATGCCCTTTTAGCGGCTCTAGGTAGTATGGACTCTTCGAGTCTCACGGCAAAGCTTTGTTTGTCTGATGTCAAAATTCGCCTCCCTTACCATGTAGCCCTATCCATAGATGTTGTCCATGGTGGTAAGACCATTGGACGAGCTGTTGTGGATGAGGGAGCCTCTACATGTGTCATGTCCCTGGCCTGCTGGAAAGCTCTAGGATCCCCAGAGCTGGTCCCATCAACCACCTTACTTACTGCTTTCGATGGAAGGTCTTTCTGTCCACATGGTATCTTGCCATCTTTCGAGATTAAGTTGGCAGGAAAAGTAGTGTATTTTGAAGTTGAAGTGATTGATGCTCCCTTGGACTATAATTTGCTTTTGGGGAGGAATTGGACTTATGCAATGACTGCAGTTGCATCAGTTGTTCTTCGTGTCATGGTATTCCCACATGAGGGCAAGTTGGTTACTGTTGACCAACTTGATTTTACTCGAAAGGGCCATTTAGAGTCTAAAGATTCCAATGTACCATTGGTTGATCAGGCCAATCCTGCTCAAAGCTTGGGGGCTGGATTGTACACATCTTTGATGGGCACATTTGACATCCCAGCCCCCGTTAACTATATCGGTTCCACCAGTGTGGGGAATTCCATCGCTTCGGTGGTGGATAGGACTAATCCTTGGGTTCTCCCAACCCCTCAAGAACCGGAAGTGTCCTTGTCAGCGGTGGAAGTGGCATACCAAGCTATTACCCAAGCCACTGCTGATCCTATTCCAGATCCTCTTTCAGTCTCAGATGATCTAGAAGAAGTCTATTTGCCTGCATGGGCAGAGAACTCTTTACATTCCATAGATTGCTTAGAAATTGTTTTACCTTCCGATGAAGCCATTCTGGAAGCTATGTGTAGTCGTGATAAGATATGTGAGGATCTTCATCACCGGTCTTATTTCCTTCCAGAGCTAAGCAAGATCGAAAACCAAGAGTTCCATGTGAGACTTCCTGGAGATGTTGATATACCCGTTAACCCTTTGCCTAGGGAAGGGGTGTTTGCTGACGGGAATATGGCAAACATTTCTGCAACTATACCTATCAATATCTCCGTCAAACCAGATGTCGTGGAAAATATCTATATAGGTGCAAACTGCTCTCCGGAGGAGATTGCTATCTACACTGCCCTTTTCAAGGAATTCCGCGATATCTTTGCCTGGTCATATGAGGAGATGCCAGGAATTGATCCATCTATTTTCCAACATGAAATCCGTACCTACCCTGATGCCAAACCAGTTCGGCAGAAATTACGCCCCGTGAACCCGCGTAAAGTGGCGGCTATAAAGGCAGAGGTTGAAAAGCTGTTGAAAGCTGGTTTTATATATCCTATTTCTTTGACTGAGTGGGTGTCCAACCCAGTTCCTGTAGATAAAAATCAAGGGACTATTCGCGTCTGTACTGACTTTTGAGACCTTAACAAAGCTTGTCCCAAGGACACCTACCCCACACCATTCATTGATCAGATCATTGATGCTTGTGCGGGGCGTGAAGTCTTTTCATTTATGGATGGTTTTTTCGGCTACAATCAAATCCAAATCAAACCGGAAGACCAGCATAAAACTACTTTTATTTGCCCTTGGGGTACATTCGCTTATAGAAAAATGCCCTTCGGATTGAAAAATCCGGGGGCAACCTTTCAAAGAGCCATGAACTTTTCTTTTCACAATATAAAAGCCATTGTCGAGCCTTACCTAGATAATCTACCCGCACATTCTCACAAGAGGATCCAGCATCCTGATCATTTGAGGTTGATTTTTGAGAGATGCAGATACTATAAAATTCGCTTGAATCCCCACAAGTGCGTTTTCTGCGTCAAGTCAGGGAGACTTCTAGGATTCATTGTTTCCAGTAGAGGCATCTAGGTGGATCCCCTAAAAGTTGAGGCCATTGTAAATCTACCTCCTCCTCTCACACTCAGGCAACTTCAGAGTCTACAAGGAAAGTCTAACTTCCTTCGATGTTTTATCGTTAATTATGCTAAGATCACAAAAGGTTTCATGCGCCTGCTCAAACAGGACACCCCATTTGTATGGGATGAAGCTACACAACTCGCGTTCGAGGCATTGAAGAAAGCCTTGTTGTCGACTCCTTTATTGCGTCCGCCAGACTATTCTAAAGACACCCCTCAAATTATCGGACTATTATGATTAGCCCCCTCTTAGCCAAGTTATATGGTATTATTTTGGAAAAGAAGATCAGCATTTGGCTTGAAAGTGAAGGTAAGCGGGCTAAAGGTCAAGCAGGTTTTAGAAGACATCACTCAACAACGGACCACCTTATTACTCTTAGGATCATTATGGAGGAGTGCCGCAATGGAAAATCCGATCTCTTTTGCTGCTTTGTGGACTTTAGAAAGGCTTTTGATACGGTACCTAGAAATAACCTTTGGAATAGGTTAGAAGAGCTTAAGGTTCCTTTCGAGCTAAGAGCTGCTGCGATAAGGCTCTACGAGAATGTGATTGCCAAGTTTAAAAGCAATGAGGGGTCATTGAAAGATATTAAGTGTAATATCGGAGTTAAACAAGGTTTCCCCCTCTCCCCTACCCTTTTCGGCATTTACATTGATAAGTTAGAGAGTTGTTTAGAAGAAGCAGGCTGTGCTGGTACGATCCTAGGTGGCATAGTCATCAACCTTCTTCTTTATGCTGACGATATTGTCCTTATGGCAAGGTGTTCTTCCGATCTTGATAAACAACTTTGTCTTCTTAAAGATTTCTGCTCTACAATGGGTATGACTGTTAACACTAACAAAACAAAAGTTATGATTATCAAATCCAAGAAGGACACATACGCTAATTTTGTGTATGACAATAGCAACTTGGAGGAAGTGTCTTCTTACAAGTACCTAGGAATTGATATTCATCAGAAGCTCAACTAGAACTATAGCATTGAGAAAAGGATTAACGCAGGGTGGAAAGGTTACTTTGGTCTTGAAAATAACTGTAAAGCTGCAAACCTCGTGATGTGGGACAAAAAGAAGCTCCTCTTTGAAAATCTAGTCACTCCTGTTATCTTATATGGGTGTGAGGTTTGGGGTTGCAGCATCTCTAGAGAATCTTGGAGAAAGATTGAGCAAATCCAGAAGCGTTTTAT
>LPNX010171391.1:123536-166503 GCA_001517045.1 Pseudotsuga menziesii
TCATTATATCTGGCTGCATCGAAGTCCACCATTGGAGTAGTGCTAGTTCAGGAAAACGACAAGCTCGTTGAGCATGTTGTGTATTACCTTATCTGTGCTTTGGTTGGGCCTGAGCTTAAGTACTCTCACGTCGAGAAGTTAGCCTTAGCAGATGTCTATGCTGTACAGAGGTTACGGCACTACATCTTACTGAGGACCACTACTGTAGTGGCGGATGTAAACCCTTTCCAATATGTTTTATCCCGACGCATTGTTGGGGGAAAATTCAACAAGTGGATAGTCATTCTCCAAGAGTTTGACTTGGTTTTCCAATCCGCTAAATCCAAAAAGTCCTTAGTATTTGCTGAGCTTATAGCAGAGTTCCCTACGGAAGAAGATGTAGTGATTCAAGATGACTCATTCCTAGATGAGCACATCTTCCTTATAGCCACCTCTGATCCTTGGTACGGAGATATTCTCATATATCTCTAGACTTCGAAGTGTCCTGCCGCTTACTCTAGGGAAGACCGACGTAAGTTAAGACTTCATGCTAAAAACTACCTCGTAATAGGAGATACTTTATATCGAAGAGGGGTGGATTCTGTCTTGCATCGCTGCCTTACTCATGAGGAAGCGGAGGTTGTCCTAAATGATTCTCACAGTGGATCATGTGGGGGTCGTTTATCTGGGTTAGCAACGGCCCAGAAAATCTTACGTGCCGGTTATTTCTGGCCCACAATTTTTAAATATTGTGTGGAAGCCGTAAAGCGCTGTCATCCATGTCAGCTATATACCAGAAAAATGCGGTCGCATCCTGCTCCCTTGTTTCCCGTTGTCTCGGTAGGCCCCTTCATGAAGTGGGGGATTGATTATATGACATGCAACCCAGCCTCGGCTAGGGGGCACAAATACATCATTGTCGTTGTCGACTATTTCACAAAATGGGCAGAGGCAATGCCTACTTTTAAGGCCGACGGGGAAACCACAGCTTTCTTCGTTTTCAATCAGATTATTGCTAGGTTCGGTATTCCAAAGGTGATTGTCACTGACCATGGCAGTCATTTCCAAAATAACATGATGACAGAACTGACCACCATGCTCGGATTTCGACAAGAACACTCTTCTCCCTATTATCCGCAAGCAAATGGTCAGGTTGAAGCTATGAATAAGACTTTAAAGACCATTCTTAAACGTACTATTGATACAGCCCGCTCCAATTGGCACATTATGTTATACCCTGCTCTTTGGGCTTATCGAACCAATGTCAAAACTGCTATGGGTTTTTCCCCCTTCCAACTCGTTCACGGGGTGGAAGCTATTACTCCGATTGAATGCGAAATCCCATCCTTGCAGATAGCTATTCATGTGCTTCCTGATACGACTGAGCTTGAAGAACGGTTGTTACACTTAGAACACCTTGATGAACATCGTAGAGATGCGCTGACTGCGAACCAGGCTCACAAGAATAGGGTTAAAGCTCAATACGATAAATCGGTCAAGCCTAGGATTTTCTCTGAGGGGGAACTTGTATTGCTCTGGGACCAAGATAAAGAACCTCTGGGGGCAGGTAAGTTCAAGGCCATGTGGTTAGGACCCTATGTCGTGTCTAAAGTTTTGAGTAAAGGTGCATATGAATTAATGGATTATGATGGGAATAAGCTGCCTGAGCCTAGAAATGCGCTCTACCTGAAGAAGTACTACGCTTAGGCTTAGCACTTTTTCTTGTATATTAGTGTATGTATTTTATGTACATTAGGTTGTCAGTTTTGTTTTTTACTATCTGCTGGTTGTTGCAGATGTCTTCCGGAATGTATGTAGGTTTTGCTGATGGCGCCAGGTGTCACACTTGTAACCTGGCTTCGGCAGCATGGTTTATCTATTCTCCCACAGGACAGCTTGTTGCTGCGGGAGGCGCTTGCTTAGGTCCTGCCTCTAATAATGTTGCTGAATATAGGGCGGTTATTGAGCTTTTATGGGACGCGTTGTCACGTGGTATTACCCAGCTTGAGGTCCATTTGGATTCCCAATTGGTTGTTTCCCAGCTCAACCAAGCTTATCAGGTACGGAACCCTACATTGTTACGTCAGTTCATGAGAATTCATTCATTGGAAAGGCATTCTGAAGTTATTACTTTTAATCATATTCCAAGACACCAAAATTCATTATCTGATGCATATGCTAATTACATTTTGGATTGGCATCTCACACATAATTCATAAAATATACAGCACACATGTAAAAAACACTTGTAAATAAGCTGATAACCAAAAAACATATATATATATATATATATATATATATATGTAAATATCTGTTTATACATAGGATAGGTCAAGTCTGATCCATAGATCCCAAAATATACAAATATATACAAAGTGTGGATCATCATCCATCAAAGTGTCCTAGATCTATGCCTGGTCACCATGGCCGCTAGGACCTTGTTGGTCCCCGTGATGTCTGCGCCCCCTGGCTTCCTCAGCCTCCTCGGCTTCGGCAGCCTCTACCACATTCCTGTATACCACTACTGCTCTGGCTACCCGTCTGAAAAGACGTAACTAGGCTGGTGGAACCCTTACGACGAACTCCTGCATGGCTGCAAGGAGATGCTCTATGTGTATAGTGGGTACTCGCTCGGTAAGCCTAGTCAGCTTTGCCTCGAGTACCTGGATTAGCCTAGGATATCCTCCTGCTACAGGACGAACAAAGGTACGTGGGTGCCCTGTGGGGCGGACCGGTCCAATGTCTGCATTTTGACATATGAGTTAGGATTAGACTTGTGTATATGTATATATATTCTATCATTAGAAAATTTATAAAAATTTAATAATGATAAAAAATTAAAAAGACTTACCCATCTCTCCCCATGCTCCTCCTGGAGGGAGGACTATATCTGGATCACCTCAGAAATCTAATCCGGCATATGGAAACTGCTCCAATGATGGCACCTGTCGTTCCCACCATGTATAGAAATCGTCGTCATACATACTCTGTACTACGTCTCCTCCTCCGTGATGAAGGAAGATATCCCCCCACCTGCTCAGCCTCGGCTGATGTGGATGTCTGATCTCTAAGGGTATCACAGGGCTCATGGCTGGCACCCTCTCAAAGAAGAACGCAACCAAGATACTCGCATATCTGAAGTTCTTGCGTCTTCCTCTCTTACAATCGGACAATTGCCTCTTCATGATGGGGGCAATTCCTGAGCACCAGTCATATAGGGTGCCTCTAAAGCAATCCACTGCCACTCTCATCTGAGTCCTGGTGGCCAAGTGTAGTCTTGATGACCCTGCAAGTCTGACAATCGTACTGGCTAGTACCTATAGTGTGAAGTCCTGTATATCTGAGATGAGAATGCTGCTGCCCTTCTTCTGAGTACCAGGCCTGCAGAATACGTCAACATAATTCTGGACACTCAAGGGGTCACCACTCTTGCCAGTTCCCTCCAAGTTCACTGGTGCTCCCCGACGTGATAATCCGGTAATAAAATAGATGTCCTCAATGGTAAGCTCTAAAGTCTCATCCTCGATATTGAACATCCCAAGGTCATGGTCCCAATAGTTAACCAAGAACTCCAGTATGCGGACATTGGCCCGCATTGGTGATGTGCAAAAGAACTTATATAGCCCACTATTCTACAAAGATTGGATAGTAGGTGGGCTTTGGAAAGCCGCTTGGTCCATCATCTCATGTTCTCGTTCCCTCCACTCCAACACCATATTTTCCTGACAAAAAACACATAGTTTAATTCAGCAATTCATCATAAAAATTTAAAAATTTTAACTATTTTTCAAGCTTTTATTCATAGCGCAGTATGCGCGACTGTCCATTGGGATAGGTCACAAGTTATACGCGACTTCCATATGCAGCAGCCCGCGCATGAACCGCGTATGCGCGAATTTCACGCATGGCAACCCGCGTATGCAAACTGCCATCTTTTCTATTGATGAAATAAACTGAATTAATCTTCAAATCTAAATTTTGTTTGGATAAAATTAAAGAGCACCGGGTGTAGATTTACCTGTAACTGACGGATCTAAATTCCATCAGTCCAATTGTCCACAACGAGCGATCAAAGATAGAGGGTAAAATTGTCCTTTTTGGCTCAAAAAGTGAAATGGTAAGAAATGTTTCAATTTTCAAACTATTAATAGAAATAAAATTTCGTAAAGTGGGTCTTTTTCTATAGTTTGAAATGATAATTGACTAATACCATCCCTTTTGCGCCTTGGAATAGGTTTACCAATTATTTCAAAGTGTTGATGCTTCTATAGGGTGGTTTTTGCTCTTTCCAACACATGTTGGCAACTTATCATCCACATTAACCTTAGTATGCAACATTTTGCCACAGACTATGGTATTCTAAGCCATTAGTCCCTTGTCTCTACCATTGTTCTTCCGTGGCTAGGATCCCTATTTCATGAGTATCATCCTTATATGCCATTTCTATCCTTTGATACTCATTCCGTCACTGTTTCAAGCCCAGGGGTTTCCTCATAGCTATTTTTCATGCCAAATAGAGCTTCGCATGAATCTCTCTTTACAAGCTATCCCTTTATAGGACTCCCCACCTTATGGAGTTTCTTTAGGCCCAGGTCTGACTCCTTAAAAATAGACTTGACTGCTGAGTTAACTCGTCCGTTCAAGCTCGTTAAGAATATGTAAATGGGCATTCACATGGTGGTAGGTTATCTCTTTCTCGGCCCATGCGGAATAGTACGAGAAAGGATCACTCTCTTTTCTTCAGAATTGAGAAGAGTATTCTCAGGTAAAGGTTTATCACTTTTCCGGACCTGAGGAACTAAATTGTACGGAAAAGGAACACCCAGTATGAGCTTAGTTTTCTCTTTTTCGTACTCTGGATCCAAACATGAAAAAGATTCCGAGTGTACTTTGTGTCTTTGTCACGCTCGTTAAACACTTAAGAACAAAGCACCGATTTTATTGTTGTAAGCCCCATTTGTCGTAACCAAATGGATCTTTCCGAGTGATCTTGCTTTCCTTCACACTCGTAAAAGTCAGGCTATTTTATGATGTTATTGAAGGAGCGTTGGGTAGGTGGTAATTTAACCTTTTTCGGACCTTCCCGACTAAGTACGAAAAAGGTTCACCTTTTCTTCTTCGAAAGTTAAGAGAGTTCTTTTGAGGTTTGTTTTATATGTTTTTGGCCTTAAGAGACTAAATTGGACGAAAAAGGACCCCCCTAGAGTCTTCTTTGGCGTTTTCAGACTCTCTAAATATGAAAGCACCAATCGAGCATATACTAGTTCGGGCTCGTTAAATCCACGGATTAGTGACACTATCAAGCATTATTTTCCCATCTCTTCAAGCTTGTTAAAAAATGAAGAGGGAACCGAGTTGGCTTTCCTGGACTTGTTAAGACTTAACAGGGAAGGAAAGGAAGAAGTTTTCTCTTGTTTTCAGTAATGGCAGCATGTCATCCTTGAACATAGCACTCTTTGCCTTCCGATATCCATGTTTCAGTGTACATCTGTGTTCAGCTATCACTTCAAGTTTTTGGACTCCTCCTCTTGTCCATTATACCTGGGGAATCTGATCATGTCTCCTACATGACAGATAAGTCTAGTTGTCCTATCTATCTGTTATACGCTGCCTTGGGTCATCTCTGTGTCATGCTCACTGTTCAAGGATTCTTCCCACTATCTGATTTATAGCCTGATCCAATCACTGTTATATCTGTTATCCTTTTACTTGTGTCTACCTTCTTTTGCCTCGTTCCTAGTCACTCTTGTGATCCGTTGGAGGATCTATTGCCTTCCCTATCATAGTATGGTTCAGTTTTCAGCACTTCTTGATGACGAAGACCTAGAGTTTGACGATAGTACCTCTGGATTCACTTTCATCATTGGTGAACTCCTTTGCTTCAGTTGTCAATTATTATCTATTGGTTGACAAACTGTTGAATCCTCTCCATGTTCGACTTCAGCTTACCCTTATTCACATGGCTTGGATTGTACTTGGTTCTTTGGGATCCTGTATGAAGACCTTAGTTCCTCACTTATGAACTAAGTTGCGCAAGACTATGTTCCGTTTCTATATCCAGCTTCCAGATCTTTGAAGACTCATCATTATTGTATTGTGGCTTTGATCCACCTTTGTACATACGTAGTTTTTACCCGTATTATATGATGTACTCTCATATTGTAAAGGAGCTAGTGTTCCAGTAAATTGAACATAGCATCCTCAGATATAGCTTTGTATATAACATTTTTATGTATTGGTTTCAGGTACTCCTTCTGCTCCACTGGACTTCTGAGTTTCTCCAGAGTTATATATTATAATGTATTTCGGCCATCGTTCCCCTCTGACCTCACACATTAGGGGGCATCTATTATACAGCTGAATGGCACCTCTCCATCCGAGTGCTGATATCCCTCATGTCGGCACACAAAAGGACACTTATGGATAGAGGTTTGCCCATTTCCACTATACCTTGGCTCATCAGGAAATACATTACCTATATGCCCAGCTAATTACTTTGCCATTTTGTGATTTTGAGTTGCATACGCGACTATCTCTATTGGCATCTCGTGCATCATGCGCGAGTATCATGTTTAGCAGGTCGCGCATACTTGTATACGCGGGTTGCTCTTGTATAGAGTCGCGTATCATACACGGGTTGCCTTACTAAAGACCCGCGTATGCTTTCCTCAAAATTAATATTTAAAAACACAAGTTAATGGGAGATTTGTTTACTCATTTACCTTCATCCCATTAACTACTATAACCTCCCTAACCTTCGAGAACTACCTCATTTCCTTCAGATAAATAAAGCCCTTGGGGAGGGTGTTTGATAGTCATACTTGGAGAGCAAATTTATGCTGGTGGATTTTCTACAGAATATTTGGAGCAGAGAAACTCAGAGTCCTTTGGTGACAGAGGAGTCCCTTGTTCAGACATTGGGTTGTAACCTAAACTCCCTCTATTATTGTTAATAAAGCAGATTGCTTCTTCCAGATTGTGTTTCATGTGTTGTGGATTGGTAAATGTTTACATTTCATTATAATATATGATTTTCCTAACCTGCATCTTTATATATATGAATCATACTGTATTTGGAAGAATCTTTGTTAACAGGTGAAGGAGGAACTATCCTGGAGACTTTGGAAGAGGAACAAAAGAGGAAGAAGATAGCTTGGATCAAACTTCGTTTAATACAAGTAAGTCCTACTACTTTCCTATTTCCTGTTTTGTAATTTCATAAGTCAAATTGTCTACAAGTGTTAGAGTATGTTGGTAACCCCCAGAACTACGTTATTAGGTGAATTATCCATTACAACAATCCTCCTACAAGCTAGACTCTGGAAAGTCTATGAAAATGAAGAATGTCTTGTTCATACCAGGACTAAAGAAGAATCTTCTCTCCATATAGGCATTGGATGCAAAAGGCATGAGGGTTGCATTTGTAGATGGCCAATTCCTCATGTGGCCAAGAGGAAAGACTATTGATGATGCAATAGTAATTGGAGAACAAGAAGGAGGATTATACAAATTGAAGGGCCATCCAGAACAAGCTTTGGTCCATGACACAGTAGAGCCAAATGAACTTTGGCATAGAAGGCTTGCATATGTGCACTACAAAGCACTACCACTTGCAAGCAAAGCTGTTGAAGGTCTTCCAGAAATTCAAGAAAAACATGAAGGAGTCTGCAAAGGATGTGCGAAAGGAAAAAACACAAAGAAGACAATTCCAAGTAGTGAAAGCAAAGAAAAAGGAATCTTGGAAATCATTCACTCCGATGTATACGGTCCAATGTCATCCAATTATTTAAGAGGGTGTGTATACTATGTTTCTTTTATTGATGATTTTTCTAGGAAAACATGGATATACTTTATGAAGAACAAAGATGAAGTTTTCAGCAAGTTCAAGGAATTCAAAGCCTTGATCAAGAACCACACAGAAAAGAAGATCAAGACCTTTCGATCAGATAATGGCGGAGAATTCACATCAAATGAATTCAAAGAGTTATGCATAGATTCAGGGATTAAGAGGGAGTTTTCCACTCCATATAATCCACAATAGAATGGGGTTGCAAAAAGGAAGAATAGAATGATCATGGAAGCTACAAGAGCAATGCTTCATGATCAAGACCTTCCCATCGATATATGGGAAGAAGTTGCTAGAACAGTGGTGTATGTACAGAACCGTACTCCACATAGAGTTCTCAAGAACAAGACACCTGAAGAAGTATTTTCTGAAAAGAAACTAGAAGTTATCCATCTCAGAATATTTGGCTGTCCATTATACATACACATTCTGAAAGAAAAGAGGACAAAGTTAGATCCTTTAGGAAAGAAGCGTATATTTGTGGGATAATTAGAATGCTCAAAGGCTTACAGAATATACTTCCCAAGATTCAAGAAGATTGACATCAGCAAGGACGTAACATTTGACAAAGACTCATCTTACACCAAATCCAGAAAGAGACCTGCTGAAGATCCTAAAGAAACAGAAGCACCCAGAATTCATGACACAACCATGAACTAAGAAACTGAAGAAGAAGATCAAGAATTTGAAGAACCTTAAGAACCTGTAGATCCACCTTAGGAGAAAAATCCTCACACGAGGAAACCTGCTTGGGTATGAGAAGATATCCAAGGTGTAGAAAGATATGGGGCTCTAGAAGAGAATCACACAGAAAGGAAGAGGATCAGGTCATGCTCCGGGTATGTATCCTTATTATGTGACTTTATCAATCAAGAAACTTCAAACTATGAAGAAGCTATGGAAATGAAAGAATGGAAGGATGCTATGATCAAAGAGTATCAATCAATCATGAAGAATGATGTTTGGGATGTTGTCCCAAGACCAGAAGGGAAGTTTGTTGTCACTTCCAAATGGATCTACAAGATCAAGCATGCTGCAAATGGTAGCATAGAGAAATATAAAGCAAAATTTGTGGCTTGTGGCTTCTCATAGAAAGAAGGAATAGATTATGAAGAAACCTTTGCACTTGTAGCTAGATACACTTCCATTAAATCAATACTTGCTCTAGCTGTAGTAAATAAATAGAAGATACACCAAATGGATGTCAAGACTACTTTATTGAATGGTGTAGTGGAAGATGAAGTGTATGTAGAGCATCCACTTGGTTTTGAGACACATGATAGGGAGTCTCATGTGTGTAGATTGAAGAAATCCCTATATAGTTTGAAACAGGCACCAGGACATGGTATGGTAGAATTGATGGATTTCTATCCAGTTTGGGCTTTACCAAAAGTAAAGCAAATTCCAACCCTTACTACAAGGTTGAAAATGGAAACCCAGTGATACTCCTACTATATGTAGATGATCTGTTTGTAATAGGTATGGATGGGTTGATTGCTGATATGAATAGGAAGCTTGCTGCCGAGTTTGAAATGAGGGACTTGGGTATGATGCACTATTTTATAGGCATGGAGGTGTGGCAGAATGCAGATGGAATCTCCCTCGGACAAGGGAAGTATGCAGTAGAGATCCTGAAGAGGTTTGGGATGATGGACTACAAGGCCATGACAAGTCCTATGGAATCAAACCTGAAGCTATTGAGTGATGCTTCATTAGAAGTGGTTGATGCTATGATGTATCATAAGATGATTGGGTCCTTGATGTACCAGAAAAACACAAGACTAGATATTTTCTTTGCTATGAACACCTTGAGCCAGTTCCAAACAGATCCGAGACATGTTCACTTGATTGCTGCAAAGCAAATTCTGAGGTACTTGAGGGTACAGTTGATTCAAATTGGGCAGGAAGTGCCATCAATAGGAAGAGAACTTCAGGGTGTTGCTTTAGTATGGGATCAAGTGTGATCTATTGGTTTAGTAGGAAGAAATCCTGTGTGGCACTAAGGACAGCTGAAGCAGAGTAAGTCAGAGCTTGTTCAGTTAGTTGTGAGGTAGTATGGATGAGGAAGCTACTGTATGATTTATTTGATCTTTAGTTGGATGATACTTGTATACATTGTGAGAAATAGAGTTCTGTGAAGTTGTCGGAGAATCCGGTGTTCCATGACAAGTCGTAGCATATCGAGATCAAGTATCACTATATCAGGGATATTGTGCAGAGGGGAGTAGTGAAGCTCTAGTATGTTGCGACAGACGAACAGATAGCTAATGTGTTGACAAAGCCATTAGCAAGAGTGAAGTTTGAGTACTTCAGGGATAAGCTTAATGTTCTCCAAATCGAGGTTCCTTCCAAAGGGAAGTGATGAGTCCGTGAGCCATTCTGACATGGTGAGAGGATTGGTTGCTTCCATGGTCAGATGTAAGGGCTGATCCATTCTGGCATGATGAGAGGATTGGTTCCTTTCATGTCAGATATGAGTGCTGATCCATTAAGATGTGACTGTAGGATTGGTTCCTACATGATTAGATATAAGCGCTGAATTCCATTCTTAGAATGGAGGCACCTGGTCAGTTACCATGGAAGCTCAGTCTGGGACTGAGGGCCATTCTGATGTGACTGTAGGATTGGTTCCTACATGATTAGATGTGAGTGCAGAGCCATGCTGAGGAGATTGTAGGATTGGTTCCTACAATGATCAAATGTAAGTGCAGAGCCATTCTAAGGAAATTGTAGGATTGGTTCCTACAATGATCAGATGTAAGTGTAGATCCATTTCAGCATGGAGGATTGGTTCCTCGCATGGTCAAATGTAAGTGTTGGTCCTTTCTAACATTGGTTATCAGATGTGAGTGTTGGGCCTTTCTGACAGGGTTGTGGGATGTGTTCCCACATGGTCAGATGTGAGTGTTGGGTGTGCCTTTCTAATATGATTATAGGATTGGTTCCTACATGATCAGATATAAGTGTTGGGTAGGCCATTTTGATTTAGGGTTAGATATAAGTGCTGGAAAAGAACTACATGGAGGCTAGGCCTACAACCAACATGAAAAAGGGCTGGCTCTCTGTAGATGTTTCTATGATGAGAAGAATCAAGAGATAGAACCCGAGATGATGATCCAGCAGAGATGTTCCAGAACTAGAGATGATATAGATCGAGTGATGATACAGATCCAATGATGATGATCCAAATCGAGTGATGATCCATTTCTAGATGAAGATGACTTGAAGATGAAGGTGACTTGAAGATGAAGATGACTTGAAGATGTTGAGGACTCAATGATGATCCATATGATACAAAGAAGAAGACTTGTGCTGATAAATTGTGTCGAGAGAATACCTTCCTAGTTAACAGGGATTTTTGATGTAATTGTAAATTCAGAATGTATTCACTTGTATTTCTTATGTATTCTACCCGGATGTTTATTCTGGGAAGTGTTTGTAATGTAATTGAGTCATGTCATTCCTTGATGTTCTGATCAAGAGTTTCTATAATGTAAACAAGTCATGTCAATTAAATGTGGGTAACCCTCCTATTGTTCAAGGGTTAAAGTCCCTGTAGTTCCAGGGCCCTAGGGTTGTTAGACTCACCTAGTGAAGTCAGCCCTAGTGAGTTATTGTCAGGTCAGGAATTAGTATAAATAGAGAATGAGTCTCTCTATTTAACATACACTCACTCACACTCAGTTGTAGTGCATAGCTAAGGGAGAAGAAGTTGTTGGGGCTTGAAAGAAAGAGGCTACTGTTGTCGAGAGATCATCTTACTATTTTGGGGTTTTAATTTTGGTGCTGATTCTATCTCTGAGGAAGTTGCGAGGTTTTCTCCATTTATGGCTTCCCTGAGGAAAAACACTATGTTCATTGTCTCTTGTGTTTGATTGTTGTGCTTGTTATTCTCTCATTTAAAGTTCATAATATAATGTTAGCTTAAATGTTAAAATCTAACACATTTTGATTCCTAACTTGTGATCTACAAAATCCATGCCTATTTCACAAGTTCTTGTGAGTGCACCTACTAGTTTGACAGTTTGAAACCATCATGTTCATCCATGTCCCTAGACATCCTAATGCATTCATAGAACATATTTCTAATGAATTCCTAGATTGAAACTTATTAAAGTGATAGTCTACCTAATCTAAGGAAACAAAATACGTTTTTTTTCCATACAAGTTGTGTCATAGTCATTAACTATACCAAAAAATAATATTATATATATCATCACATCTATCACCATACATATAAGTACATACATAATCATGTATACACAAAGCCACAAACACATATTAGCCAAGGCTGCTGCAAAAATGGTGTGTGTGTGCACGCGCACGTGTGTGTGTATGTGGCTGTGTGGCTGTGTGCCATCGAATACAAAAATGTACATCATGAGCCTCATAGTCCATATACAAAAATACGTTATGGAGGTTTATAAAAAACAACCTCCCAAAGGTTATATCAAAATATATACAAAATGGGTCTCTTTAGTCCATACAAAATAAACAGAACCACAACAACATAAGATATACATGGTTCACCCCCAGTGTAGGGGCTATGTCCACAAAACTGCATTTATATTCAACCCTTTACAACACACAGTTCTGATCTACGCACTTAGCTGCAGATCTTCCCGACAGTCCAAAGCTGCACACTTAGCTGCAGAGCCTTTCTTACAAAACCCTCTATGCACACAGCTGTAGAGGTCATCCACGCACACAGCTGGGACTTAACCTTTCTTGCAAAACCCTCTGTGCACACAGCTACAGAGGTCATCCATGCACACAGCTGGGACTTAACCTTTCTTGCAAAACCCTCTGCACACACAGCTACAGAGGTCATCCACGCACACAGCTGGGACTTAACCTTTCTTGCAAAACCCTCTGCACACACAGCTACAAAGGTCATCCACGCACATAGCTGGGACTTAACCTTTCTTACAAAACCCTCTGTGCACACAGCTACAGAGGTCATCCATGCACACAGCTGGCACTTGACCTTAAACCCCAAAATAGATCTTAGCTTTGCATCATATTAGTATCATAACATAAGGTATAACCTCTCTCCTTTACATAACTGCCTATTTATACAAGTGCACTATTACAAAACCATGGGCTTAAAACATGGGCACCCGAAAACCATGGGACATTTACAAAAAGAGGGGCTTTGACCCAACCCCAACACCCCTAAGACTATTTTGGTTCGCAACTCCGCTTACAAGCTTCACACCAAAACCGTGGAGTTACCAAAATTGAGGACCTTTAAGGTCTGTGCCCCAACAGGCCCCTAAGACTCACCAGTGTCCCGTCCCGGGACACTCTGCTGCTTTTCTGGTGGCAGAATCTTGCTGGCGAAGATAGTGAATTGCTTGTTGAGGCTGCGTATGATATCTTCGGCTGCTTGCTCCTTCTCCACCATCTCATGTAGTGTTGCTGTAGATGCTTTGCCACAATAAGGACCTTCGACATAATATTCGACAGAGCTTCAAGCTTCGTAAATATGCCAAAGCTCTCTGATAACAGCTTCATTATAGTCTAGTACCCAATTTCAACTGTGCTTGGTACTTAGACTCTTCTTCTTGGTACTACTTCTGATCAGGGGGTACAGGCTTGTCCTTGTACTTCTTTAATCTAATTCCATTCACCATGGAGGGAAAAATTTCTCCATTCAATTTAGATAACTGAACTGCACCACCATCAGTAACTTTCTAAACTATGTATGGTCCTTTCCAATGTGTCTTGAACTTTCCTGGGAACTTCATGAATTTACTGTCATACAAGAGCACAAGATCACCATTCTGAAAATGCTTCTTCTTAATGTGTCTATCATGCCATGCTTTTTCTCTAGCTCTCTGTACTTGCTGCTGGAAACCTGCAATGAATCTATCTTCTTCTAGTTCCAGTATCTTGGCCAGCCTTTCATTCAACATAGCTAGGTCATCCATCCCTATGAAGACAAATATTCTAAGGCTAGGAACAATGTACTCCATGGGCATAACTGCTTCTTGTCCATATACCAGCCTAAAATGGGTGTGGCCTATCAACTTCTTGCAAGTGGTTCTATAAGCCCATAATACTACTGGAATTCTAAGATCCCAATCATTTCTGTTAACATTGCAAAACTTCATCAAAGCGTGCTCAAGAATCTTGTTAAAAGCTTCGACAGTTCCATTTGCTTGAGGATGGTAAGCAGTACTCTTCTGATGATATACTTGAAATTCTTCAGTCAATGCTTCAATAGTCTTATTCAGGAAATGTGATCCTTTATCACTCATAAGAATTCTAGGACACCCAAACCTTGACAAGATACTATCAAATATGAACTTTGCAGCTATAGCAGTGCTACAGTCCTTGACTGGTTGAGCTTCAGCCCAACAAGTAAGGTAATCAGTTGCTGTAATAATGTATCTTGCTCCATATTTCTTTGCAGGGGGATTGATTGGTCCAACAAAATCAATAGCCCATTTTTCAAATGCTTGTAAAGTTACCTGTGGTACCAGAGGCATCTCATCCCTCCTTGATGGTTTTCCTGTCCTCTGATAGATGTCACATATGTGGCAATACTCTCTTGCATCCTTATGAATCATAGGCCACCACAATCCAGCTGTCAGAATCTTCTGTGCTGTAGCTTTTCCTGCAAAATGACCTCCTACTGCTCCAGAATGTGCCTCAGCCAAAATCAATGGTTTTTCATGTTCCAAGACACATCTACGTAGTATTTACTCTGGTCCCGTCTTATATAGCTATCCTGCTATCAAGGTAAAGTCAGTTGCTCTAACCACCAGCTGCTTCTTCTGCTATGTTGTCATCTCAGAGGGTGCAAACCCTGTAGACAAGTACTAAACAATATCCTGAAAATAGTCATCAACCATCTAGATGGAAAACAACTGGGCATCAGGAAGACCTTCGTCCAAACTAGTGGGCTCTTCTCCTGACTCGAGACTTGACAAGTGGTCAGGCCTTAGGTTAAGTCTTCCTAGCTTAACTATGATCTCAAAGTCATACTCCTAAAACAAAATCAGCCATTTTCATATCCTTCCACCTAACACAGGTTTGTTAACCAAATACTTCAAATCAGAATGGTCAGTGAACATCTTAAAATGAGATCCTAACCAATAATGTTGAAATTTCTGCAAAGCATAAACCATAGCTAGACCTTCTCATTCTGTCGTAGTATAATTATTTTATGCTGTGGACAATTTTCTACTTGCAAAAGAAATGTGGTGATCAATATTACCTTCACTTGACTGAGCCAATACTATACCTAAATCAATGGAAGATGCATCGACATGAACATGAAACTCCTTACTCCAGTCAGGGAATACTAAGATAGGGGCAATTACCATCTTTTCTTTCAGAATATCCAAGCTTTCTTGACATTCAGGTGTCCATTCAAACTTAATATCTTTCTTCAGTTTCTTTTCCATAGGGGTTGTAATTTGAGCATATCCTTTAATGAATTTTCTGTAATATCCAGTATGACCAAGCGTAGTGCGAAGTTGCTTAATAGACTTTGGAGGTGGTAAGTTTACAATAATGGCTATCTTCGCAGGATCCACCATCAATCCTTGCTTGCATACAATGTGACCTAGCAGAATTCCAAAAGGTGCACAAAAGATACACTTCTTCAGGTTCAATGAAAACTGATGTTGTCTACACTTGTCCAGCATAAGTCTTAAACTGGCTATATGATCTTTCAATAAACCAAAGATGTTCCAATCATCAAAGTAAACTTCCAAGAACTTATGAATAAACTCCTTAAATGCAGATATCACTACTCTGGAAAATATAGCAAGTGCATTCTTCAATCCAAAGGGCATAACAGTATACTGAAAAGGTCCCATTTCTGTAGCAAAGGTAGTTTTATGTCGATCCTCTTGAGCAATTCTGATCTGATGGTATCCTGAAAATCCATCAGTGAAAGAATACACTTCTTGACCTCCGAAATTATCTAAAAATTCATCTGTAAAGGGAGTAGGAAAAGGATCATGTAAACAGGCATCAGTCAGCTTCCTCAGATCAACACAGATTCTTATTTCTCCCTTGGTCTTCTTTTCTTGTACCACCATAGGGTTGACCCATTCAAACTCTTCGACAGGCTCAATGATTCCTGTAGCGAGCATCTTATCGAGCTCCATCCTAACTTTTTCTTTATACCTAGGGTTCAGCCTATAAGGGTGCTACTTCACAGGCTTCGCATCAGCTTTCAAAGGTATTTTCATCACTCCTATATCACCAAGGATGCCTTTCATTTCTGAGAACTTCGTCAGAAATAATTCATGATACTCATGGAGAAGTTCAGCCACTTTGCTTACCATTTCTTCGTCCCAATAGTCTCTTATGGTCACGTACTTAGGCATTTCTTCTAATCCAATGTTTACTTTCCTTGTCTTCAAGGGATGAGTTACTTCAGGTGCTTCGACTACTAGTCCATGTACTTCGCAATGTACTTCTGAATCAGGAATATTAATGTTGCAAGGGTCTTCTTCTTCGTTAATGGTGAGGTTATAGCATTCTACTGCATTAGCTTCTTGTTACTTCCAATCAAGTTGGTACTCAGCTATTTCTTTATCATCAAACACCTTAGTATGGATCACCCTAATAGCTACGTCCAAAGCAGTGCAAACTTCATTAATAGAAAATGTGAGCACAAAACTATCAACAAACTAACCCAACTTATAGTACCATGGCGAAGCTCAACCTCCGCATACCAGTTTGTTGCTACAGGTTCCAGAGTGCGTACAAATTTATGTACCCATTCTTCATGAGGTACATGCTTCCATGCTTCATAACACTGCTCCAAATGTTCCTGAGGGCTAGTCTTACCATTAAATTTGCTTCGCACCTCTTGAGGTTGATCTATGAATCTCAGTCAAAGAAAATTTTGACAAGCTCTCCAAGTGTGAATGTACCTTTTATGACCATTCCACCATCTGGTAGTTGTGGCTCTGAATACTGAATCTAGAGTCTCCATTTTCTGTGAATCTGGTACTTGCTCTGAGAATTGTTCAATAAAGTCTTCTGGGTCTGTCAAGCCATCAAAGGTAGGTAAGATTCTGGTCTATGAGCCAACCCATCTGAGAGATTTGGTAATTCTTACACATCAATGTCCATGTAGCTCATAAAGTCGATTCTGCCAATTCTCTAGACCTTCGTCTGAATCAGTCATGCAGGAACTATCACACTGCCTATCCATTATACCTTCGACAGTAGGGTTAACATAGTCTTCTTCTTTAGCTGTGATGTTGTAGATATGATCCAAAAAATTCTGATCTTCATCTCTAATTGGCTCTGTATACCTTTCTCCTTGAGAAGGGTCCAAGGGTACTATGACTCTCAAGCCTTTTCCTTCAAAAGTCATCTGTCTATTCTTAAGGTTGGCCCATTCAATTCCTAGCAATGCTGGATATGGGTTGCTAGCATCAATTATTTCAATGACTTCAAATTATGCTAAAGTACTGACTCCATCAATGTCCACTGGTACACTAAGGAATCTTCCCAAGGGCACAATCTTCTGTTGATTGGCTAATCTCAACTGTATAGAAGACCATTCAAGCTTAGGTTCTCCCATTTGTGCCCATGTTTGTTTAGTTAGGACATTCACTTCTGATCCTAAGTCTAAAATGGTATGAGTCATGTCATAATCTCCTATCTGAGCATGCAATCTCATTTCTCTTCCAGTCCTTCTAACTCAATTAACAGTTTTTCCTCTATCAGAGCTTCGCTGAGGTTCGCAAGATGCGATAACTTTCTGTAACTCATTCAAATCATTCTGATTTCTTAATAACTTCATAAAACTCTGTAAGAATGATGTAAGTGTACTTACTTGATCTGGCGAAGCTTCTTGAGACTGTAATTGCTATTGATGCTATTGCGTAGGTGCTACTGATGTTCTCGGATCAGCAAAGTCTTTTTTAGCTTCCATAAATGTTCCTTTTTCTCTCCAACATCGAAGGCTGGGATTTTCTCAAGGGTCTTGTGGACCCGAGCCTCGTTAGGCTGTTTTCCCTTATTCTGCGCCTGCACCGTAGCTCCACTTCTTGTAACAATGTTAATGGCTGGGATAGGTCTTTTCTCTACAGCAATCATCTGAACATTTTGAGTAGGAAAGCCATTTATTTCTTGTATCTTGGCTATCAACTGTGGACATTGCTCAATCACATGATTGACTGCTCTGCAATATCGACATGTTGTAGTTTGGTTCTGATAGTCTCTAGCTAAATGTCTTGCCTGATTACAGTTATAGCAAACAATATGGCCTCATCCTCTTCTAGGCATACCACCACAACCACGACCTTTGAAACTACCTCGACCTGGTGCACCACCATGGTAACCATATCCATCATTGCCTTGTGCATCATTTTGTACCCTATAAGCATCATAGGTTCGCTCTCTCATGAGGTCAAAGTTGCGACATTCATCTTCGTTGTGTCCAACTGACTTTAAAAACTTGCAGTATGGATTCTTATGTACTTGAACATATATTTGCAGCAGATAGCAATATTCAGGTCAATGCTGGCCAGTTGTTCTACAGATCTCACAGTATAGAACATTAGGGTTAAACAGGTTCGGTGCACCAGTATTCAAATAAATTCTTACTGCAGGGCACTGTTCTTTGTAATGACCTTCTATCTTACATCGTGTACACCAAACCTCTTCTTGAATAGATTTCCCTTTTTAATGTCGCAAAGCTCCAAAGCCATTTCTGCTAACTGCGCTTGTATCTAGGCTATGCCAGAATTATCTCCGACAGGAGCTATTTCAAGTTTCATAGAAATTTCCAGTGCCTCTTACTGATCAACAACCTTCTGTTGCATAAGTGGAGTCCTGATATGAGGTAATAGTGATGCAATGAACCATTCTTTATGTTATGTTGGTCCAATAGTGAAACTAACTTGATCCAACAGAACCTTGAACCTTTGATCAAAGTCCCAAACTAATTCACCTCGCTTCTGCTGAATTTATTTCAGCTCAGTTATACACTGTGACTCTGATTTAGGCTTCCTGAATTCTTTGATCATTGTTGTTTTAATATCATCCAAGACATGGTTTTGAGTACTGGAAAACTTCATAAACTAGGTCAAAGCTCGGTCTCTGAAAGAGGTGACTAGCTGCGCTCTTCTAGTATTTTGATCCATAATATTCTTACCAGTCCAAACAGTTTCACATAAGAACCAAAACTGCTCTGGATCCTCTGATCCAGTTCCTTTAAAGACTGGGAGCTTGATATCATCATTCACATGGGCCATAGTGGATCGACGGGGAGGAGGTTGGGGAGAAGGAGGGGGAAGACTGGTAATAGGAGGAGGGGAACTTTTTGAGGGAGACCGACCTGCGACAGGAATACTAGGGCTAGGGTTACTTTCAGACTGCGATGGGTTCTCAGGAATAACAGATCTTTGCTGCGGAGTTATAGGAGGGTTTCTAACAAAAGGGGTTTCTTCAGATTTAGAGTCTTCTGGACTTAAAGAGGTATAATCGGTATTTTGGTCTAGGGTATAGGATCCAATAGGTCTCTGGTATCTTTTACTGTTGCAAAGCAAACCACTTTGCTCATCGAAGTCACTTTCACTTGCAAACATAGGTTAGTAGCAATAAATCTAGCAATCTGACTGGAGCAGTAATATGCCTTTCTCAGCCAAGAGAATTTTAATTTTTAGACTAAATGAATTCAAGTACTTACCCCTTGGTCCTTTGAAAAAATGTCTTTCTGCTTCGCTGAAAGAAGTATGTGTGTCGAGGGCAAACTCTGTCACAAATGCTTCAAGGGTTCGCATTGTCCAGAAATCAACAACTCGTGATATCGCGTTGTTCACACTTTTCAATAGCTTAATTCTTTTCGAGGTCCAGTCAGGAAACTGAACTTCTTCGAAGTTTGGCTTCCTTTCTGTCAACCTGGATAACCACTGGTGCAATTCTATGTGGATACTACCAAAGAAAATTTCATAAATATCAGTAATAATGTACCTTTGCAAAAAGTCATCTGAGCTATGACAAGGGTCCTTGTTCTCTTGTTCAACAAATTTCAGATAGGTCTCTTCAATCCAATCACTGATTTCTTTTACTCAGGGCCTCCAAAACATATCCCTCTAGGTACGACGTAGATCCCTCTTGAGCAGATACTGGTTCAGCTGGCAACAAAACCAATTTGTTGGGCTATGGGGCAGACCCAGGTTCTATACTTTTATCTTTGCACCAACAAACCGACCCATAGTGTTGGCCCTTTCGGCAACAACCTGCGAACAGGTTGTAGTCTCACCCGAAACAGCTATGGGGTGCCACATAATCAGGTTTCTACAAGCAAAAGAGGGATATTACAGTACCTTTATCCTTAACAAAGAATAATTATACTTAACAGAACTTCGGCATTTACTTAAATAGCTTCGCAGTTTATATAAACAGACAGTTTCTTGCTTAACCCTTAACTGGGAATTCACAACGAAGTTAATACTTAGCTATTTATCTTACTTTATCATTCATCTACTTATCAAATGCATAAAAACATAACAGAAAAATAGTAAACATAACCACCACAACACAAGATATACGCGGTTCACCCCCAGTGTAGGGGCTACGCCCACAGAATTGTGTTCATATTCAACTCTTTACAACACACAGTTCTGATTTGTGCACTTAGCTGTAGATCTTCCCGACAGTCCAAAGCTGTGCACTTAGCTGCAGAACCTTTCTTACAAAACCCTCTACACACACAACCGCAGAGGTCGTCCATGCACACAGCTGGGACTTAACCTTTCTTGCAAAACCCTTTGCGCACACGACTGCAGAGGTCATCCATGCACACAGATGGGACTTAAAATTTCTTGCCAAACCCTCTGCGCACATAGCTGCAGAGGTCGTCCACGCACACAGCTGGGACTTGACCTTAAACCTAAAAATAGATCTTAGCTTTGCATCATATTATCATCATAACATAAGGTCTAACCTCTCTCCTTTACATAAGTGCCTATTTATACAAGTGCACTATTACAAAACCATGGGCTTAAACCATGGGCACCAAAAAACCATGGGACATTTACAAAAAGAGGGGCTTTGACCCAACCTCGACACCCCTAAGACTATTTTGGGTCGCAACTCCACTTACAAGCTTCGCACCAAAACCGCGAAGTTACCAAAATTGAGGACCTTTAAGGTCCATGCCCCAACACTCGGGGCATCTCCTAGCCCAGGAAAACCTTTTGAGTCTCTTTAGATGGTGTTAGAGGTACTTCTATAAGGAGTCACAGTGACAATACATGTTCAAATAAATAGTAGCATACAACTCTCGCATGGTGAATGACCTATTCCCTTACTTGCCACCTTGATCATTAAAGAACACATATTTTTTACCAACATATGTGCCCAAGCAAACTGGGTGCCCCCTAACACTCACTCTACTAGAAGGAGGCCACCACAAAAAATCTTGTGAGGGCTCCATACTCCAAACAACTATACCAAAATAGATACTACTTCCCTATTTGTTACGTCTTATATGTAAGCAATCATGATATGCCCAACATTTTTAGCACCCCACACTAGCAGCCCACTAGTTGGTTTATGGTATGACACCAACCAATGAAGCATGGATAATAGTAAAAAATAGGTCTTGACCATCTAATGTGTGACTATAGAGGTAACCCTTGCACAAGTTCATGTGGTTGTTCCCTTGATACTCACATGGTTTATCGAAAACCCTTCCAATCTACCATATAGGTCATTTTGTCATGTAAGCTAAATATTAATCAACAGAAAATGATAGGAATGAAGTGACAACTTATGTGGAAATTGCAGAATTGAAAATTGCCAATCAAATATATTAGAAACTACGAAAAATGCTCATAGGGCATCGAGGTAATGAACTATATTTGACCCAATTTTCAACAATCCATTTCAGACAAAACATAACTCTATTTGATGAACCATCAACACCTTTGTGATTAGCGTCACAAGCTCTTCAAAATGGTAGTGTAGGTAGTGTAGGTTTTCTTATTTTTATTTTTGCAATCTCCCCACCCTTATTGAAGTTGGATTTACCTCCATAGAGTTTAAATTCATGATTAGATAGTTAAAATATAAATTTCTCAAATTGAGAAATGATAAGCTCCATGTTATTACCTCTAGTAGCATTAGCCACCACTATATTAAAAGAGGAGGCATGACTCAATTATTTCAACAAGAAAGGACACAAGCAAATCAATTATTTGTTTAGACAATATTAGTCTTAAATCTCTATAAAAATTAATGATAAGTAATGGAATGACATTGAAATAATTAATTAGAAACATGAAATTTTAAACAATATTAGTCTTAAATCTCTATAAAAATTAATGATAGGTAATGGAATGACATTGAAATAATTAATTATAAACATGAAATATTAAAAGGATTTTATAAATTCTAATTTAATTGTTTAAGATTATTATTAAGTCTAAAGAATTTAAAAAGTAAGATAATTAATTCTAAATAGAATTTCTTAATTTTACAAATTTTATTAAAGTTATTAATTTTTAAAAATTTCATCAAAATTACAAACTTTAATATTTTAATTTTGCTAAATTTAATTATAAAAATAATATTATATAATCTAATCTTTTAATTAAATTATATTAAAAATTTAAATTATTATCTTTTAATAAATTGGAGCACCATTAAAAGATTATATATATATATATGGGGATATAATTTACAGGTCGTGCTCAGCATCCATATAGGCTAAAGTTGAGAGTTAAATTGTGCCACCAAATTTCTTTCAAAGTTCCAAAAATTAGTACCGCTTCATATCCTATACTACCTCCTTTAAAAAAGAATTTAATAGATGCTACTAGAAGAGAAAGGCTAATCCTTCAAAATTATACTTATTACAGGAGCCCAAACCAAATCAATTAAACATCCCCTCAACCTTTAATAATATTTATCATCATCATGATTAAACCAAATCAATTATAAACTTTTCATCAACCTTTAATAATATAAATGTATCATCAGCATTATTAAAAAATTTATTCAAATTATTCAACACATAATTTTTTCCAACCTTATTAGTATTTAGTTTAATCAATTATAAACTTCTCATCAACCTTTAAAAATATGTTTCATCATTATTATTAAAAACATTATTCAACACAGTTTTTTTCCGACCTTATTAGTATTTTTTTATAAATAGTTATTTAAAAAAAACTAAATACTTTCTTATAATAAAAATAAGCACATATAATTTGATACTTTGCATGCCCCTATTTTCCATCCTTTTAAATAACTTTCTCAATAATAAGATATCATTTCAACACAAATTCCAAAAAATTGGATTCTATTCAACCAACCTCAGATTGACTTACCAAATTGCAAATCAATAATTCGCAGCACGAGTAGTGAAATAGCATCCAAGTTACTTTCAAGTCAAATTCAAAAACTCACGCTAATACCTTCGACTCTTTAAAAACATCAAACGAATGAATATTTAAATCCGGCCAAAAGTTTCTAGAATTACTTCAATAACTAAGATCAATTCTTTTGGTGCAGTCCAGACAATCCAGATAAGGATGAGGTTTTTTCATTCACTAGTGAATGATGTGCAAGTTGGAAATGACGTGGCCCCATCTTACAATGCAGACAAGATAGCCAGTTGGCAGTGATCTAATTCCAAGTGACACTGCATATCAAAGAAACAGTTGGCAATGGCCTACAAGGCAGAGACACAGCTTCCAATGCACAGAAGGTACCTAGCTTGGAAAAGGTGATATGGATTGGTATTAAACGTTTTGTGATTGGGAGCCAAACGTGTTGGAGTTGGAAGCCAAAACCAAACAAATCTCTTCAAATTATGATTATACTCCAATAGGGTTCTACTTTATTCGCTGTTTCCAAATTATGATTATAATGATTATACTCCAATGGGGTTCTACTTTATTTGCTGTTTCCTTATCTTGTATTGCTGGACTAATCAAGAAATAGTAAGTTATACATTTTATACTCCATTAGGGTTCTACTTTATTTGCTGCTTCCTTATCTTGTATTGCTGGACTAATCAAGCAATAGTAAGTTATAGAGACTGGGGTCAACAGATAACCAAGATGGCACTTACTGATAATTTAGAAAAAGACGCCCACAAAATATGCAGGCGAGAAGAGAGCAGCCTATAAATATAGAGTATCCTGCCTTGCATTGCATTGCAAAGAGAAAAGAAGATACATATTGTATATCTATTTTATATCGAGTTTTCCTTATTGTATATCTATTTTGATATAAATATAGAGCTTTCCTTATTGGAATATATATTATAATTACACTTCCTGCAAGCTGCTCCCATGGCTTTTGAAAGTAGGCTGTTCGTCTTATATCTTGTATTGATCATAGTACTGGTTGTTCCGGTAAGAAGTTTTCTTCTATAGCTGTTGAATTGCCATTTATGTTTACATGTTTATCATTGGTATAACTCATTTCTTCTTTACTATAGTTAATTTTCTGCATAAATGGAAGCGCTGTTAATATATTTATATCTATATCTATATATAATTGACCTAGAATGCTTATGGTTAATGGATGAATTGCAGATGTATGTGGAAGCTACTCAGATTGGAGCTTCAGCTGGGGTGAGTATATATCTACCACTATTTGAGTTTTATCACATGAATCTAGTTCATTCATAGAAGTTATGAGGCCCAATTTTACAGATATATAACTAATCACATTGAACTCCCTTTTTTCTCCTGATTTCAGCTTCAAACAAATGGAATGAATAGGAGGCTTCTTCAGACCATAGGTATATGGTCCAATATTGTTGTTTTTTATAATAGTTGATATGGTGTTTAACTATTTCTTGTGAATTCAGAGCTTAGCTTAGGCATCAATTTGTTGTTATTGCTGCTTCAAGCTTTTCTTATCAATTTCAAACTTCATTTTGGGATTCATTTGTTGTTGATGACAATTCAAGTTTTTCTGGTGAATTTATCACTTGTTATTGCCGTTGCTGACGTGGTTGTTCAAATTCAATACTCATTTTAGCCATTGCTCAGTTCATATCATTAAATGATAGTTGCTGGTTATGAGGCTTTCAACTTTATTTTGTAAAGTCAAGGCCTATCTTCGGAATTTCTTGTTTCGTCTTGGACATCATTTGGTTTGGTTGTTGTTGCTGCTATTGCTTTCAACTTTTTTTTGTTAAATCAAGGTTTTGTTGTGAGTTCCAGGTTATCTTCGGTGTTTATTAATTGTTGCTGTTATTGTTTGTTTGATGTTGTTCAACTTTTTATATGAACTCAAGGCTCATCCCTGGCATCACTGGTGTGGATTCGTTATTGCAGATTGCAAGACAGCATGTGGAGAAAGATGCAAAGAAGCATCCCGCCAGAACGTATGTTTAAGAGCGTGCGGTACATGTTGTGCCAAATGCAACTGTGTTCCTCCTGGTACATATGGGAACCAGGATCTCTGCCCTTGCTATGCCAACCTGAAAACACATGGAAACAAACCTAAGTGCCCTTGAATATGATATATACAGTATACATTACATATATATGGACTCTCATTATAGTTTTGGGTTGTCAAGTGTGCTTTTATTAGAGGCACATACGAAAAAAATATAAACACAGCATGGAGTTGTGATGGTTGCTAATAAAATGTATTGTCAGTGTCTATACATTTGAATACTATTTTTACAATTATTAAGTCCTTTATCAATGTTGGAAAACGCAGCTAGAGAGGCTTACAAAAAGAAGCAACATAGGTTTGGAGCAACCAGAGGAGTGAATTGTATATTCTTCACTGATAGTGTGGGGAAGTTGAAAAATGTTATTTCTTTTTCAATTTGAAAATTTGTTTTTCATCAATTTCTACAAATGCTTTACTATCAAAGTCTGATCACTTCAAAGATATACTGGAGATTTTGTTCATACGATTAAATATTATATCTTCAAATATATACATAAGACTTATTCAAATTATTTATATTATAATAAATTTGAATTGTGAAGGACAATGTTACTCAAACTGTTATATGAGGAGAATGGTTTGACAAGCATCTCATAAGCGTTATGAAATGCAGTATGATAGAATCCTTATATATATATCCCAATTTATAAAATTATAATTTTATATACTTTTTATGCCTTACAAACCCTTTTTTTTAAATTCACAGTTTTTAATAAATTTTTCTCTGTTTGGAATAAGTGAAAATTATTCAAAAAACTATATAAAAAATGATGGAAGAGTATATATATGTATGTATATGTATATGTGTATGTGTACATGTACATACATACATATATATATGAGATCATACTCTCTTCTTCATAGTGATAAGTATTGGTATAAACTTAAGATACCTACTTTAGTGGTGGGAAGAGATGCCATCTATTGTCAATAAATTCTTTTTAGCCAAAAGTTGATTCCTAACTTCCTACCACTACATAGAATAAAAGGAAAGACAATGAGCTCACCTCATGAGAAAAAGTTTCTTTACACCTAATCTTCCATAGAATAAATAAAGCAGCCATCATGAGATAACTCCTAGGATTTACACATGGAGGGAAAACCCAAGTGTACAAATCACCAAATAAAATAGGTTCCAATAAATCAAATAGTACTTGGCATATTGACATACCCAAAAGAAGCTACTCACTATTTTAAAATGATAACAAATGGGATAGAGGCCATCAAAAAGACCACTCTTGTCCCACCTAGCCTTGGATAAAACCCCTTCATAAATCACTAGCCATCAAATTAAAAACTCACAAGTTATAAGAAACATTATATGACCAAACATTGTGCAAATGCCAAATCCATCTAATAATCCTATGAATCTTTGGATGCATAATTAGCATTAGGGATGAATGATAATGGATGAGTTTCATGAAATATGAAATACATGTGACACAAGTTCTACTATTGAAGTGGCCAATGAAAACACCAATTTCTCTCTCTCCAAAAAATAACCATGCATTATAATCTTCAATATATAAAACACAAACTTTGGGAGAAACCCTTGAATGTCTATAATCAAAGGATGATTATAACTAAGGAGATGATATTATTGATAAATACTATGTCACTGCTTCCAAGAATGAGAATCATAATCTCACAAATAACCTCACAAAAGGATTGCCTTCTTACTCAAGCTATGAGATGAAAAACATGGTTCAACTATACCACACATTAATCTTAAACACTCTAGCTCCAATGGGATGGAAAGCTGAATCACATCTAATATTGTTTCCCTCCCACTGCTAATGAATCAAATTGATAATCATCTTCTAACTGGCCCAGGTGATTTGAAAAATGAGGTAACCAAAAATTGAAGTACACAAGAAGATGAGATAATATCGCATAGCTCGAAATTCCCTTACACTCTATTTGAATATTGTCATAAAATTACCAAAAATAAGATTTTACAAGGAGATGAACCCTTAATACATTGCAACATCCACTTGAACACAATAACACTCCCTTGAGTATAAAGATGAAGAAAACCAAAACCACATCATCCTTAGCCATGGTGCAAACAATTCATTGCACCAAGAGAAACCCTCGATCCCCACCATACATGGACCACATATAAGGGATATAAGGTCTCAAAATTTGCTTAAGACATTAAAATTGAGCCTTACTAGAAAATTAATAAGACACATAATAAACATGAGATGTCCAAAG
Organism: Pseudotsuga menziesii; assembly: GCA_001517045.1. Classification (NCBI taxonomy): domain Eukaryota; kingdom Viridiplantae; phylum Streptophyta; class Pinopsida; order Pinales; family Pinaceae; genus Pseudotsuga; species Pseudotsuga menziesii. Next base: position 150,991 of record LPNX010171391.1, read on the forward strand.
AATTCAAACAATAATAGTAAAATTCCTTGTCAATGGAAGGTCCTCATGATGATAGATATGATTTTTACTCTTCAAACTTTACAAATAAAAATCCTACATGGTGACAAGCAAAAAATAAAATAAAAAGGGAGTCCCAAATATTATGTAATAAGTTTTTTTTAATACAACACCAAGCTGTAGGGACCCAATATAGGGGTGTATCTAAACCTACTAACCAAAATTGAATTTTATGATCCTTGACTATCAAACTTGAGGAAGGGTCCCATCACCAAAGATCTTTCTTGCTCTAGTAAAGGGACATGCTTTGTCTTTAAAGTGGTTCTTAACCATCTCAAAACCATTTTTGAGAAGAATTCCATGAAGTTAAGCACAAATATGGGTGATCTCCAACAAGTAACCTATAACACCTACAATAAATACAATTAAATAAGAACAAAAGGGAATACCTAAAAAAAGAACGAGGAAAATAAATTTGAGGATGCAATACCCTTCTGACTAGAAAAAAAAGATGAATCATTGTTGAATAGAGTGTTAACCATGAAAAAATACCAAGGGCCCATCTCAAAAATAAAAGATCCATCAACCTCATCACATTATTTGTCAAAAGGAATTTTCAATATAATCTCCCTTGGCCACTATATAATCCCTTGTCAAAACCACAATGTCAAGAATGAATCTCCCTTGGAAAAATCATGTATGCTCCTAATGAACCAAATACTTTGGCATATCTAAAAGGCTTGACCATAATTTTATATGCGATAATGAGAAAGTGATAGGTTTCTATACACCATTGGAATCATTCGATTCATTCTTGGGTATAAGCTTGTTCATCCCCTGAATACAATACTCATACAACCAATCGGTAAAAATAAATTTAGAGGACAAGTAACAAAATTCACCACCGATAGTATCCCACAAGACCTTGTAAAGCTCAAAATGTATCCCATCCATACCTATATATTTACCATTTTTCGTAGAAGACAATGCACCAAAAAGTCCTTCTTGAAAATTTCTCTATCTTAGCTATCCCTATTACAAGAAAAAACCTTACAAGGGACCACACAACAACAAGCATCTCTAGAAACCACCATCCCATCCCTCAAAAGATAATTAGAAATAAACAATATGAAAATGGGAGTCGAAGGTACCTCTAATCTTAGCAGGATCCTCAACAAGAGTTTCATGATGATGTGGTGCAATCCAAGCACCGTCTCCATCACAAATTTTGATGTAGAAAGTCAAGATAAACAATGGAAACATTATCCCCTTCCTCTGTCCACTAAATATGGGAACAAGCTTGACCACCCCTATATGGGAGAAGAATTGACCACTAATCACCAATGCATTAAATAACCATCTTTGATTTTGGATTCTACTCTTTAAGAGACATTGTGGAAATCCTCTTCAAGGTAAGTGAAAAAATTCTCAGGATGTTATGAACCCAAGTCCAAATCCTTGTTTCACTTCCTAGCTAGAATTATTCCCAAGGGTGTTCCCATGAATATGGGTAACACTTTTTGGAAAGCGAAGGGAATGTGGAGATAAAAAAGTGACCTCGACCGAGCGCTTTATTAATCCCTCCATTGAGGTTGTAAAATCTCAGTTAAGGGCTTAATGTTGGGGTGCATACCCCATAGGGGGTAACTCCGCGGTTAATTTGTAAATGTAGCGTTGGGTCAAAATAGTCTTAGGGGTGTCAGGGTAAGTCAAAACCCTCTCTTATTGTAATAAACCCATGGGTTAAATCCAGGGTTAGGGTTTTTGTGGATGCCCATGGTTTAGGACCATGGTTTTTGTAAGCTGCGCAGTATAAATAAGCGCTTATGGAAAATGGATAGGTTAGGATTTTTTATGAAAGAAAGATAAGGTGAAGTAAGGTTAGATTTTGTAAGGAAGGAACAAGTCCCAGCTGTGTGCGTGGACGACCTCTGCAGCTGTGTGCGCAGAGGGTTTTTGTAAGAAAGTAAGAAAGGTCTGCAGCTGTGTGCGCAGAAGCCTACTGCTGTGTGCGCGGCTGTCAAGAGGAAGAAGGAATCTGCAGCTGAGTGCGTAGATAAACTGTGGTTTTGAGGAAAGAGGAATAAAACGCAGTTTGTGGACGTAGCCCCTACACTGGGGGTGAACCACGTTATATTTGGTGTTGTGGTTTTGTTGTGTTGTTCCTGTTTTGTTATTTTCATGCATTAAACCGAATATATCTGATATTATAAGATCTCTGTTACTACTAAGCTACGCTGTGAATTCCCTGTAGAGGGTTATGCAAGTTTGGTTTGTTTATTATGCTGTGAAATATATATGAATGAATGATAAGTTAATCAGAAGTTGATTAGTAATTATTTAGAAAGGCTAAGGTACAGTAATACCCCTCTCTGCATGCAGAAACCTGATTCTGCGGCACCCCATTGCTGTTTCGGGTGAGACTGCAACCTGCGCGCAGGTTGTTGCCGAAAGGGCCAACACAGTGGGTCTTTTGTTGGTGTGACATGTAAAGCATTAACCCGGGTCTGGCCAAGTGCCAACAAATTGGTTCCGTTGCCGGTTGAACTCAGTAACTGCTCGCGAGGGGTTTACCTGATACCACAAGGGCTATGTTCTGGGGGCCCTCGATGAAGGACATCGGTGATTGGTTCGCTGAGATCTGTTTGTAACGAGTTTGCTCTTGATACAAGTACTTCTTTTCGTGACGCTGAACGAAAGTCTTTCAACGATCTCTGTGGTAAGTTTTGAATTTATTTAAAAGTTAAAATACTATTGGTATATTGCTGTTGCACCCGATTATTAGTTTAGTTGTACTAACATATGGTTGCAAGTGCCACTCTCTTGGATGAGCAACGCGGGTTGCTGCGAAACGGGAAAAGGTATAAGCCGACTTTTAGCTCCCCCCCCCGTAAGCCAGCTCACCGTGCCCACCCCTGTAAAGCCTGAAGAATCAGCCTCCGCACACCGCCCTGGGAGTGAAAACCCGCCAGCTACCCCGCAACGCCGCCCCGCTACCCCTGACCTTCCGCCGCAGTCTGAGAGTCAACCAGATTCGAGTATTCCGGCCACAGGCCAGCCCACCTGCGCAAACCCCCCCCCTTCTACCGCCAGCCCCCTTCCCCAAACTGCCCGCAATTCCATGGCCCACCTCGTTGATGATATTAAACTCCCCATTTTTAAAGGCACGGGCTTCGAAGACCCAGATCAGTTCTGGTTCCTCTGTGACGCCGTATGGACCGCGAAAAAAATTACCGATCCCGATGTGCGCGCCGCGCAGCTGATTACATCTTTTCGGGATAGGGCTCTGACTTGGTTCACGAAATTTTCTAGCAACAAGAGCCCTACGTTAGATGAAATCAAGGCGGCCATAATCAAAGAATTTAAGAAACCTAAATCGGAGTCGCAGAGCATCACCGAACTCAAAGAGATTCAACAGCGGCGCGGCGAATCAGTCTGGGAGTTTGATCAGAGATTCAAAGTTCTATTGGACCAGGTCAGTTTTACCATTAGTCCTGCGCAGCACAAGGAATGGTTTATTGCTGCATTGTTACCGCATATCAGAACCCCACTCATGCAACAAAAGGTTGCTGACCAGCCAGAGGCCCTAGAAATCGCCATGAAACTAGAGACTGCCCCTGTCGGAGATGACTCTGGGCTTACTCAAATCCAAGCGCAGTTAGCTGCGATGGCACTGGAACTCTGCGAGATGAAAAAGGGAAAGTCTGACGGAGAAACCGGGTGGTGTACGCAATGTCGGACCGAAGGACATGATAAGGAACGGTGTCCTCTAATAGCCAAGTACCTGCAGACCGGTGCGCCGAACTCCTTTCCGCCACAGGTTCTTTATTGTGAGCTTTGCAGAATGACCGGCCAACATCGACCTGAGCACTGTTATCTGCTGCAAAAGTATGCGCAGGGACCTGCGAACCCCTACTGTAAATTTTGCAAATCTATCGGTCATAAGGAAGAGGAGTGCCGCACCTATGATGCCTACAGGGTGCACACGGAAGGCCCACCTAATGACAGTTATGGCTACCAGGGGGGTTCCTCTGGCCGAGGTCCCCCTGGAGGGCGTGGCGGCATGGCTGGGCGAGGCCGCAACCAAATCGTGTGTTATAATTGTAACCAAGCCGGGCATTTGGCTCGCGACTGTCGGAACCCAACTACGACGTGTCGGTATTGCCGCGCCGTTGATCATGTGATCGAACAGTGCCCTCAGCTGATCACTAAAATTCAGGCCCGACCGACTATCCCTACTCAGAACCTTCAGATGATTTCTGTAGAGCCCCGCTCTATGGCGACTATTAATGTCGTTACTCGAAGTGGACTTACGACACATATCCAGGAACCACCAAACCACCCTGTCGAAGCTCTAATTCGAAAGGCCCCTAAAAAAAGTCCGGCATTTGATATCCTCAGAGAAAAAGAGACATTCATGGCGGCCAAGAAAGATTTTGCTGGCCCTGGTCTACCTAGTGTCCCTACGCAGCTTCAGTTACCGCCCTATGACGCATCGATGGATAAAGAAAGTGTACTATCTACCTTCCTGCACAACTGCCTTAAGCTTTTAAGGAATCCATCTGCTATGAACGAGCTGCAAAACATCCTTACTACCTGTGAATTTTTGCAAACTGGTGCCCAGGACAAACCTGTTCATCGAGTCAACCGGACCGGCAGGGAAATGCGATTGAATGCTCAGATCGGGGCATATGAAATGACCGATGTTATCCTGGACTTGGGATCCGATGTCAATGTTCTAACCAAACAAACCTGGGAACAAATGGGGAAACCTACACTTGCATGGTCTCCTATTCAGTTACGGCTGGCCAACCAGCAAAAGATTGTACCCTTAGGGAGATTCCTGGATCTTCAAATAGATATCGACGGAGTTAGTACCTTCGCGGACTTCGAAGTAATTGAGATCATTGATGACAGCAACCCTTACCCGGCCCTATTGGGAATTGAATGGGCAATGGCGAATGCCGCAGTAATCAACCTCAAAAAGAGACAGATGGTCTTCGAAGGGAAAGACTTCAGGGTCATCTTGCCCCTAGATCCTTCACAAGGGGAACGGTATACGGAGCCAATATACCATAACGATCAGGCCGCTGTGAAACCTATATCTCCTATCATGGTGCAGACTACAGATACCATGGAGTCTCCGGCCACGGGATGGGAGTCTGGTAGCTCCTGTATGACAGACCCTGAAGGGGAACTCGAAAATTGGAAAAATCGTCTGTCTGAGCTCCATCCGGGCAGCAATGCCTGCTTGACCAAGTCTATCAGGTGGGTCGACTCACAGACCCGACATATCCCTGTGTATGATGGTTCGACAGATCCGGCATCGTTTATCGCACACATCTCGGCTCAGATCCCTGCCCCACAAATCATGGACGTCCTCGAGTCAGCATTCAGAGCTACTGCAATCAGAGGGGGGTCGAGCCACAAGAAGCAGATCCCCACCTGGGACGTATGTCAGACTCTCCTTCGCCTAAGGTTCTCGGATCAGTTGACCACAGTACGAAGTAAATTTGATGGAAAAACGTGCCCCCAGGACCATCTCAGCAACTCCTACGAGGCATGGAAGTATGTCCCTCAGGCTGAGTGGGTACATCGATTTGTTCATACGCTGGGACCCTTGGCAAAGCACTGGTACGAGGAGGCTGAACTTCGCCGAGATACTGTAAGTTGGGATTGTCTTGTTCATAACTTTGTCAATACTTTCTCTATTAATGATGTCTGTCCAGCCCTCGATGCAGCTATCAGGGCCATCCACACTAAGGTATTTCATGAGCAAGAAACGACTGAACATCATCCTGATTGGGTTGCACAAGAAGCCTTCGCAGCCGAATGTTATAATTTCACAGTCGATGAAGAAGGGGATCCGCGCAGTCTTGCTATCCCAGAATCAGAAGGATATTGCGATGTGCATGGACCGGCAGTCGCAATTCCCGAAGTAACACAACCCTTGAAGACGCGCACCGTTAACATTGGATCCGACGCTCAGCCTAAGCTCGCTACCATTGGCGACTATTGGGATGACGAGATGGTAAGTAAAGTAACTCAACTACTTCAGGAATACCAAGATCTGTTTTCGACAAAGTTCTCTGAAATGAAAGGTATCTTGGGAGACATTGGGGTAATGAATATCCCCCTGAAACCTGATGCCAAGCCGGTAAAGCAGCGCCCCTATAGATTGAATCCAAAATACAAGGAGAAGGTTAAGCTAGAATCGGAAAAGATGCTTGCTGCTGGAATAATTGAGCCTGTTGAAGAATCTGAGTGGGTCAGCCCTATGGTCGTCCAGGAGAAGAAGACTAAGGGTGAAATCCGAATTTGTGTCGATCTAAGGAAACTCAATGATTCTTGTCTGCATGACCCTTTCCCTACCCCCTTTACAGATGAAGTGCTCGACAATGTCGGAGGCCAAGAAATATACTCTTTTACCGATGGGTTTTCGGGCTACCACCGGATCCGAATTGCTCCAGAAGACAGGCACAAGACAACCTTCGCTACCGAAATGGGGTCCTTCCAGTATACCGTTATGCCTTTTGGGTTGAAGAATGCACCTGCCATATTTTCCCGAGTAGTCATTTCCGCTTTTAAGGAATACATACATAAATTTTTAGAAGTCTATTTTGATGACTGAACTATTTTTGGGCTCGTAAAAGACCATCTAACTAGTTTGAGACTTATGTTGGATAAATGCAGACAGCACCAAATCTCCTTGAATTTAAAAAAATGCATTTTCTATGCGCCTTTGGGCATCCTACTGGGTCACGTGGTATGCAAGCAGGGATTGATGATGGACCCTGCAAAAATCGCTATTATTGTAAACCTGCCACCACCAAAATCAGTTAAACAACTTCGCACAACACTTGGTCACACTGGTTACTATCGGAAATTTATCCAGGGATATGCCAAGATTACCGCCCCAATGGAGAGGCAACTAAAGAAGGACATCAAGTTTGAATGGACTCCAGAATGCCAAGCAAGCCTCGACATTCTGAAAGAAAAAATGGTCACCGCTCCTATCCTTGTATTCTCTGATTGGAACAAGGAATTCCATGTGCATGTGGATGCCTCCTCTATTGCTTTGGGCACTGTGCTCGCTCAGCCAGGTGCAGGTAATATTGTTTACCCTATCTCTTTTGCTAGCAGGAAGTTGTCTACGGCGGAGAAAAATTACACCACGACGGAACGAGAAGGTCTTGCTATGGTATATGCATTACAAAAATTTCGGCATTATCTTCTAGGTTCTCATTTTAAGATGTTTACTGACCATTCTGCTTTGAAGTACTTAGTCAATAAACCTGTGCTAGGAGGAAGAATATGCAGATGGTTACTTCTATTTCAAGAATATGATTTCGAGATCATTGTTAAGCCCGGTCGACTTAACCTAGGACCTGACCACTTGTCGAGGCTCGACTCAGGAGAAGAACCTACCAATATAGACGAAGGCCTCCCTGATGCACAATTATTTGCTATACAGATAGTTGATGACTATTTCCAGGATATTGCTCAGTACTTATCTACAGGTATTACCCCCGCAGAACTGACCACACAACAGAAGAAGCAGCTGGTGACCCGAGCCGCGGACTTCACTTTAATAGCAGGACATCTGTATAAGATGGGACCAGATAAGATATTACGCAGGTGTGTCTTGGAACATGAAAAACCCCTAATATTGGCAGAAGCACACTCTAGCACAGCAGGCGGTCACTATGCAGGAAAAGCAACAGCACAGAAGGTCTTGACAGTTGGTTTATGGTGGCCCACACTCCACAAGGACGCAAGAGACTACTGCCACAGCTGCGACATCTGTGAGAGGATAGGTAAACCATCTAGGCGGGATGAAATGCCCCTAGCTCCACAGATCACATTACAGGCCTTTGACAAATGGGCCATTGACTTTATTGGTCCCATTAACCCACCTGCGAAAAATTCAGGTGCTCGCTATATCATTACAGCAACTGAATATCTTACCCGATGGGCCGAGGCTCAACCTGTCAGGACCTGCAGCGCTGCTATTGCTGCGAAGTTTATCTTCGACAACATCTTATCCAGATTTGGGTGTCCGAAAGCTCTTATGAGTGATCAAGGGTCGCATTTCCTGAACAAAACTATTGAAGTATTAACCGAAGAATTTCAAGTTTATCATCAAAAAAGTACCGCATATCACCCACAAGCAAATGGGACTGTCGAAGCTTTTAATAAAATCCTTGAGCAGGCATTGACAAAGGTTTGTAATGCTAACAGGAATGATTGGGATCTTCGAATTCCAGCGGTACTATGGTCTTACAGAACTACTTGCAAGAAATTAACAGGCCATACACCCTTTAGACTAGTGTATGGACAAGAGGCTGTCATGCCCATGGAATATATTGTTCCTAGCCTCCGGATATCTGCTTTCACCAAGATGGATGACCCTGTCATAATTACAGAAAGGCTGCAGCAGATAGTACAACTTGAGGAGGATAGATTTGTCGCAGGCTTCCAGCAACAGGTGCAGAAAGCTCGAGAAAAAGCGTGGCACGACAGGCACATCAAGAGAAAACATTTCCAACAGGGTGATCTTGTGCTCCTTTATGACAGCAGATTCATGAAGTTCCCCGGCAAGTTTAAAACACATTGGAAAGGACCGTATGTAGTACAGAGAGTTACTGATGGGGGCGTAGTTCAATTAGCCAAGTTAAATGGTGAGTTTTTTCCCTCTATGATAAACGGGAGCCGTTTAAAAAAGTACATTGAGATCCAACTAAATAAGTAACATGCTTATTGCGCTATGTAGTCTGGTCTGTCTACAGCATGCGAAGTACCAAGCTGGTCGTCGGTTACTGGGTCAGGTTGTGTCGAAGTCTCAGGTTGTGGCGCAACTACGACGGATGGGACATACCACAAGTTGGCAGCGCTAGCACGAGCGTTGCTCTCATTACTGATCATCATGAGATCTTGGGGAAAATCTGGTGCCCTGAGGAGCAGATTCCCGGAACGTCGCCAGATTTAGTATCATGATTAAACCATGATACCACTCCCCGTAGTAAGATTTTATAAGAGGCTAATTCGATTTGTAATTTCTATCTGAAGCATATCTGTGACATTCCTGCCTGAACAATGTCGAATGACAGTAAGGTCCAGACATTGGTACGGGATGTAAGGGACAGAGGTCTGCAACACCTTCTCGCTAGGCCATTTACACAGTTCTGTTTGGCGAAATACAAGGACAGGCAGGAGTTTGCTCTAAAATTGCACAGACAGCCAGGAGTCTGCTCTAACATAGAGCAGCCCAGGGCATGAGGCCTCGCAGAATGACTCTGGGAAATCACCCTGCGCCGACTGTTGGTGTCAAGGAACTACGCCAAGCAGGCTCCCCATATGGCGTGACATGCAAGCCCAGGGGACCCCAAAGTCGTGGATGGTCAAGTATAGGCCATCCGAGAACCGGATGTTGCTGCAGGTGGTCGTGACGCCTGTCTTCAGTAAACCTACTGCAAAGGACAGAAGGATGCAGCCGGCAGCAGCACGGAAAGTGTCATTAAGCAGTATAACCTGTCTCCCCAGCGAAGTTAAGCAAGCAGAGACGCTGCAGAGTGTCCCGGGACGGGCCACTAGTGAGTCTTAGGGGCCTGTTGGGGCGCATACCCCATAGGGGGTAACTCCGCGGTTAATTTGTAAATGGAGCGTTGGGTCAAAATAGTCTTAGGGGTGTCAGGGTAAGTCAAAACCCTCTCTTATTGTAATAAACCCATGGGTTAAATCCAGGGTTAGGGTTTTTGTGGGTGCCCATGGTTTAGGACCACGGTTTTTGTAAGCTGCGCAGTATAAATAAGCGCTTATGGAAAATGGATAGGTTAGGCTTTTTGATGAAAGAAAGATAAGGTGAAGTAAGGTTAGATTTTGTAAGGAAGGAACAAGTCCCAGCTGTGTGCGTGGACGACCTCTGCAGCTGTGTGCACAGAGGATTTTTGTAAGAAAGTAAGAAAGGTCTGCAGCTGTGTGCGCAGAAGCCTGCTGCTGTGTGCGCGGCTGTCAAGAGGAAGAAGGAATCTGCAGCTGAGTGCGCAGATAAACTGTGGTTTTGAGGAAAGAGGAATAAAACGCAGTTTGTGGACGTAGCCCCTACACTGGGGGTGAACCACGTTATATTTGGTGTTGTGGTTTTGTTGTGTTGTTCCTGTTTTGTTATTTTCATGCATTAAACCGAATATATCTGATATTATAAGATCTCTGTTACTACTAAGCTGCGCTGTGAATTCCCTGTAGTGGGTTATGCAAGTTTGGTTTGTTTATTATGCTGTGAAATATATATGAATGAATGATAAGTTAATCAGAAGTTGATTAGTAATTAATTAGAAAGGCTAAGGTACAGTAATACCCCTCTCTGCATGCAGAAACCTGATTCTGCGGCACCCCATTGCTGTTTCGGGTGAGACTGCAACCTGCGCGCAGGTTGTTGCCGAAAGGGCCAACACAGTGGGTCTTTTGTTGGTGCGACGTGTAAAGCATTAACCCGGGTCTGCCCAAGTGCCAACACTTAATCAGGCACTCTACCAAGATATTTACAAACACTTAGAAAAGAGTTTGAGAAAACATTGATCAAGGTATGGAGCTTCATTGAGGTTTGATCAAACCCTTGATTGAGCTTTTGTTGGTTATTCAAAATTCAAAAAATACATGGGAAAATATTTTCATGGCGCTAACTATGTATGGCTATAAGAATCAATTGAGCTACATAGCTCGATCGAGCCATGTATCTTGATTGAGTTGTGTAGCTTAATCAAGATTTTATTAATGTTATAGAAGGCCGCACAACACACTGGCACCTGAGGATTATTAGGTTGGTACTTATCATATATAATTATAGTTTTAATAATTCATTGTAAATTAATTTTTAAGTTTATGATATGTGAAAAAGGTAGGGTAAAAGTTCAATTAAACATAAACATAATTTTTTGATATCACAAATCACATCTTTGCTTCCCATGCGAGATATGGATACTATCATGAATGTCATGTACTACGAGAATTGGTGTCTTAAGAAATTAATCATGGTTAAGGGAAGAAAATGAGGCCCTTATTTAAAGCTAATAAACTATTGAAGTGGGGCGGTAGGGGGCGGGTAGGGTTATAATCAACCCGGATGGAAAAATGGAAACCAATTTCTCCTGAGGGCTTGGAATGGAAGAAAATAACATAGTTGAGGCGCTAGCTTTCTGGCAAGGTCTCTTGACTACCAAGAACCCGAGAATTTCAGAGATAACAATCTTGGGAGACTTGAGAATAATAATCCAAGCTATGGTTGAGAATTCTCTTCCAAATCAAATGCACCTCCAGCACATGATAAGAAAAATGCAAGTTCTTGCTCTCTCTTTCCACAAAAGAGATTTCTTCCACGTTCTTCGGAATCATAACAAGGAAGCATATATAGCTGCAAATCTTGGAACCACGCTTAGCTCCAGAATGTTGTTGATCAATGGAATTAGTTCAGTGTGTATTCCTCCATAGGACCATGACTATGATCATGGGGGTTATGGCCATTTGGGCCAGTGAGCTAGGCCCCCTTTCTATCCAAACTCCAGACACGTGCCTCTCAATTGGTGTGGCAAGTGGATCTCTACAAGAATGTGTGATCAAGGTGGAGTTCAAGGTGAATTTTAAAGGCAGTACGAAGGAGTACACTCCCCATGCACGAGGAAGGATGTTGGATGTCTCGTCGACATTATGTGATAACTGTGAGGTGAAACATGAATTAATGGGACGAATGATGAATTTAGATGGATGGAGGTTAATGTTCATGAATGGGAAGGATATAAGGATTTGCAAGGAGAAGGGAAGAGGGAACTTGATCTAGTTATTTTGCAGGAGGAACCAACATGAGGTGTATTCGAAGGTGGTCTGCAAAAGTGGTTGCATTGAAGGGAAGTGTTTGTTGGTGGTTGTGATGAAGGCCTTCTCTAAATCCACAAGCTCATGCCCGTCAAACTGCTTTGTTGAGACTGATATCAGGGATATCAAGAGAGAATTTAAGGAGCTACAGAGAACGATGGAGGCAATTGACATAGAGGGTGGTAGACGCCTGGAAAATGTGGATAAATATTTGGATTTCTTGAGAAAGCAAATTAATCGAAGTGTTAAGAACTCCAAGAACGCGGTAATAGGACTGGTAGCTGAATTGGAGATTAAGGTTGAAAATTTGGCTCTAAAAGTTGTTAAGATGGAAGTTGCTGCTAATTAGGTGCCTCCTCTCATGCTATTCCATGTGCTTCATCTTTTCCTGATGAGAAAAACATTTGATTTCTTGGTTGGGAAAAACAATTTTTTTATATTGTCTACTCTGATAGTTTTCTTTGATCTAGCTCTCTTAGGATATTCGTATGTCTAGGATAGGGTAATGTTGAACTCTGTAGCGACTCCAGTTAGTTTTTGTTCATAATTCACTCTGCTGAATAGTTTATTGAGAAGTATGGAATCTCTTTGCCGCTACTTTAAGGGAGACACTCAAAGATTAACTGAATCTCTTTGTCACTTCCATAAGGACATAACTTGAGAAAGATGAACTCTCTTTGCCGCTTCCATAAGGGCATTTTGTTTCTGAGCTCTACTTTTGTGGTTATACCACCTTTATAATACAACATAACCGTTACTATAAAAATAAAAATAAAAACTCTTTAAAGATCAATGTAGATTTAAATAATGCCATAAACCACATAACATGTCTTCTATACCGCATTATTTTGTTTCAAATAAGAAGCGGATATTATTACAATATTTTGTGCATTATAATTCTTGTTCATTAAATTTAATGTTTCATAACTATAGGGAGTTTGATCGAGCTATTTAAATTAAATAGCTTGATTGATATTTTATACTAACCATGATTAAAACCTCGATGAAGGTGTTAGAATATAATCCGTTAGGGATTATAATATTGTAAATAAATAAATAGGAATAGTTGGAAGCCGAAAAGGCTGGACGGAAGGTGAAATAAACCGTCACATGAATGTATAAATGAATGCTTAGCCATGAATAGATGAATCGAATCGGGAGTTATTACCAACAAGTGGTATCAGAGCAGGGCTTTCTGCCATAACTCCTGCTGCATTTCTGTCCATTGTCATTCTTCTTGCTAGTCCATTGCCAGACTACTCCATCAGTCTGCCAATCGAGTCGCATGCATTGTCTGCTTCATAATTGAATTTGAGTGCTGCGTTTTTGTAGAGGAAACCCTAATTCTTTCATGCTGTAATTTTATGTTTCCTGCGGTGATCTATGCTGCAAAATATGCGTTGAGTATTCTTGCAGTAAGTTTATGCTGCAAAATATGCTGTAAGTTTATGCTGCGTGTTGATTTGGAGACTGCCATCTGTAGTTGTTGAATATTGCATTGAATATCTCTTGAATATTGAAGACTGGTGCGTAGGGCAGACAACCATATTGTGTGCCTCTACTGCGATTTTAAAGACTGATCATGCCGCGATTTTATGTCTGTAATTCGTTGGAGTTTTAAGCTCTTGAATGACTGTGCTGGAAATAATACTCGTGGGGATTACCTGCCTGTATTATTTGCTCTCTGCTTGTGATATAAGAGTCTTTATCCATACAATGCGTGATGCATGGTGTTGAGAGTAAGATTGGAGAATGCGTTGATCTGGAGATGCCGGTGCTTTCAGTTATGCCTTGATTCCAGTTATGCCTTGATGCCGGTGCTGCAGTAAAGTGTGCCTTCACGTGCTGGAGAATGCGTTGATCTGGAGATGCCCTTCAGTGACCCATCGACTGCGTTGTGATTCCACATTTTTTTTAAAGACTGAACGTGAAGACCTGCTTAGAGAATTGTGAAGTTGACTGAGTATTGTGCGTGAAGAGATTACTGCTTGCAGATTGCTGCTTGCCTGAAAGCTCGTTTATATATGAAATATCGGTGAACCCTAATTTTGGCGAGCTCTCTAGCTATTTGCAGAGTTGATACCAAGTTGGATAGAAGCTCCGTCAATAATGGATTCTCGGCCCAAAAACAACACGAAGGCTCAGTAATAATGCTCGTGATGGTCCTATTCAGAGGTTCCAGCTAAGCTGCGATCGCCTGCCAGCTTCCCGAGAATACTTTTGTATAATAAGCCTCCGAGATGAGCAAAGGAATGAGGCCAAGTGCCTTTCTCACGCAAACTTCTGCATCATTAATCCCTCGCTCCATTTTCATTTAATTCCAAGCTGGTATCTATGGTTTTGTTATTTTTATAACAAAATAGATTTGGTTTTGTTATTATAACAAGATTGTTTGCTAGATGATAATGAAAAGCTGTTGATTTCGAGCCTTGTAAAGGTGAAAACTGGTGCCTGGATTCCTCCTAGAATTGTTGCTGCGACTTGGAGACTGCCTGGATTGGTATCTGGTATTGCTATCAGATATATATTTGCGTTGATCATATATATGCTGCGTGAATTTTGAACCCTATTTTTTATTGAAGCATAAACCCTAATTTTGCCCTAATTTAGTGCGGGAGTGTGAGTGGTAAATTCTGCAAACTTTTTCATTTGTGTTGAATGAAAGAGACGTGTGAATGCTGTCATGAATGTTGTGGCTATTGTATGAGCCTATGATTGTGGTTTATATGCATTGAGTTTAGGCGATCTCTCAATCTAGAAGCTCCGACCTGCTCCTTTGCCCTTCCATTGTGGGCGTTCTCTCCTCTTTTCTGTTTACAACTGAGAAGATTGTTGTACTGTTAGTGGAACGTGTAAAGACTCATCCTGAATAAGCATTTTGAATTTGGAGCTGCATACTGCTGGAGCTTGAACCAGAGAGCTAAGAAGACTGCTACAACCTCCAAGGTGACTGCTATTTAAGGTTGAAGTGCTGCATAATTGTGTATGGTCATTATGAAGTCTGTACTATTGCAAAATTGTCTTAGACTGATGTAAATACTATGACAGAGACATAGACTTGCATAGTGAATAGAGCTTGTCGAAGACATTGTTTATACTAGCTAGTGCAGCTGTAATTCTACATATACTGTATTGTAAAAAAAAATAGCAGAGACTTAGACCTGCTTCTTTCATATAGCTGAGATTGTTGACTGTTGGTTGTAATATCTTCTCTGTCATTGTATCATCTTTAAAACCTGGAGTTGACGTTGTAAATCACCTTGGCAGAGACTGTAGACCTGCAAGGTTATTATTTTTTGTCATATCAAGTTTATTATTGTAAACTACACTAACAGTTGTAAAGATGCACTCTTTGGCATCTAGTATTGGTGCTTCCTTAGCTAGCAAATACCAATCCAAAGACCCTTCCAAGGGAGATTGCGGCAAAGAGAGAGGCAAAAGAAGAAGAAATTTCAGAGGCAGAGGGGGCAGAAGCAAAAGATCAGACTTGCAGTGCAAGCATTGCGGAAAGACTGGGCACACATCAGATCAGTGTTGTGCTTCATGGGATTCCATCAAAGATAATCATAACCAGAAGACAGATGACCAAGATGCTAGTAAATTTTCTGATTCTTGTATTGTTGCACATTGTAATCTTGGATTTAATGA